>BKCP01002113.1:417736-476200 GCA_008636005.1 Striga asiatica
GAAAAAAAAAAGTATTTGTGTTTGTGCACATGCTTACTTTTTTATGTATGTAAGCTTGTTAGATGATTTTGATTGAGAAGTGTTACACAGATTCTTTAGTGTATAGCTTGTGATATGTGTCTTCTCACTTACAACACCTTCAGATCATTGAGGCAATGAGCAACAGGCGTGTTAGCTTATAAATTCATTTTAAGTAGACACATCCCAATTAATTACAATTTAAGTAACTGCATTTCTGTATTATGCTTACGTATTGAATTATAATGCGTCTCCGTATGCAATTCATGATTACCCAGCCATGATAGATTGAACTCTTTTATTCTGAAGTCTAAGGCATTCACTTCATGCCTTCAGCTCATGATGAGCTATTTGTCTCCCTATCCAGGAATTTCAGCATTGGTCAATGCATACGATGAATTCTTACAGATATGGACTATCTGGGCAAGAGAGTTCTCCTTATTATGGTGTTTATGAGAACATTGACCATGCTTCGAGAATGGATTTTAGCAGGAGAGGCTGGGACTACCCTTCAGTAACAAACACAGAAAATCCTTTGATTGTAGATGCACCACCTACTGTTTCCACTGTGCATACTAATCCCGAAGAATGTAAGTACTCATTTATATTTTTGTTTAATATTCAGAAAACAAGGAATATGATACTAAATTTTGGTGAATTTGCATGTTCTCTAAAAGTCTTCTCATATTGTGACCAATGTCTCCCAATAGCTGGGTTCTCGCTCAACACTNTGTTGTTAGTTTAAGATTTTGCTGACTATTTCTAAATGCGCAGGCACGCCAGATCAAGAAGATGCTGTTGAAACTCGGGTTTGTATTTTTAAAAATCCATTGATTTTTATGTCTTTATTTTCTGCATATCAGTGCTGATAAGCGAAATTGACATGGCAATGAGAAAAATAAACCTGCTGTAGAGTATAGATTACTGTATCTTGTTTCATATGCTGAGGTGATACTACATAAGTTATTACTTCTTGGTTTCTAGTGATTCAAGAGAACTTTGAAGTTTGATGTTTCAGGTGCATTAAGATTAACACCATAGTGATAACCGAACTAAGAGTTGACGTGAAATTAAAATAGAGAAATTTTATGCTATCTCTTGGCTGGTAAAAGTAAAGGGAAATTCTCCATAGTCAAAGAAATTATTGCAATACCGATGCTGGAAATCCTGGACTTATTTGAAAGCTTTTGCTGCTTAGAGAATCTCACAAAACTAGTTGTTGTATTAACTTATCTCTGACAGTTTGTTGAAGTTTAATAGATGCTATTGACATGGATCCCTTTATATAATAAGAAAGTTTAAAAGGTGAAATGAATCTGAAACACAATCACTTGTTTTGCCTTTGCAAGGCATTCATGCATGGTCATGTTAACTGATGTTTGTTTATTTAACTTAGTGTTTTGTGGTTTGTGTTATTGTAGGTCTTCTTGGAAGATGATATTGATCCAGATATAATGACTTATGAGGTAGGCAAGTTTGATTCATGTCTATAGCTTTTCTTTTACTCTGCCTTATTTGGTACTTACTACCAAATTTAATAGCAACTGTAATTTGAATATGGAACCTTCCACTCGGATAGCAAAAAGTTGGGAAAAAAAGATTTCTATAGTACAATAAGAAACTGAATGTGACTTGGGGTTCCTGTAACTGAGGTTTTCCACTTGGTGACATCAAAATATTTTTTTGTTTCAGTAGGACCAAGCTTTTGTAAAATAAATACTAATAGTGCAATAGAAGTCTTTAATCCATGTTTTTTTTTTGGGTGTGTGTTGATGTTCGTATCATGCTATAGCTTTACACTGATAACAAAATAGTCATAATGCAATCCCTCATAAGGGTTTTCAAACTCTTAACTCACAGCTTATCCAGGCTTTGTGAGACCTTTTCTTGATTTTCTGATGTGCCTGTTATTCTCATTCTGCTTATGTAGGAATTACTCGATTTAGGTGAGACAGTGGGAACTCAAAGTCGAGGACTCTCGCAAGAGCTCATAAACCAACTCCCGATTTCAAAACACAAATCTGGTGGAATTTTCTCAAGAAAAAAATCGGGTGACAGGTGACATTCTCTATATTCTCATTCTTTCAATGGCCTTGACTCTTTATTTCTTTCCTTATTGTTTCAGTCCAAGTTTAAAAATCATATTGTTTTTACTTGTGTGAGAAAACAGATGTGTCATCTGCCAAATGAGATACAAAAGAGGTGATAGACAAATCAACTTGCCATGCAAGCATGCATACCATGCTAATTGTGGCACCAAGTGGCTTAGTATTAACAAGGTAAATTCGACCAATTTAATGTGCTTTAGAAGAAAAGTCAAAGAAAACAATGAGTTATTGTCTTTTCTTTTTTCCTCCTCTCTTTCTTTGTTTTTTCAAAAAAACATTATATATGATTCTAATCTAGCTTATTCTAATTCTTTCCAGACTTGTCCAATATGCAGTACTGAGGTGTTTGGTGATGAATCAAGCCATTGATTATATCAGTTTAACAACCCCATGGTGAATAGGTTCTTTCTTATACATTATTTTTGTTCTGTTCTCTTGATACATAGAGGTATAATAGAGAGTTCCTAGTTATTTCTTTTCTCCTGTGGTGTAGAAAACCTACTTTAATATATAAAATTCTAAGATTTTTTCTCTTTCTTTTTCCTTTGTTTTCTAATTTGAAAAACTGATAATCACTTAGTTGGTTTATTTGGCATAATATTATTATGCATTGTCAACTTACTGACTTGCCCCAATTTTTTTTATTTTAACTGAAGTTTAAAAATATGAAACTTTGGAAATGAATATACTGGATTGGGCTGTATGGGGGGTAAAAAGGGAGGGATAAAAATATAAGCAACCATTAGAAAAAATAACGCATTACAAAACGAATCTATAAATGCAAGGCTTTGCTAGGGAACTGCAATAGGCTAAAATTTTGCTGAACTACCGTTTTTCTTTCATAACATTGATAGTTTCTGAAGATTATTCTTCGTTTTTCACATTAAAGATAGCTCTCTATCTTTATAACACCCGATAGCTCTTTAAAAGGTATTTGGTCAGACGTTAGTATATATGATCGAGGAATTTGTTGAATGAATACTGATTTCATCAGCAAATACTTGAGCATTTCTAAGAACTAAAACCATAATCTGTAAATAAAACTTACCTTCAATTATGATCCTCATTACTAAGAGCACAAAATTTCGTTGGGCCATATTCTGTAGGAACAAATAAAAATAAAAGGATTAAAATAAGTTGTATCATTCCTTATTTTTACCTCAGAGTGTTAATGTAAGTAGTTGTGAACATAGCAATTCCTTATTTTTAACCTTTATTCTGAATCCTGAAAACTTTGCATGACATGATCCACCATTTGCAAATACTCCTACATTTGGAGGAACTAATTTATGGCCACCATAGAATGGAAACACGTGCAAAATGAGAATAACAACTATTTAAGCTGCTAATATAATAGTAGCTCTAACTACATAATTTTCCATAGAGGATGAGAGAAGAAGAAAAGCTGGTACACTTTACAATTAGAAGAGTCCCGTCCTTTTATAGGCTAAATAATATGAATGAAGAGGGAAAAATGCACAAGTGGGCAAGTAAATGGTAACTTATTGGTTGAGATGCGTAGTTTTCCCATGCAGGGTTAAAATTTATTTCTTTGAGAAAGTGGTCATAATTGGAAATCACATAGGCTGCCCAAGATGTCAAAAAGTTAATGCTTTGTCCGGTCTTGATGATGATTGAGGGCATTACTATTCACTGCCTCTCTTGGACAGTTTTGTCCCTAACATCTTTTTTCAAAAAGTAAAAAATAAAAAATAAAAAAATTATCCGGCCGCCGAAACCGGATGGCCCAAATGGCATCCGGCCGGTCGGACCGGACACGACTGTGTCCGTATGCGATTTACGGCCGTACAGACCGGTCCTTGGAACGGTCGTCCGGCCCCGAAGGCCGGTCGTGACCGGTCCGACCGGCCGGACACCTTTTTTTTTCTTTGAAAATAATATTATTATAAATTATTATGTTGTATATTCGAAATAATTTGTTGTAAATTGGACGTTAGAATAAAAAAAAATCATTCAACTGAAGTTTAGGAAATAAAAAAAAAAAAATCATTTAACTGAAGTTTAGGAAAACTATTACTATATATCTACATTATCTAACTAAATTTTTTATGATATAATTAATATAATATCTTAACTAATTAATCATTTATCTACCGGAATTATCTCTCTAACAAACTTGCCAATTTTTTTGAAATTAAAATGATATGACTATTCTTACGAAGATACTTACTAATATATTAAACATTTAGAATTTTTTTTAAGAAAATGAGTTATCCCTCCTTTTACTTTATTTGAAATTCTAAGTTTTATTTTAAATATTTTATTTTTTATTTTTTCTTACGTGGAAATGTTTATTTTTTATTATCTAAGTGATAAATATTATTGATTTATCTCTTTAATAAATGTTTATTATTTATTTTTTTCCTTACGTGATATAATCTAAATTTGGTTATTAGATTTTTAAATTCAAACATTTAAAGGAAAAGACCACAAGTAGATTTTTTGGGTACATTTTATTTTATCTTAACTTTCATATAATCACATTCCTAACAAACTAATTAATACAATTACAATATTTTAACTAGAATATTTAAAATATAACTAATATAATATTTTAACTAATTAAACTTTTGTCTAACCGAATTTATTTAATTAACAAACTTGCCAAAATTTTTGAAATTAAAAGAGTAAGATTATTCTTACGGATATGCTTACCAGAATATTAAACACTTTAAAAATTTTTGAAAACAATTTTAATTATTCCGTCTTCTACTCTATTTGAAATTCAAAATTAAAATTAGATTAAAATTTTAAACATATTCATAAACAAGCTAATTAGTATAATATTTTTTTACCCACATTTATATAATTTTATTTCTTAAAATATAGTTAATTTAATATTTTAACTGTTTAATCATTTGTATAACTTGATTTAACTCATTAACAAACTTGCCATTTTTTTTTAAATTAAAAAAAAAATTGGATGATTTTTTTTTTTTGTAAAATAATAAAAAATAGCATTACTTTAAAGTTTGAATTATTTCCATTATTTTTTGTACGTTAGCTATCATATAATGGATAATTGATTTAAAAAAAAAATCAAAACCGTAAGGTTTAATAATATTCCTTAAATAAAAAATATTGTATGAAAAGAAGTTTTTAATAGTATATATTTTTCATTGTTTGTAGTTATTTTATTTTCATAATAGACGAGATGTGAAAAATATAAATAATTATATTTAAAATAAAGTCTAAAAAAAGGTTTAAAATATGAGCTCCTACGTGCATCGCACGGGATATACACTAGTAAAAAAAGACAATTCAACTTAATGTTTTACAATATAAAAAAATTCATTCAACTGAAGTTTAGCAAATAAAAAAAAAAACCATTCAACTTAAAAATGAAAAAAAAAAATACAATTGATGCGATTTTCGATTGCTCTGTAACACGATCGTACATTCCCACGCTTCGAGACAAGCTCGTTCTCCTGAGTCGACCTGTCAGACTCTCAGGAGAACGAGCCTGTCTCAAAGCGTAGGTGTAACACCCCGCATTTTCTAACTTTTACCTACAAAAAACTGAGTAGATTTTCGCATTTGTTTTCGAAAGATGCTGATACTGTTTTCGAAAAATACTTATACTTAACTAACTTACGGGATGTTACTTACTTAATAACCAACTTCTTACTCTTTCCTTTTACTTATGCATGTACCAAAATTGATATAAAATCCAGCTGAAGAATATGGATAAGAGAAAATTAAACATGCATGCATACTAGTTCTAGGTTGGCAGTACGGAAGCGTAAATAATATACAGTACAGTTTGAAAATTATATTATTACATGCCAACATAAGCATAAACATAATTGAATGTCCAGCTATCTTCGGACACCACCACACCACCGCTCGGCTCACGCTCCGGCTGGACTTCGTCACCTGAGAAAAACATAATGGGAGCGTGAGCAAAACCACTAGACTCCGGCTCACGTTTGTTTAGTGGATTTATTCAACTTATTATTATTATAATTTATAAGTATTATTATAATTATTACAATTTATAAGTATTATATAATTATTACAATTAATTATAATTATTATTAGCAATTATTATAATTATTATAACTAATTCTAATTTATATTTATTATTATAATTAGTATAATTAATTCTAATTATTATTAGAAATTATCATTTTAATTATTATAATTATAATTATAATAATTATAATTCTAATTTATAATTATTATTATTATAATTTTTTTAATTTATAATAATAATAATTATTATTAATTATAAATAATAATTATTATTATTATAAAAAAAATTGTCCAGCTGGCTCGTGNTTTGCCGAGGCCGTAGAATTTTTTCGACATTTTTTCGGATTTTTTTTTATGCTCGAATCGTTCGTTGAAGTTCGGAAAATTTAGAGAGATAAAGTTTAGAGAGATGAAATCCAAAAAAGAGTTAAGGGCAAAAGAGTAAATGGGGGGGGGGGCGGTGACTAGTAATAGGGAGGCGGTAAATAGTAAATGAGTTCAGTATATCACGAACTAGTGCGTAGCCTATGCAAAGCACGGAGCAATAATTATAAATTATATATATTAAAACAATGAAGGGATATTGATTAGTATACAAATAGTTTGGAATATTAATAATTATTTTTTAGTTTATTTTATGATTTATAATAATTTAATATATGATTTATATCACTCATTATAAAATAAGTCTTACTTCAGATCATGTTTATAATTAAGGACAATGAAAATTTAGCATATTCAAGTATTGTAAATAAATATTACTCATCTCCATCTTATCTTGTTCATCCATTGTTACAACATATTATTTTGATTTCTAAATAAGTTAAGCTAAAGTTGAAAAATTGTGTCAAATATTATAATCATCCTGTCTGTTGCTTATGTTCCATAAGAAACACCCAAGTTCCTCTACTATAATCATCCAGAACACTAAGGAAGAAAGGTGTGTTTGTCAGTGCTTCTCTTTACAAGGTCCCCATATGTCAACATGTATCAATTCAAAGCTTGTTGTTTGAATATAAATCCTTCTAAATTGGTTGTCTGCGCTGTTTAGCTTGCAAACATACTTCACGTCTTTGCAATTGTCTCTCAATATCTTTCTTACCCCTTTCCTTTAGAAATCTTAAATGTTTCAATGCTCCCAATGATGCATGTCTTAGACACTTGTGTCATCCTTCCATTGTCATGTTATAAGTCACTGCTCTTCAGTCTTATTCCTCAACATATACATATTCCCCATCAAGTCTCTAGTTCCAACTACCTTTCCATTACTTTGATCATGCAAATTACAATGTGAACTACCAAAGACCCAAATTCAGATTCTTGTTCCCACACAGTTGCACTACTGATAGAACATTATACTTGAAATTAAGCATGTAAAGTACATCCTGCATCACTATATGCTTATTAATGACAACCTCACCCTTTGTTTCTACACCCTTCAAGGATCCCTTTGGAAGACAAGTATTTATTGGATTTTCAATTCTCTACATATTTCTCATAATTTTATCATTGATACATATATGCCTATTGACACCTATGTCAACAATCCATCTGTCCCTATTAGTTCCCTCAACTGTTGACAAAGCATAATAGATGTTATCCTCTCATCAATTCCAGCAAAACTTACAAATTGTGCATAATCTACCTTACTGCCAACATCTTCATTTCCTTTGATGTGTTGTGTAAGTTCATTCAGCCGCCTTATCATTGACTCCACCTCCCTCCCCTTCACTTCATCTTTCTAATTTAATATCCTCATTTTCATGCACCATAGCATTATTGGCATAAGGTCTTTCTTGTTGCTATTTAAGTTCTTTGTACCAGTCTGGAATTCCATGCACCTTGGAACATGTTGCATTTGTATGTCCATGAATACCACACTTTTCATAAATAAATTTTGCCTTTTCTTCTTTGCTCAGTCTATCACTTCCTCTTCCTGTACTTGAATCTCATTGTCCTCCTCCATTGCCACTCCTCTTTACATTATTTCCTCTTTCTTGACCAGCTGATCCTCTACCGGAGCCATCTGCTCTCACCATCATAGCTACACTATCCACCCTCTCACCATAGATGTTCTGGACACTTCTCTGCCTTTCAGCAGTCAAGACCTTTCTAACATAGTGTGATGTCCCCATTAACAACTAATTCTTCCAGTTATCATAGTTATCGTTAAGCCCCATTTGGAATTGGATCAGTTTAGTTTCAGCTTCATGTTGAATGACTAATTTTCTTTTTCACAATCACAAACTTGCAAAGTCATAGTATACAAGCATATCCATACCATAACTTCTTCAATTTGTTAAAATATTCCATTACTGAACTATTTTCCTAAGTTAAACTAGCAATTTCTCGCTGCAATATATACTTCATTAGACCATTATTTTCTTCATACCTTTGACATATATATTCATATAATTCCCTTGAATTTTTTGCATAGATGAATGATTCTACAATGTCATTTGATAGAGAATTCAAAATCCACGAGATTACCTTTGACATATTATTTGATAGAGATATATTCATATAGACCATTATTTGATAGAGATATATTCATATATTATTTTATTCATATAGAGATATATTCAAAATCCACGAGATTACCAATGTCATTAGACCATTATTTTCTTCATACCTTTGACATATATATTCATATAATTCCCTTGAATTTTTTGCATAGATGAATGATTCTACAATGTCATTTGATAGAGAATTCAAAATCCACGAGATTACCATCCAATAAACCTTTCTCCTTATAGAATATCTCTCAGCATCCCGATCGGGTTGCATAATATATCTATTAATGAATCTGAGCTTTGTTTTGGCCCAAAAATTTATAATGTGCAGTATGTCTAACACTATTGTACATTCTACAGCGGGAGTATTTTTAATGTGCATATCCACACGTAATATTGTGCATTTCACTCAAAATTATTGTGCACTTACCAAATTTTTAATAAATTGCAAATTTACCCAAGACCTAAATTGGAATATATAAAAATTTTAAAAATTTAACTAAGACCCTAGAACTTATCTAATTTTTAGAAAAAGCCTCTCACAAAAAATCATCCTCATCCCCACCATCATCGTCATTCTTCTTCCTTCCAAAATTGAATCCCCAACTTATGCTTGCACGACGTCTCTTTGACCATAGCCCCAGTCGCACACTCATCCAGGCAAACCAAGCATGGACTGCCTCTTCCACCACCATGTCCGGCAGGGCATCCCTTGGGGCTAGTGGCGCCACACACCTATTTGGGTAATTCTCCTACAAGTGCTGCAGTAGGCGGAGTGATGAAGGCAGCAGCGAGAGCTTGGCGACAGTGATGGGAGGATGCGCAGGGAGAGCTTGGTGGTGGGTCTGGTAGCAGCGTTACTGTGTGAGAGGGATGATTGATGAGGAGATTAAGGAGAGATGGATAGAGGTGGACCCACATAATGTGTAATGTGGGAGAGAGAAGGTATGTGAATGGTGGAGTCTACAAAAAAATTTCTAATATACCCTTCATTATTACATAATTCTCCATTCTTTTTTACCGTCTGATTATCAAATCTTACGGTTACGATGTATTCTTATTTCATTTATTGATAACCATTATTACCGAAACTCATATATATATATATATAATGTGTATGCATGCGTCTAGGTAATAGTTACAATGATTCATAGGGCAAAGATATATGATATAAATTTAGTTGTTGAAGGGTGTTTTTGGATTTTGAATTTTTTTTTTATCAAAACAATAAAAAGATTTAGGTTTAGAATCTGAATCTTTAACCTAAGTAAAGAATCCATATCTTTAGAGATATGCATCATTAGAAAGGTTTAGGTGTAGAATCTTATGTTGGTGTCTTATTCATAAGATTTGAAATAATTAGAGGAGATCCCACAATGTCAAACTAATTGAACTGTTCTACTTAAAAGAGTAAGCTGACATGACATTAGCAGATTAAGGGAATATTTTGAATTTTAAATTTAACATGAGTAAATAAAGATTGAATATTTTCACCTAGGGCCGAGCAATAATTAGGGGTATGGATCATTAAAATGGATCAAAGGGCGGATCTAGACTCTACAAACTAGTTTTTAGATAGCATAAGCTCATGCATCCCCGAATCTATAATATAAAAAATTAAAATATTACATTATTTTATTTATTTATATTAATTTATTTTGTATATTTATACAATTCTAAAATATCAAAGCTGCACAATTTCTTGTTATAATATCAAAGCCCGAGACTGATGGCCAAACAGATCCTTGAGATTGAGGAGTATAAAATGCAACACTTCGCCATGTCATCAGCCTTCTTCCATTTGGCACTCTTATTTCTCTTGATCTGATGCCCCATGTTCGGGTACATCCGGACAAGCCTCAATGAGTACATATTTGTACCCTTCAACAGTTAGCACTATGTCCAAGTTCCTCTTCCAATCAATATAATTTGGGCTAGTAAGTTGATTTTCTTTTAGAATAGTAGATAACGGATTGGACGACATGTTAAATAGGGCATGAGAATCATTAAAATATTTTATTGATTAAACACTTTTGAATTTAACTGTTAACATTGATATCATCAAATAATATTAACTTAAGTTCACCGACATCTCAAAACACCAAGAGTAACGTATGCTATGTGGGTCGCCGTATGTACTCAACATTCACAAGAGAAGAGTTTTTCAGGAACCCATTAGCTTTCATAAGCCAAAACCAAATTTATGGAAAATGAAACTAACAGTCGGTTTCCTTTTGGCCATGCAATAAAAAATCAGGGACCCCGTGGGACGTTTATAAAATTTGTCACGTTCTAAGTGAATCCTTTTTCACGATCCTAAGGCCATCCTATTTGATTGTACACCCTTGGTGGCGGGGCCCACACGTTCTCATAAGAATTTCTATAATTGTCCAATTGGAAGTTTGTTTCGGTAATTTCCTACAATTAAACTAAGTAGTGTCACCCGTGGGAGAGCCCACACTTCAATGGAATTGATTTACCAACAAACCAGAAATTAAGGCCATATGATTTTAAAAGTAGCTTTAATATTAAAATTCCTTCTCAAACTCAGTTTAATTTTTAATTGAGGATATTTAATATTATTATGCAATTCTAAATTAACCCTATGCATAAAGCAATAATTAATCACATGCATTAATGATTATTAGGCATAATATAAACTATGAAAAATAAATCCACTATTATGACATTTTAATTAATGAGTCCCCCTGAATACTTTAACTATCAGATATGATCTTCTGATTTTCCTAATTCACTTTAAACTCCCACTGCAGTAGAATCCTATCAGGCCTCCAACTGCTTGTCTAGCAAGATTTCTCCATGGCTCGTCGGAGCGTCACCGCACTTCGCCGCCAGTAGCCGTCGCCATGAAGATTGTCGGAAAAATAATATTCTTGCCTAGACACTGCCGCCGTTGCCGGGTCGCTGGGCCATCACCTAGAATTCTCGCGCACGGCCAGCCCTGCACGCAAAACGCGCGGTCAACAGCTGCGTTTTTCCCGGCGTCGCGCAAAGTCCCGCAGCACCTCTTTGCAGCGCCTTGCGCGTGTAATGTCGCGCCTCGCGAGACCCGATCACCGCGCCTTACACCACTGCGCTCGAGTCTCCTTCTTCGAGGCTCCAAAGCTGTCGCATGTAGCGAGCGGTCCCGCTCATCCTGTGTCTCGCGCCTGGGCACCTAATAGCCCGCTGCCGTGCCCTCGCGTACACACACGTCCGATGGACGTCGTGGCCGTGGCCCGAGCCCATTTGGGTGTCGAGGTCCGTGGTCATGATGATCTCCCACTCGTCCGCACACGATCACGATAAAAAATATAATTTAAACGAAAAATTACATAATTTGATCCTAGACCCACGGATGGGTTTACATGTTCGTCTAAACAAATATTAAATCTATCTGGTATCCCAACAAGCGAATAATTATTACAAACATTCAACCATTAAATTTTTGGACATGTTCAAGGCTTTAAAAACCCGAGCAACAACATACATCAAACACATATACGACCATAACATTGGAATAAACTAATTCCTGCAAAATTGAGTTATGCGAATATAATCCAATTTAAGACTGTGTTTGAACATAATTTGTCACATTAAGCCGTAAATTTGAACTTTGTACAAAACGAATTAACCGTGGGCTCTGATACCACTTGTTGGGACCTGCGAAGATTTCATTAAGTACACATCACATATTCAAACAACAACTATAAACCTACGTGTAGTGGATCTAGAGGTTTTGAGTTGAAAACTTACGACTTAAAATTCGCAGACTCTGAGATGTTGTAGAATTCTGCTGTTGGAGATCGTCTGAACTCAGAATTCGTTGGGCAGCCGGATAACTTCTCGTTGGACGTCCAGAAGCTCATTGGGAGCATCGCGGGGTCGCAGCAGGTCGCGGACGTCGGCTTTGAGCAGGGTTGTAGCACGCGGGTCGCGAGGTCGCCTGTGCGTCGCAGGGCTGCAGCTGCTTGCTGCTGCGTCGCGGTGGCTAGCCGAGATGTTGGTCGTGCGCGGCTGGTACGCGGGCTCGCGGTGGTTGCCGGGCTCGCTTGCGGTGGTTACCGGGGCTCGCATACGGTATTTGATCTCGGGGTCTCGGTTACCTCGAGATCTTCTGCTATATTTCCTGACACCTCTCCGGTTGTCTCGGTGGAGCAACAAACACAAAGATAAAACTCAATTATGGGACTTGAGGGGGGTGGCCGAATATATGTGTATATATGAGGTCTCTCTTCTCATCCCATGAGCTTAATGGTATATTTATAGGCTATAGCAGGGATCCTAAAGAAGTGATGATGTGGACTTCTTAAGGCATTGAGCCCAAATGTGGACCAAGCCCACTTGATCCAATTACTTAAATAATATTTCGGTCCACTAACGACAATACTATTGCACTCCCTTATCATCCCTGAATTATATTTGAGACTCCAATAATAAAACTCGTATTACCTCTCCACGTTTAAAATATTACGTCCATCAATTAATTCAATTACTGATAATCAAGAATTAATTGACATCGTGAACCTAAGATAGCATCACTCAAATCTTTATTATTATGTGAAAACTAAATCCATCTGGAGGGTTCAACATAATAATCCTTCATGAGCTCACTTCGGAGACATCATCAAACTAACACACAAGGTGACCGTAAATATTCTAACAGCACTTCATACATGCAACACTATTACCCAAAACACGAAGACTATTGACCCAGCAAAATGGATTTCGCTTTTAGTGAATCAAAGTAATAGCTACTGCATGCACATTCCTGTTTATATCTTATGAGTTAAGAGAACGCAATAATTAACAGTATAAAACGAACTGCTCCTCTCTGGGTTCTTGTTCAATACATAAATGTACTAGTGCAACTAATCAGTCAAGATCAACCGTACCGTTGACAGTACAATCGTTCTAATGGTTTGTTCATTTCCATCTAGATTGTGAATCAATCATTCTTGTTTCGCAAGTAATTGATAAAATGATCTTCTGTTCACCCGCTAATGAACCATTTTATCTAAACGCAAAACAATAGAACATAAAACTTGTTTAATCAAACACGATTATCATTCAACATAAATATGGTGTAAATATCATCCAAACCCAAGTTTTCAGTATATACACGAACAAGAACGAGTTTTTTTTTTGTTCGTATAGGTTGTGAATTTCAGCAAACAAGTGTGCCTTTTTTTTTATTTTCCTGCGAGGTTGAAAAATTTCGGCGTGCATAACGGCAAAATTTCTAGTAGCATTAGTTTTTAACGAAATATTAATGATTTAGGTTAAAACTGATTAAAACATGGCACCTTCCATGAGTACATGAGTTATTGAAATTTTTCTCCCCCTTTCCCCTCTCCCTCACGCGCGCATCCACTCATCAAGTCATCCTTTTGCGGCTGAGCCTCGCCGGTGGTCGGCCCTTGGCAGCACATCCTTAGTCCCGGGTTTGCGCCTCCTCTTGACGGCTTTCGTAGATGGTCGCGAAAGGTGTCGTGTTTCCACTGTTTCTTACAAGTGTCGTGATGTCTTTGGTCGTCGGCCTCCTTGGAGTTGCAGCTAGGGCTGCAAATGAATCGAGCGGCTCGTGAGCGCTCGAGTCAAAGCTCGAGTCGAGCTCGAGTTTGACCGAACTTGAGTCGAGCTCGAGCCTATATTTTGCCTTGTCGAGCGGCTCGAGATAGATATAAATTACTAAAATACCCCCTTAAATATATATTAACATAGGTCCTCAATAGTAATTTTACCTTTTCACTTAAAAATATTCGAGCCGAGCTCGAGCATTTTGATTTCGAGTCGAGCTCGAGCTCGTAATTTTTTCTCAAGTCGAGCTCGAGCTCGAGCAGCAAAAAAAAAAAAAAAGTCAATCCTGCTCGATAAGGCCACTGCTCAACTCGGCTCGGCTCGTTTGCAGCCCTAGTTGCAGCGGAGTAGGGCGGGGTGTGGTCCTGGGGACTGGGCGTGGCAGATTCGGCTCGCAACGATGGTGTCGGAGTGGCCAGAGTATCGGCACCTTTCGAACTCCCTTCTCCCCGGTTCTCTGGAGTTGGGTCCGGTGGGTTCTGGTGCTGCTGAAACCGGCTAGTAGTGTTGGCCAATTTCGGGGCATCGGTGGTGTGGGGGGCGAGTTTGGTGTCTTTTGGCAGGAGGGCGGGTCAATTTTGGGGTTTGGTTCGGGGCTTGGGTTTCTGTTTCAGTGAGGCGGTTTAGCAGTTTTGGGAGCGGTTTCTTGGGCTGCAGATTTCTCCTAGGGATCGTCTTTGTCCGCTGGTTTCCTTTTGGTCGATCTGCTGAGGAAGGACTTGTCTGTCTTTTTAGTTGTTTTTGTTTTATGTTTTTGCTGTATTTGTTGTTTGGTCTGGTAGGTTTTGTATTTTTGGTTTGAGTCGTTGGCCGTTGTTTTGCCCAAGTGAGAGTAGACATTATTCTGTTGGGATCATTTTAGTCTTCTTTTTGGGTGTTAGTTGTGTCTTTTTTGTGTGGTGTTGTGAGTGTGTTGTTCTAGCATTGCTAGATTAGGCTCTAGGTGATTTTCGGATTTGTCTTCCCAATTTTTTCAGCCTTTGGTTGTATTTTTCAGTTTTTGGTTGTTTTCTTTTCGTGTGCGTTTTATATATAAAATTTTTATCGTTTCGAAAAAAATAAAAAATAAATAAAAATACATGAGTTATTTGAAAGTAAAAAACAAGTATAATTGAGGTACAAAAAAGTGGATACTTCCCTAACGTCGCGAAATGCAGTCGTGCAATTCAAGGGCAAAAATGTCAATTCAAGAGAGAGCACAGGGTCGACACCAATTATCGCGTTCAATTTACAGAAACCCTAGAAATCTCCACAAAAGCCCTCAATTGAGCTCCGGAGACCAAACAACGGCAATCTAAATCGGAAATTTAACAAACCGATCGAACAAGATGAGCGCGTACATGAGCCGTCTTTTCCCCAGATCCAACTCGAGCTTCTTCCTGCGCAGCGGGAGCGCATTGGAGGCTAAAGTCGTGCGCCTCAGGGAGGAAATGTACCTTCTGGACGCCGGCGTCGGCCGGCCGAGAATCGCCACGCAAAACGAGCTCATCCGCGCGCCAAAATCCCACGGCCCGGCCACCTTCTCGAGCCTGGTCGGATACCTAAACCCGTCCAACGCGGAGCTGCCGGTGAAGAACGTCATCCTGCAGCGCTGCTTCGTCGATCTGGTCACCGGAGACCCGCGAACCAAGCAGCAGGCCGCCGCCCGGTTCGACGACATCGTGGGTCAGAACGACGCCGTGGGTGGAGGCGACGAGCAGCCGCTCCTCCTTCCGCGGAGGTTCAGGAAGCACCGGGCGTGGATGGAGCTGAAGAGACTGTGGAAGGCCAACGCGAAGGTCAAGGGTTTCGTGGCAGAGAAAGTGAGGGGAGGGTACACGGTGGGGATCGCGGGCTACCTTGCCTTTCTCCCCGGTTGGCAAGTTCAGCATAGGAGGTTGCTAAAAGATAGGTTTATCATCGAGAGCATTACTCCCAAGAGTATTGTGGTTGCAAAAGGCGGATAATTGGGCTATTTGCTCTTTTACCTTGGCTGATCCCTCTGGTATTTGAATTTTCCTCCTTCAACTTCGTTATTTGTTTGTACTCAAAATGAAATACCTATTTGATCTTTCTTTGTTGGAGTTTGATTTTCGCTCCGTGGATACAGTTTCCATTGCTACCTCTTGTCAGTTGGGGATGATTCATGAACATAATTCGTAGCTCGGATAATAGAAACGTGTTTGTTCTACAACGAATAAAATCAATATCAATCTGTTTTGGTGGCTTTAAATTACATATGGGTTGAGTTGGTTATTGAATATATTATGCCGAAAAAATGGTTTGTATGTTTACTTCTACTATGTCTGTTTGGGTTTAGGTTATTTTAGCGGGTTGTGAAATCTGTTTTCCTGTATGATTATACTAGAGAGTTCTAAGACAATGAGCAACAATGACAAGGACTTAATGGTGCTAGTCACAGGAAAATGATTAGTGAAGGTTCTGTTTTAGAACTTTACGGTCTTGGACCCTTCTAGAGGAGAAACTATTTCGCAACTTGTTGTAGTTTCCATTGCTTAAAATGGGGTTTTTTTTTTCCCTTTTGTTTTACAAGTTTCTGTGATCATTGTTAAATGTATCTTGATGGATTTTGCCTCTCTTTCTAAACATGCTGCTAGGGACTTGCTTATAGATTTATTATCTTCTTCTCATTTTTATGCTTGATTCCAAAATTAATGGCTTGTATATTAGGTGCCCTTCAGCTATTTTAGGTATCTATGGATCCTGCCATACTTGAATATCTTGTCTGGTTTATCAGGATGCGATGGCTCATTAGCCAAAAGGATTTTTCTGGAATGTTTTGTTCTTTCTCCCTTCTGTGTGTATTATTTTGGCAGGAATACAGGGGAATCTAATTCATTTATCTCAAAACCATATAGCACTCGTTTATAGAAACTGGTGCCCTTCTTCTATGATCATATTTTAGTGTGTCTGTCAACCTGGGCTCAGTGTTTTCCGGTGTGGATGTAATTTTGCGGCAAAATCTTTTAGCGTGTAGTTTTTTTAATTATTGTCGAAAGAATATAAAGGTTGTTTCGATTTATCTGACCCATGTATTACAGTAGGCATAGTGGAGTTCAACAAGACAAAGCTCACATCACACACTGCTGCTGCTAGATTGTTTAGGTTAACAACTCAAACGTCCTTAATTTAATGATAATTATAAATTATTAATTTTAATTTAAGTAGGAGTGTTGAATTCTTACTACTACTACCTTAAGCAAATTATAAATTGATAAATAGCCTTTTGAAGTATCTAAAACGAAACCAATTAATATATTCAAGCTGATCTGTTGAAGAATAATTGTTCATCCTTATTAAGCTCATGTGTTTGATACACCTCAATGAATACCTCAATTATGTCACAACTGTTCGATAATAATTGTTTGCAATGCAATATTTTTCTGAACACAAGTAGCCTTTCAAAGACGAAGTAGATTTGATTTTATTAATTTCATTTTGAAAGCAATTAATGTGCATCATTAACTTGTATAAACAGGCAATACTTTGGTCTTGTTTGGGCCTCATCTGTGTCATTAATTTGACATCACTCGTATAAGCTATTATGTTTAAAAAAAACCACGAATTAACAATAATAATTGCAGACATTACAGTGGTCTAAAAGCAACGCATTGACGAGAAACAATCAACACCACCATACCAGTGGTCTACAACCCTTCACATGGTTTGGGAAGTCAAATTTGCTGTTTGCATTACAAATATAATTGCAGACATTACAGTGATGGTCCACTTGGACAAAAATGACAACCACCACCACATCTTGAAAAAGTTTCATATAGGTAAAATAAAACAATTCAATGAAATAAAATAGAAGAAGAAGGCGAGAAAGGAACAAAGAAGGGAGAATAGGATATAATAAATTAATAATTCTACAGCAGATAGCAATATATTGTACTAGTTTATGATGAAGAAGAAACAGCCAAGGTTTTTCATTCTTGATGACATCACCTCATCGTCGACAAGATTATTTCAAACTTGCATAATTTCTGAGATTTCAATTTGGAATTCCAAATGCAAGAAAATGCAGAGACGTGCCTAATATGGAATTTTGGCAAGCCAGATCTCAGTGAAATGGAAAATAAGTAGCAGCACAAACACATAAGAAGATAAACAAAATAAACAAAAGACAAGACTAAAACACAACACAACAGCGCATAATGAAGGAAACACAAAAGCTGTAATTTTTGTACCGCAGAAAAGCAAATCAATCAATCATTCAAACATTACATTATCCTTGTGATTTTATTTCGCTACATATACATAAAGTAAAAAACTGTCAGAAAACAAAAACCCCCACAAAAAACAAACCTAACCAATCATCAATCAGCACACAAGGGAAATCCACTTCCTAACACAAACACTCCAAAATCAAATCAACAAGTGACCATCATTTACAATCTCAAGATCTTAACTTAACTCTCCGACATAAAATTGAAGGGTTGAGATTTTAGGTAGTGGAATTGAGGAGCATACAGTTGAAGATCCTTGAAAAAACGTTCCTCAATCGAGGATAAACCCTAAGGGTGTGAGCGCTGGATTCCTTCCACATACCTTCCATCGTCTCCACAAACAGATTGAAGCTCCTCATCGGCGGGATGTAAAGAGTCAACGGTACTGCTGAAAACGCCACCGCGAAGAACAAGTGCAGCATCTCTGATTCCGGCCAACAACCAAACAAAAAGCTAAGATTTCTAAATTTTGCTTTCTTTTATCTGAAAGCAGATAACTCTTTTCTGTATATAATATAATATAGTAATAAATTTTGAGTAGTTTGGGGGTGGAAAATGGATAAAGATTAGTTTTTTCTGGATTGATTTCTTTCAATAAGTATTTTGTAGTGATGAATAAATATGACTGTCTAATTTAGTGCTAAGGTTTAGGAGGATAAAGTGACCAGCCACAGCTCGTGTTGATTGATATATCCACGAATCTTTTAATACAAGGAAATTATTTTGTGGGGCCCTTTATGTCGAGAAATTTCTTGAATGTGCCCTTCGACATAATAATGCAAATATATTGTGAATTCGCCACTAAATATTGGATTCTGCGTAAATATTATCATAAATAATTAATTTATACAAATTACTTGAATATAGGCGTTATTAGTAGGGTGAGCAAAATCAAGTCGAAATCGAAAGACCGAGTCGAATCGTGCAATTCGATATGGTTCGGTTCGATTTTTAAGTGTAAAAAATCTTCAGTTCGGTTTTATCCTTCATTGCAGTGCAGTTATAGTTTTTCATGAGTTTGGTTCGGTGCGATTTTACAAAAAATTGATAAAAATCAAGCCGAACTGTGCATTTCAGTGCGGTTTGGTTTGGTTATTTTAGTGTAAAAAAAATTGGTTCGATTTCGGTTTGGTTTTTCTAAATTATGGCGCAGCTCGGTTATTTTTTTTTTTTGGAGTTCGGTTTTTTGATTTTTTGTGATTTGGTGCGGTTTTTCATCGAACCGCACCGTTGCTCACCCTAGTTATTAATATGGATTTAAAATGGTCATCATTGATGTATAATATTTCCTATATATACGACACCCTCTTTTCTTCTAGTTGCCCCAAAAAACTCACCACAATCTACATGAAACAAGTATTTCAATTATTTGATCGAACAATTTTCATACAAGGAAGACAACAAGGGAGATAATCGATGATGCATCCTTGACTGAGGCGAGAAGCAAGTTTCTAATGGAAAAGTTCAAAGTTTTGAATGGGAGGTTGGTGAGATTGATGACAAGGAATGCATGAGCAAACAATTGAGTAAAAGCAAAGGCCAAGAGACATTTCTTATATGCGACGCTGAGCCTATATGAACTAAAGGTTATGGAAAGTGCCTAAAGTCAAATAAAGAGAATGTCATATCTCAAAGTACTCAATTTTGTAGTTTGTGTGGACAGAGGGCCATGACAAGCGCAAATGTCCCTGTCATAACAATCACCTTGAAGATGATCCATATCATCAAACATGTCAAAAGTGACAAATTCCAGTTGCTCTGATATTTGATCTATTTATTTTAGTTGTACGTAATTTTTTAGATGATTGATTTTGTTTTTAATGAGACATTAAATTATTTTTGTTACCTCATAGTATTTTTGATTGTTGCTAAATTATCTGGAGTATTTCTTTATTTTTCCTTATTAATTTATTTAAATAGATTACAATGTATAGTTTTTGGAGTGTCTGAGGCTTTAATGAAAATCATTCTTTTCTTTTAACTTTCTTGTGGGCTAATTTGGTTTATGTTTACTTCTAGCTTTGTCAAATAGTTGCAGTGAATTATGCAACTGTAAAATTTAAGATAGGGGATATAGTGTTGGTTAGGAGAAGTACCAGGACTTAGCTCCAATGTACTACCGGAGAGCTGTCGCAACTATTATTGTCTATGATATCACAAACCAAGTAAGCATCAAGTGCTTAAAACACATGTTATATTTATATTAAATGAAATATCAGTCTTTGTATTATACCATGCTTTGAGAAATGGTCATCGATATATAACAGAATCATGTTTAAGTTGCCAATAATTCATCTTATTGAAAGTATTGAGGATTATTTCTTTTCAGTACATTAGTGGCAACATCAAATGATTATTCATTGTCCTTATCAAATTTGGTACTATTATGGTTGGTTTCTATAGGCCTGATTTTAAAGGGCCAAGAAATGGGTTCAAGAGCTTCAAGCACAAGGTACATAGTTATTTTCTTAGTCAGGAATGTTTGTTGCAATGGGGTTTCTACTTTTGGTAGTCTATAGGATAGTTTTCTGCTTGTTAAGTGTCTTGATGTTGCAACTGTCCTGTATTTTTTCACTTTACTAATGTAGATTTACAATTCATGGCCTATTCTTTCCATTTATTTTGTTATAGTGAACTTATATTTCAATGCTAATCACTGTTGTTTTCAAGCATAAGATAATCCATATGGTTATGGCACTTGTTGGGAATAAACAAAAAAATTGTTGGATGGAAGAAAAGTGGAAGCAGAGGCAAGCAATCTATCCTTTTTCCATCTTATGTGTATCTCTCACACTCTTGAACTTGTGCAATATCGCTTTTCATCCTTTTTTTCCATACTATTAATGTTGGTGCATATACTTAAAGCTTGGCTTTGGATGTTATTTACAATATTTCTGTTGAATGAGAATCGTGTTTGATTAAACAAGTTCTATGTTCTGTTATTTTGCATTTAGATAAAATAGTTCCTCCCAGGTAGACAGAAGATCATTTTATCTGTCACTTGCGAGACAAGAATGATTTGTTCGCAACCTAGATGAAAATGAAAAAAACCATCAGAACGGTTGTAGTGTCAACGGTACAGTTGGTCTTGACCGATTAGTTGCATTAGTACATTCGTGTATTGAACTGGATCCCAGAAAGGAGCAGTTCGTTTTATACTGATCGTCGTAAACGAACTAGGTATCAGTTAATTACTGCATTCTCTTAACCCATAAGATATAAACAAACACATGCATACAGTGGCTGCTTCTTTAGATTCACCAAATGCAAGATCCATTCTATTGGGTCAATAGTTTTCGTGTTTTGGGTAGTAGTGTTTTGTGTATGGTGTGTTGTTCAAATATTTACGGTCACCATGTGCGTTGGTTTGATGATGTCCCCGAAGTGAGCTCATGAAGGATTATTATGTTAAACCTTGCAGGTAGATAAAGTTTGATATAGTAATAGTAATGATTTGAGTGGTACTAGCTTCGGTTCAAGATGCCGGTTTGATTGTTAATAATTGAATTAATTAATGGACATTACATCTTAAACGTGGGGAGGTAATTCAAGTAATTATAATTGGAGTCTCAAATATAATTCGTGGATGATGAAGGAGTGCAATAATGTTTTGTTAATAGACCGAAACATTATTTAAGTCATTGAGCGGAGTGAGCTTGGCCGACAGTTAGACCCAAGACTCAAGAAGCCCATATCATCACCTCTTTATGGGCCCTGCTATAGCCCTATAAATTCACCATGTATCTCTTGTGATTAGACACAACTCACGCATAATACACACACGGGTTGGTCGGCCCTAGGTCTTGAGAGATCATCTCCGAGCTTGTTGCCCACCAAGACAACCGGAGAGGTGTCGAGTCATACGGCAAAAGCCCCCGAGGTTTACGAGACCTCCCGACGAGCCACCGTACGCAACCGCACCCGAGCGCCCCTCGTCCGAGACCAGCGTGATCTACTCGTACCTCAGCCCCGACGACTACTGCGCAAAAGCGCCAGCTCCCGCATGCTGTAGACCCTTGACTTTCTCCGTGAGCCCCAGCGACCCGCTCCTGCATGCCGCAGACCCATGAGGATATCGCTACCTGCAGCAGCCCGCGAGCACCGCATCCGCACAACCTGCGCGAGACAGGCCTCGTCTGACCTTGCGACGTTCCCGATGACTCCAAGACATCCGAACGAGGCAATTTCTAGCGAGTGAAAATAAAATGATCTCCACCAACAAATCTACAACATATCAGAGTCTATAATTTTTAAGCCGCAAGTGTTCAACTTTAAACTTTAGAATCCGTTGCGCAATAGGTATATTGTTGTTGTTTAATTCGTGACTTGCACTGAGCGAGATCTTTACCGATCCCAACAATTAACTATTAAGTTTGTCTTGCTATTCAATTTTTTTCTTGAAAGTGCAATCTAATTTCCTTTTATGAAGTTGATAAATCATAGAAAGATAGTAGCTAAGGGTATCACAAGTTCTATTTGGATTGAGGGAGACTTTCACTAAAAGATAATGCAACTATATTGGTTTCTATTTTGGGAGGACAAAATTAAGTTGTGAAATGATACGCTTAGTTTATATTGCATGCTTTGTATTATTAATATTTTTCTCATTATTATTATCATTACAGGAAGCACAAACTTATGCCTAGGAGAATGGTCTATTCTTCATGAAAACTTCAGCAAATACAACAATAAATGTTAATGATGTATTTTATGAGATAGCCAGAGTCTCATGTTGCGCTTAAGGGTTTCTGCAGACTTTTCAAAAAATCCAAAAAAAAAAGGATGAAAAAAAAGCAAAATTGAACTAAGTGTAGTAAGTTAAATTTGCGAGCATAAAATACTTCGTTACAACTCTTGCGTACTCGTTGGATTGCCAAAATTTGTACATGAGTTGATTTTTATTTATGTATTTCGCATTGGTTGAAGCCTTGAAGGACATGTACAATTTCACTGTGTTTTGCTATTTGTTATTGGACTTTTATTACTTTTATCAATTTCTATAATTTTTTTGTTGCATTTTATTTCTTGCAACGAACTCCAATATATGAGTCGTCTCAGACCGTTAACACTAGTACTCATTTAGTCTCATTGGTATTGTTTTCTGCTTTTGGAACGTGATGATTAAGAATGATGATAGATAGATAGATAGATATCACAAAGCTATATACCAACCATTGACTATAAATACATTTGAGCATGTTTCATCAAAGTGTGAAACATAATATACATCCTAAAAGTATAATTAGACATCCTATATCATATTAACCTCGACCACATTGTACACAAAGAATTGAGCCTAATGATCATTCCAAAACAACATAAATTGTATATAATAATAACACAAACAAATACACGTGAACAATAGCAATGAACTAAGTATCCCAAATAATAATAACAACAATCACCCCAACCTCCACCAGGACAACCATAAACCTATACCCTGGAGTGTTGAATGAGACCTCCTTCTCAGGCTTGTACCCCTTGGACAACAAATGATTGATATAAACATAGATAAACACCCCAAAAGCCACACCCATTGACACCGCATATGTTTAATCGGCAACTGGGCCCTGATTCGTGGCATCTATTATAATGCCAATAGCCACCCCAATTAGACTCGATAGAATATTCTTTTGAGTTTAAAAAATAATTTTTCGATTGAAGAATAATTACTGTTTGATGTGACAGGTAGTACAAATGGATTTGAGAACGAGTTTTTCGGTGGCCTAACTAGATCGAAAAATAGAATCCAAAATTTCAAATAGTTTTCTGTAGCTAGTGAGTTTGCAAACAATCGAAAATTCTCTCTCTACCCGTCTCCAAAATCCCCAAATCAGAAAGGAAAAAAACCTTGGTCGTGCAGTGCCTCCTCTTCAGCGGGGGCTACTCCCTCTGACATCGGCCGACATCTAGACAAACTCTCAGTCATGCGGTATTTTTTCCCGACGGACTTTCAATTTTTCTCTTCCGCATGGTCTCTCCCTACTTTCTTCAGGAGCCATTGCGATGTAGGTGGGAAGGCCAACGTATCGTTGATGCTTCACTGCAACTGACGCCGACTGTTTTGTTGTGGTTGTCGGGGTTGGCGCCGATGCTTCACTTCCGGTGGGGGGCGCTTGTTTTGGGCTAAGATTGCTAGTTTGGTGGTGGCGGACAACTGTGTTGCAGAATTCCTGGGATTGTCCGTGGTGGTGATCTTCGGGTTGGTTTTGGGTCCGTAGCTCAAGGCCGAGTTAGACATAGAGAGAGTTTCTTGATTCGGCATTGGGCCGTGAGTTGTTTAGATGTCCCGTTTGTTGCTTGCCTTAAGTGCTGGCTCGAGTAGTGCGGTTTGTGGTGGTTCTCCACTGGTGGGGAGATATTCACTCTAGTTATTAGTGTTTTTTTTTTATTTTTTTTATTTTTTTATTTTTTTTATGCTTTGTATGTTTATGTGTCCTTATTCTCCTGTTTGGACGATTTTATTCTCCTTTTTGGGAGTTTTTATTCTCTATTTGTTAGAATTTTTAGTTTATAATTTTTTGTTTTGTTCTGTGCGTTCTAGGTTGATTCTAGGCTACCAGTGGTGTAGTCCTCCCAACCAGATTCAGATGGGTCGCTAATTTATTTGACTATTTAGCTAATTTAATTATATGAATAATATTAAAGATGGTGGAGTTGGGTTGAAGTTGAGTTAGATTTTGAGTATGAATTGAATGAGAATTAAATAATTTATAAACAAGCATGTCCTAAACTTTTTAATTTCATAATTTTAGTTTTCTTTATTACTTTTCACTATATTTATTACTTTTCACTATATTAAATTATTATTGATATTATCTTAGAGTGTGATTGAATATAACCTTCACCTTTAAAAAAAACCAATCAAAATTTAAATTTAACTCAATTTTAACTTAATTCACTATTCTTAATATTAATATAATTAACTAATATTAACCAATTATTCTTACACATCACATTAACTTTAATTCACTTTTCATCAACTCATATAATTTTAACTAATCACCATTTTTAATTATTTTTCTCATATTCTTACATCAGGTTAACTTCAATTATTTTATTTTAAATATTATACTAATTTAAACTTAAATTTCCACGAACAACTAACTATATCACTTTTCTCTTAAATTAACTATGGTTAATAAAAAAATCAATCAATTGAAACTGAAGGGTCTTTTCCTCCCAAACTCCAAATTTCGAAAATTCTGCTCATAATGGCTGACGGCTCCATAGTCGAAGCTCGAGGCACAACAACTCCGGAATAAGAATAGAAAGCTATTCCTTCTCTTCCTATCCATTTCTTCTCCACCAATGGCGAGGAAGAGAGAGAGAGTTCCGGAGGTCCTCTGGAGATTGTTTCGCACCCGTGCTCGGCCGCTAGTCGACACCATCCTTGCCTTAATACCTCCGCCGGCGGACGCCGAGTGCCGCTGCCCGCTTGGCCGCTGCCTCGCCTGCAGCGGCGATGAAGCCATGTCGTTCCTCGTCGGACCTGGCGACTCCGCTGACTACCGTAAGCTCCTGACGGGATGCTTCGTCGTTGTTTCCGAAAATGCCCCTCCCATTCCTCCCGTCTTCGACCCTCACTGCCGCTGGTCGCAACGCGAGGTACGTATCCCTCTGCCTGTCTCTCTGTGTGTGCGCGTGTGGTCAGGCTGATGTACGTGTTCTTTTGGCGGGAATTTGGAATTTTCGTAATTCGTGTGGTTCTTTGGAGAAAAAGAGTATTCGTCAGCAAATGGTGTTGGTTTGAGTTGTGAATGTATGGTTGACGGGACATCTGTTAATCGCAAGTTTCAACAGCTCATCTATTGGCTTCTGCTTGGATGCTTTCGGTTTTACCATTAGAATTGCATTCTCCAACTGTCTTAGATTCAACTCACCATTTCGGAGTGCCTATGCTTCAATATCTAGTCCTCTAGACCTAGTGATGTAGAAACTCGAGACCGGCTAGGTTATTATCTCCAGATATTTTATGGTTTCCTCAAAATTACCTCTTTAGTTATGATACTGGGTTGCAATGCTACTTATACAGACAATGGTTCTTCGTTTTGTATGATTTTCTACGTGAAGGTTAGCATTGTTTCTTTTAAGATAAGAGCAGGGAACATATGCTAGCATACTTCAAGACTGAAATTTGATTAATATATAATATTATGCCATTGTTTCACAAGAATAATGTATGTCATTCTATCTGAGTTGAAATTAGTCCTTTCTGTGCTTTCAGATTGTCAGAAGATCCATTGAAATGATAATGCAAGAACAAGCGTCCTCTTTGAATCTGATCTGCTGCAGTTATGATAAAGTTAGTGTTATTATCGACCATTTACTTGAGGGCTAATTTTATCTAGCGCCGGAGTTTCATTTGTCACATTTTAATTCGATTTAATTCCATTTATTTAGATGTCTCATGGTTATACATTTACTCATCTTATTTTAAGACATAAGTTATCCTCATGAATATTATTTTATATAAAGGTTATTGATTTTTCTTACAGAGCAGCCGCTCAAGTGCCGTGGTTGACACGTTGACCTCTTTAAAGTGGTCTATCCTACTAAAGAGGGTGGGTAGAAGTGGTGGCTTCTGTTAGTTTCATTCATCTATTAGCAGTTATGCATATTGAACATGATCAACATTTCAATGCAATTTTTAGGTTGGTGATGCTCTAATGATGTATTTGTTGAAGTACACTTCAATATTTCTACCACTGCGACACAAGAAGTTTTATCAGATTGTTGGTTTCCCTATCAGTGATTTGTGCGGTAAAATCTCAAGGCGCACGCCAGACTCCAAATCTCAGCTTTGTTCACATGTTTCTGAAGGTAATATTCAGTGACAATTTTGTTGTGAGAAGGAATATAACACCCATTTGACCCAATATTTTCTGTTTCACATGGATCAAGAAATCCTTTCGGTATATATTGTCATTTGCTTATGTCTACAGCTTTATCTGGTTGCCCTTCATTTTCCTTGCACATTTGATTAGGTGGTTGGATCTTTAAGCATTAGACCTTTGTCACAATGCTAAAAATTATTTAAGATTTTGATTACATCCACATTGACTTCTCCCAGGATCTAGGAAAAAGACGAAAAGGGTTGAAGGAATTGAGCCAGCCACAGGGAAAGAGCTATCGACACTTTCTCCGAATTTGGAGCCTTCTTCAAACCCAATTACGATTTTTGCAGGTAATGGTGAGGATAACCTCACACTCCTTCGAAGAGATAGATACTTGTGAGGAAAAAACTCTTGTAAGAAATCTACTGAAGAGGCCACAATGCCTGCAGGTTCTTGTTTTTCTCAAGAAGAATCTCCTCACAACAAACGTGAGAGAAGTTTGAAAGAAGATACTGCTAGACCTAAGAAGCGTAAGAGAGAATTCAGTTGGCAGAGGCAAAGGAAACATAAGCAGTTGGTTGTTCAAGAAAAGCAATCTTTGATTCCGTATGGAGAAAATTGTTGCAACACTGATAACTTATCCAGTGGGCTCCTGAAAGATGAGCGTGCAAGTTCATGTCAGACTCGTGTGGCTGTAAGTATGATGAGTTTGGTTTTAATGAACTGTAAATTGTTTTCTCGTCCTTCATTTTGTTAAACCTGTCAATAATATTCTGTTTGTTGGTGTGGGGCTAATATAATTTGGTCTGAATGAGCGCTATGGCTATGAGCCCAAAAATGTTTCCATGTGTTGCACGTTGTCAGTTTATAACAAATTGGTAAAACTTATGATTTTGTCTGCAATTGCTTAATAAACACTCAAGTGTAAGGACATCATATTTAATTGTGAAGTCATTATCATTTAGTATTCTTCATTGTGACGTCAGTTGTTTGGTTGACTATATTGTGACGAACTGATGAATTAAGACCTCCAGGTCCAAGTTGGTGAGGTTCCCAGTATTTTTTTCTCTATTCATGTTCTTTACTGTGTGATTTATGTATTGTAGATCGAGGCAAGCTGCTTTCATTAGAGCAGCTATCACTTCTGTGCTAGATAATGTCGTTTTTCATTCACAAATATGGCATACATGTATTACTTTATGAAATTTATGGTGTATTCAATTCAGGAGGATACCATTTGAATTTAGAAACAAAAGAACTGTCAAAAGGTAACCCGGTCCCTATTTTCTACCAATTCCCGGAGGATGAAAAGTAATGATGATGACAAAATTTCACACATAAATATGTAACTTCACTTGTCAGTGATTCGATGTCAATCCTGTATGCAATCCCCTTTGTTTCTTATTATTTAAACACTTTCGGTATAATAATATGGTTTGTGGTCTTTTCATTTGCAGATCAATTCTCGTTGCTTTTGTTGTTCAGTTTTCCAAAATGCACCAAAGATGAAGCGAAACGCTGAGATTGCTAGACAAAACATATTTTATAAGTTAGAAGATTCTACATCAATGCTGCCAAGGAAACGTATCCTCATTGGTATCTATCTATTTCTGCTTACCCGTATTTTGTTGTGGAAAATATTATTTTGATTGTCCTACCAACTATTGAGGAAGTGACAACTTCAATATTTTCTGTACTCCAGCCTTAACATTGAACAGACATACTGTACACTGTAAAGCCCAATGGCTGTGGAGCTTCTGTCCTGTTCAATAATATATTCAGATCATTTGGCATGAATAATCATCCTGGGATTACGCCATGTCTTCACAGAAAAGATAATTGCCCCGTTTTATCCACCTGTTTGTAAGCAACAGCATGAATTTATATATTCTAGATATCCCCATGGTTCAAGTTAAGTTCAATATGTCTGTATCTGTAAATTGTCTTTTCATAATATGATATTTTCGTAACATATTTTCGATTGGTTCTTTCCTTTTCTAGTTTATTTACTTTCACTAACAAACTACTAATTTGTTTGAAGGGGCAATTTGCTCATTTGAAGGCGCTTCCTTTGATCTAGTATAAACTTGACAATGTATGAGAACAGATTACATGTGGCTGCCAAATTTTATTCTCGGTTTGAGAGTAAAAAATTCTTATCAACTATTTTCTGTGGTCCTTAAGAAAATAAGAATCAAAAGTAGTTCTCTGATGGGATTGGTTTCTGTTGCCTATGGTCTTTTGATTTGGTGGAAGTTATACAATCATAGGCTTCTATCTTGGTTATTTAAACTGTAGGAATAGGATATAACATTTCGCTAGAGAAATATTGGGGGATCCGTTAGTAGAAGACAAGCTTCATGATTGCACTTATTCCACAAACATGCTTATGATACTTTTTTCCTTTCGTAGTTTAGCTCACAAACGCTGGTAAAAATTCTTATGCATATGTTTCTTCTATCTTGGTTATTTAAACTGTGAGAATAGGATATAACATTTCTGTAGAGGAGAAATGTTAGGGGGGGTCAGCTAGTAGAAGAAAAGCTTCATGATTGAACTTATTCCACATACATGCTTATGAAACTTTTTTTCTTTTTTTTTTTTCCTTTCGTAGTTTAGCTCACAAACGCTGGTAAAAATTCTTATACATATGTTGCTGCATAAGTTTTTAACACTTTGTCCTTGATGTCTAGATATCATTCCCTGACTAAGCTACTCAAAAATCTCATTCGTGAGACTCAAAATTGCCGATATTTGAAGCTTTTAGACAAGCACTGTCCTATGGGATCCTCATATGAAGACACGAATAGGGATACGAGCACTAGGTTTAAGGTTGGTGTTTATTTTGTGAGGACATTTACTTTGTTTCACAGTGAAGACAACTACACTGAGTAAATCGGATTATTTTATCCTTCTATAATTTGAAGTTGACCCTCTTGATTATTTTTGATGTTAATGAATTTATCTGCATCTGCGTAAGTGTGGATTTGGATAACTACTATTGTCATATTCCAGTCTTTTATTTCTTTCTGGTCATAGTAAAAACATGTCAAATAAAATGCTTGAAGAAGTTTTATCCTGTAGATCAAAGAGAACTGAATCCAATTGTCACTTTATATACATTGTAGCAGTTTTCTGCTCGCTTGGTGTCTAATCCTCTATTTTCTGGAACTTAAGTTGAGGTTGTTAGGATGATATCTTGCTCTAATGCTCTTAAATTTATGTGTCCAGGGAAATAACCCACGGTCAATCTTATCTATGAGAAAACAGAATGGGGTTCAACCTGATGGAAACTGGTTTAGTGTTTCTAATGCCAAAAATAGCAGGATGACACATTTTGATATCGATCAGAAAGAGCGGGTTGAATATCGCTGTCCCAAAAAACAGGTGGTATCATTTGTATGGGCAATTTGTCGGAGAATAGTCCCCGTGCCTTTGCTTGGAGAACCTTCTAACTGGAGGGTTTTGCGGAAAAACATCTCAAGATTTATCCAGCTGCGAAAATTTGAGAAATTCTCCTTAAAGGAATGCATCTATAAATTAAAAATATCAAAATTTCCTTTATTGTCAGTTAAACACGTTGGGGATAGGCTCAATGGATGCAGTCAGCTTGGTATCACAGATGTTGCTCGACATGCAATTTTTCAATGCTGGATGTTTTGGTTTTTTTCATGTCTAGTGTCACCATTGGTTCAGGCTCACTTTTATGTCACTGAAAGCGAGCATGGAAAACAAGAGGTACAATATTACCGAAAATCCACTTGGGTGAAACTGATAAAAGAAGCTGAATGCTTGAAGGACGGGAGGTTCTGCCAGCTGGATCACACATCTGTTGAGAAAATAATCAGGAACAGATCATTTGGTTTCTCCAGGGCCAGACTTCGTCCCAAGCTAAATGGATTCCGAATGCTGACAAATCTTCAAGCACCATCAAGAATGAGTGTGGACCCTCCAAGAAATCCCTCCAATCAAAAGCTGTTGAGACTAGCATTGCCTGACCGTAGGGCAAAGTGTCGGTTTTTCAAGTCTGTGAACAGCATCCTTCAGGATCTGCACGTGGTTTTAAAAGGTTTATGGATAAAGGAACCAGTGAAGTTGGGTTCATCAGTTTTTGATTACAATGACGTCTACCGAAAGCTAGTGCCTTTCTTATTTCATTTAAAAAATGGGTCGACTAGAATGCCTAGCATGTTCCTTGTGGTTTCAGACGTGTCAAAAGCTTTTGACTCCATTGATCAAGATAAACTGCTCAGTGTGATGAATGATGTTGTATTGGAAAATGAGTATGATTTGGAGAAATTTACTCAGGTTATCTGCACAAAGAAATCTTTGAAGGTCCACCTGCATGTGACTTTAGCAAATGGAGATAATATTGGCGAGTTCGGTAAAATCACTCCACGACTCCCTGCCCAGGCATTGGATTCTGTTCTTATTAAAAAGGTACCTATGTTCTTTTTTATTGAAAATGGGATCATATCCAGTTGCTCCCTTTGACTTTTCTGCAATCTTCTATAGTTTTTACCGTTTTTTATTGTGTTTCAGCATGAAGCATGTTATCTGACCTGTTCCTGTGTTTTAGTTATGGGAGATCGGCAAAAGATAATTACCTTTCTTTGTAGATCTTATTTCATTGAACTTAGATTTTTATATTCAGGTCAATTCGATGAAACTAAGAAGCTCAATATTTTTGTTTCTGAAAAAGTTTGAAAGTTGTCATGGCAATATAAGCCAAAGTTAATTTCCTGATTATGTTGCATAATATATCTTTTCATCATAGAAGCTTAAGCAGATAACGACAGAGAATGAATTAATTTTAATTGTATTTGATCTTATAGTGAGCTTATTTGAGCCAATTTATTGGAACTGCCAAGTGCAACAGGTCTAGGTACTTGGTCTTTATTGAATGGCTGTGCAACTAGAGTATCTTGTACCAAAAATTGTTTCCGTTTTGTTATTTTATCATTTTTTTTTTCTTATTTCTGTATGTGACGTATTCTTACGTATTCCGTTTCAGGGACTGAGCAGAAACATAAGGAAAGATAAAATCCTTGGAATTCTAAAAGAGCACATTACGCGCAATGTAGTTCAACTCCACAATAACTTTTTTCTGCAAAACGTCGGCATACCTCAAGGCAGTGTCTTGTCTTCTTTGCTCTGTTCATTCTATTATGGACACATGGAGAGGAATGTGGTATTTCCATTTCTCGAGAAAGTCACCGAGGGCCCATCTGGAGAACTCGATACTTCTGGCATTTCTGTTTCAAAAGGAATTCTTTCCAAAAGAGCTGCCACATGTGGACCTTCATACCTTCTGCTTAGGTTCATTGACGACTTCCTCTTCGTATCAACTTCAAAAAGGCAGGCTTCAATGTTCTTCTACCAGCTGGGATGTGGAGTTCGTGAATACAACTGCTCCATGAATGAGGAGAAATACGGTTTAAACTTTGACATTAATGGTAGTCAACAATGCCGATCAAACAGGCTGCACGTCGGTAAAGATGGTGTTTCATACCTCCGATGGAGTGGGCTGCTCGTTAATTGCTCCACATTAGAAATTCAAGCGGACTACACAAGGTTATATTTGCCTTCTGTCAGTTATTCCAGTTTCTGATTCTTTTATAAGTAACCTAATCTTCGTTGTCATATACCTTTGCATGTCTGTTTTAGCCAAACTTAACAGAAGCTTCTATCTATGCACCGCATGATATGCTGAATATTTCTTTTGGATTCTTTTGATATTCTTTCTCCCAAATCTAATGAACCTTAAATAAATAGTAATTTTAAATTCTGATTCAAATTGATATGATAGAAAAAGATCAAACTATTGGTAGCAATTAGAANTGATAAAAAATATGAGAGATATAGTGTATCACGTATAGTTAAAAAATGTTTTGTTACCATCACAATGTCAGTAAAAAAAATTCTTCGGCCAAACGAAACTACCCCAACTTACTATCACCGTGACTTTTGCTCCAGTCTCTTCCTTTTGTTCTGTTTTGTTTTGTTTTATTTTGTTTTGTTTTGTTTGTTTTATTTTGAGCCCCTTTTTGTGTTTCTCTTACCATTGGTTCTCTTGGGTTTCATCTCTAGCCTACCCCAACTTGCTTGGGACTAAAAGGCTATGTTGTTGTTGTTGTTATTGTTGGCCAAACGAAACTACAATTTCTCTCTATCCAATATTCTATAATTTTCTTCTCACTTGAAACTTTAGCCTTACAGGTATCAGAGTACTCATTTGAGCTCCACTCTAACCGTAAGCTGCCGAGGACAAGTAGGCCAACAGCTGAAGTCAAAGCTTCGTTGTTACCTGCGGCCTAAATGCCACCCTATATTCTACAATTCTAACATCAATTCCCCTAGAGTTGTCAGACTCAATATCTATCAAGTATTTCTGCTTTGTGCCATGAAATTCGTATGTTATGTTAAAAACTTGTCAATTCTACCAAGGCTCAGTCCACAATTCCACTTTAATGCCATTGACTCGTCTTTGAGGTACCAAATTCAAAAATTACTGAATTCTCTAATCTACATTCTTACATCTTCATTTGTCTAAACACAGACTTCCGTTTCACTGATTTCCAGGTACATGAACCGGCTCATAAAAAAAAAGATGTATTCTTTTGACATTGAAACTGCCTTTCGTCCTAAATACAATGTGAAAAAGAAGGAAATTGTGTGGCTTGGACTGTACGCCTACTGTCGGGTGCTCGGGAAAAAGCAATCAGGGTACAAGGAGTTGCTTTCTTTGTTGAGGTCTAAGTTGAAGTCTTATGGGAAGGTAAAAAACATGTCGACCCAGCTCAAGTATGCCATTGATGATGCACATTCATCAGTACTTTGGAGCATCAAGTATTGAATTGAATGTCTGCTTTGCTTTTGTGATCGCTACTAGCAATTGCTTTTTGTGTAGCAAAAACTGTGAATTTCAAGAGGATTATATTTGTTTTTGCCTGGGCCGTGGGCGGGTACATACACTTTTCGGCCCATGATGGAAACGTGAAAATGAGATTTTCTGTCACAGAATTATGTCGTTCATCTACGAATTTCTTTTCATTTGCACATTTACGATGTTTTCTTTTTAATTATAAATATATATTTTCATTGTCTATGAATGATTGGTTTATGATTTATTTTTTTCATTCTTTTATTTTGAATGTTGTATCTTTGCAAAATTTTCAAAATGTATAGTAAACATGTAAAACAGTTTTCGTTAACACATGCATTAATCATCATTAGAAGTTGTAATATATAGATAAGGAAGACTAAAAGCGTATACCTCAAAATATGAACTACATAAAGACAAAATAAAATTATCCAATCCAAAACAATTTAATTTGAAAAGTTTTGGAAGTAATTTTTTTATTGGATTTGATTTATTCGGGGATAGTGAGTTAAAAATTGAATAAAAAAAATATTATTGAGCAAATTTGGATTTAATTTTGAGCGATAAATATGAGTAAAAACATATAATGAAGATAAATATGAGTAAAAACATATAATGAAGATTTATATGAAATGCTGACTGAGAATTCCCAAATGAAAAGTAAGAAAGAGGACTCCTTTGAAGATTTATATGAAATGCTGAGTGACAATTCTCAAATGATGAGTAAGGAAAAGATTTGTGAACGAAACTGCACCATCTCCCCATTCTTTTAATGATACCATTCATTCCAAGTTAGCCACATTTGTGGAGGAGCTCAAATATTTCCTATTAATGGATTCAAAGTCGACACAAGTAGCCATGATAGAGATGTGTGGGAGTTGAGGTGGCATGGGGATGCCGCTTGGGAATGTCCCCAGTTTGTCGAGCCCACATTCAATCTAAACTTTGAAGGGGTGCAATGTGATGTGAATGCGTTGCAAGGGTATCCTCTCTAGAGTCAAAATAATCTGTATTCGAACACTTACAATCTCGGGAGATGCAATCATCCAAACTTCTCATGGGGCAAACCAAAGGGAACGTACGGACCACCACTTCAACCACCTAGAGAGGACTTCCCACCTCAAAACCGAGGGAATTTCCAACCTTGCCCTGAGTTCCAATGATATCAACAAAGGCATGAGTTCAATCATTCGCGGGGAGGGTTTGTTCTGAGAAACCCCCTTCCACCTCCACAAGAACCGGTCAAGGAGCCTTAGCAAGACTAGACGAACGTGCGTTTACACAACACGGGGAAAGTATCTCCAATGTCTTGCTACTACTGTGTCTACTTTGCACGGTACTGTCAAAGGAGTGCCATCCATTCAAGTTTCCCTCAAATGTCTTGAAGATCAAATGGGGAAACTAGGAACGTCCATAAGTGAAATTCAAAGAATCAATAAAAAGGATCGACTCCCTAGGCAAGTGGAATAAGCTCAAGTAATCACGATGTAAAAGAGTAGGAAAGTGGTGGATAATCGAGTAGAGATGCCCAAAAAGAGGGTAGTTGATGAAGTTGACAATGAGGAGGATGAGGTTGAATGGAACAAAGTGGTAGAGGCAATGAAAGGTAAGGAAGTGATGGCCGAGAAGGAGAACACGGTAAAGTTAAACATCGACGAACATGAAACTCCATTTTCCAAAGGTAAATATGAACTTACCTCTTCTTGATGTCATTCAGGATGTTCCGGCATATGTTCCATTTTTCAAAGAGTTGGTGTACGAGGAAGAGGTTTGAAGACAATGAAAAGGTTTTGATATCAGAGGTTGCATTGACAACAATCCCTCAACAAGAGTGCGGCCTCAGTGGCTTTGTTAGCAAGATCAGAATGGGGAATGGGAAAGAGACAACCACCATGCTCGATTTTGGCGATAGTATAAATCTTATGTCGTACTCAATTTTTATGCAACTCGGGTTAGGTGAATTGAAGATGACACATATGTGTCTCCAATTGGCGGATGATCATTGCACTATCCAAAAGAAAGCATTGAAGATATTTTGATTTTAGTAGAAAGCCTCATAGTTCCGATGGCTTTTGTAGTTCTTTATGTTGGAAAGGTGCCAAACACCGGGAATGATCATACAATCCTCCTTGTCCGTCCATTCATGGCCACGACAAACACTCTCATCAATGTCAGGGATGGTTGTGTGACTCTGTCGGTCTTAGGAGATACGATCAACTTCTCCATGAACGATGCTATGATTTAGAATTTTACGTTCGACCAATATTCGTATGTTAATATGTTTGAATAATTTCACAACCTATTTCATGCTGATATTTCTTGTGATTGAAATGTGTCCCTTGATGAAGAGGAGGATCTCGACCCTGAAGAGGAGGGAATTGTGGATCTATTCAAACTTTCAAAAGAACCCGAGCCTCGAGCTATGACCACCCAGTTAAAGGCTCTTCCTTCACATCTAAAGTATGCTTTCTTGAATAAGGAGATAAGTAACCCACTATCATTTATTCGGGACTTTCTCAAGAGGAAAAAGGTTCTCTAGTGGATGTGCCCAAGGAAAACAAAGAGGCTCTCGCGTAGAATTTGAGTGATATAAAGGGGATAAGTTCGGCTACGTGTATATGTATATGTGTGTGTATATGTATATATATATGATCTACCTTTATAAGTAAAAAATAAGTTTAGATAAATTCTATAAATTTATCAATCTCGCAATTATACCTGACTCTAACACCTCTAGTGTGCTCCAGAAAATATGGATATTGTAGACAGTGATCGGCTCTACAAAAGTTTGTGCCACCCTTAGCTCACAGGTACAAGGAAGTCCATGAGTGGATCTCAGTGCACAGCCGCATAACGAGTCAACCTCATTGCTCAATTGTCGCATTCGTTGAAGCTCTTTATTCAATAAATTCAGACAGTGATGCGAGACACGCAATGTTAAGTCTACGAATGGGAATCCCGTGTACATCACAGCTTTCTTACGTCTTGAATACTCTAGCGTGTACCTGATAATACATTACATAACATTAGACCCAATGAAATTCACAATTAATGCAGTAATAGAACAATAAATATGTGTAGCTTAATAAATGTACCTGACTTGTGTCAGTTGAGACTCAATTTCCTTAATAACCTTCTTCCACACTGTATCAAGCAAACCGGTCGACGTGTTAAGCCACTGCTTTAATACAACGTGGGCACTGTCCACCCTACACGAGGTTGTGTTACCAAAATGTGTTACCATGTTCGTCCTTACTTTGACAAACTTTTTTTGTGGACTAACCATGTGTGCTCCACATATTGCAACACTTTCTGAAACCTCGCGTACCAACCATACATTTCAGCTACTACAGTGTGGTATTGATGCTTTGTTTCCGCTTCAACAACTTCTTTCCACCTGTCGTGCGCAAACTTCTGAAGGATTTCACTATTTTTTTTCCAAGGAGTCGATAGACTATGTCTTCCACATCCTTATTGATGTGCCGCATACAAAGTAAGTGGACAGATTCTGGAAAATCCTCCGAATAGGAGTCATTATACTCAACTCCATGTCAGTGACAATGGCTGTAAGATGTACATCATACCCTATAAGATGTCTCAACATCTGTAGAACCCACTCATAGCTGTACTCACTCTCGTCGTTGATAATTGCATATACAACTAAGAAGTTCTTATCGTACGATGTCATCCCAACAATTTCCACCAACGACATCTGGTACATGTGTAAATGAGAGCAACAAGAGAAAACATAGAATCAAAAAACTTACTCAAACATACTAATTAAAGATTTATACTAATTTGTTATTTATAAAGTAACATACATGTTGGTTTTGTACGTCGAATCTATACCGATGTACCAGTAATATGTCCGGAATAGGTTCACTGCTTGAGGATGCGACATAAACAGATGTGTCAATGCCTGTGTCTCCTCATCAACATCTGTATAAACTATATAATTGCTCTCCAAAGCTAAATGCAGAATCTGGGTAGTCACATCTCTACCCTCAAAACTATCTCTCAGCAATTGATATCTATAGTTATACACATGCCGCCGATTAGCATTGTCTTTAGGGTTTTTTTCTTGGATCGCGCCAAAATCACTGTCGATTTTGCCTGAGCAGCAGTCATATCACGGACAATATCTTTAGATGAAGCGCTAAGTCCGCTCATCTTGTCGATAACCCTCAAGATATACAGTCAATGGATGATTATGCATTCACCTATCACCATCAATACTTACACGGATTATCGAAGATGTAGATCGTGCCACCTGTTAGACTGCTATCCGAAAATGACAATTGCACGCTTTAGTCTTTGAACGTCAGACAGCAGCTCGATCTAAATATCCTAAACTGCCTCTGTAATGTTCACCTCGCGAACACCTCAACACCTTCATCTTCCATCTTTTGTGTGTGAAGAAATAACCAACTCAAAAACATATATAATTGTTATTTCTTTTGTCCATGTAATAGCTTCTGCATCACTACAAAATACTTCCTCCGTAATGTAAACAGAACTCTAATCAGTACCGTCCCCTCCAAAATTTTTGAAGACAACTGCAAAATATTACTATGTTAATAATTTTACAAGATAATCAATTCTAATTTATAACATAAAAATTTTTAAGTTCTAACATAATAATAATAATAATAATAATAATAATAATAATAATAATAATAATAAATTCTAATTTATAAGATAATCAATTCTAATTTATAACATAATAATTTGTAATTTCTAATATAATAATAATAAATTCTAATTTATAACATAAAAATTCAAGTTCTAACATAATAATAATAAATTCGTATTTATAAGATAATAAATTCTAATTTATAACATAATAATTTCTATGTTCTAACATAGTAATAATAAATTCTAATTTATAACAGAATCAATTCTAATTTATAACATAAATATTTCTACTTTATAATTTGTTTAATAAATAAAAATTAACTAAAAAAAACGTCCGGCTGGCGAAAGCTGTGCGCAGTCGTGGTCGAACGGCGAGGCCGGCCGAGCATGGTCATGGTTGGCTGCATATTGCGGCCGCCAATGGTCATGGTCGGTCTCTCCTGCCGGCCGCCACCGCGAGGGGCTGCAATCGCCGGTAGGCCGACGCGGTCCGGTCGGTTTCGGCCGGCCGAAAAAAAATATCGTAGCTCGTCATTGGACATATTTTCGCCTTAAATCACCTAGTTTCAGAGAATTTATGAGTTTTTTATTTTTTTATTTTTAAAAAATGTCAGGAGCACAACGGTCCATAGGAGTACGTAGTATTAGGGGGGAAATTCTATTTGAAGACCCAACTTTTTGTAATTGTATCAATTTAAGGCATGAATTTTATTCTTCCTCAATATAAGATCACATTTTAGATTATTGTCAATTTAAGGCCTACTTTTTTAGTTAACTTTTCATTATAAGACCCAACCAACTTTACTTTTTGACATAAATATGTGAACCAACTATTAATTGAATAGAAATATTATTATTATTTTTTCTTGTAATTTATATTTTACATAATTATAATAAAAAAATAATAAATATTTTTAGTAAAAATTATTTAATAAAAAATGAAACTATATAAATTATATTTATGCAAAAGTTTAATAATGATTATCTTAAAAATTTGATAAGTTGAATTTGAAAAATATGTATTGGAAATATTATTTTTATTAATAAACTAAATATGTACCATGGTATCAACTTTTTCATCTAAAAAGAAAATTTAAATCCAAAATCTAAAATGAAGGCAACATTATTCAAATACTATTTTTTATTTTATTACATATTTATATTATTAATAGAAAAATATTTTAATTGCATATTTTTAGAACTATCAAATTTTAAAAATAATCATTATTAAACTTTTGCATAATTATAATTTATATAGTTTCATTTTCTTATTGATGTAATTTTACTAAAGGTATTATTATTATTTTTATTATAAAATATGTAAAACGTAAATTACAAGAAAAAATAATAATAACATTTTTGTTCACATAATAGTTGGTTCACATATTTATGTCAAAAAATAAAATTAGTTAAATCTTATAATAAAAAGTTAACTAAAAAATAGGATTTAAACTGAGAATAATCTAAAATATAAGTCTTATATTGAGGAAGAATAAAATTCAGGTCTTAAATTAATATAATTACAAAAAATTGGATCTTGTAATCAAATTTTCCGAAGGAAAATGTTTAGTAACGTCCTAATTTATTTGCTATAAATGTTTACACTTTTTCGCTTCCTAACACAATAATCGTGGAATTCGATGTCTTTGTTCAAAGCTGCTCAATTTAGTCGACACTAATGGCTTCCATTATTGCCCGCTATAATTACTAATCCACATTCTTATCTTATATGCCAATCCACCACCATCATTCTTGATTCCCACGCATACATTTCGACCAATAACTATAATTACTAATGTTGTATGATTGCTCATTCATCTAATTGTTATATTTATCTTCCAAGTTAAAGTAGACTAACATTAGATAAATGACAAACGTAACATAAGAATATTGATATAATTTTTTTTTTTTTGTTGTCATACATAATTTACAAGTTATCTTATATAAAATATATCACCNAAAAAATGCTTCGAAGTCAGACTTGGATATAAATTAATATTTTTTATACAAAAATAATCAGTCTTGAATTTCATTTGATGTCTATATTCTTCATATTAAATCCATGATTGATCTCTATTGTTGTGGTAAATTACATGCCACATCTATATATTAGTAATATGACAACTTTTCATCCTCCAATGTACAATGTGATCACAATGTTGTGGTGATGTGGACATAATTAATATCTACAATGTAGAGAAGATTGTGGTTCATCCACATTCTCATCCACACCCTAACTAGCCAATGAAAAGAAGAGAGAGAAGTATTGTTACCATTTCAAGCTATTTAATTATTTAATTAATTTTCTAACTTTTTAATGAAAATTTAATAATTGGTAAGTATATAATATTGCAGTTAGACTACATTGTGCATTGGAGATGATTTTTAAATTTCATAGCTGTGAACTTAACATTATTCCTACATGGTTCACAATCTATTTAATTTATTGATATTTGTCATAATTTAATCTATAACAACATTAGAGCCTTGGAGATGCTCTTACGTTTTCTTTTCATACATTACCGTATATTATAATTTTTTCTTATTTAATTGATACATCAATTATTATTTTAAATGTTTTTTCTTCTTATTTTTAAAGTTTTATAATTTTTTTGTTTGCATTTTATTTTTCATATACGGTATATCAAATTAATTATCCTTTCACGATCTTCGATTTGATATCCATATTATATATATATATATATACGTATATATATATATAATACAAAATATTGATATATATCCTTATAAATAAAATTTAAATTTATTTATCAACTAAATTAGAAAATATCAAATAAACTTATAAATTATGTTATAAAGTAATAGAAATTTATGTGTATTTATCAAATAACATACCATAGAATAGTTATTTTATTTGGAAAAAAATATGTAACTAACTATGAACATTAAATTAATATAAAGAAAATTCTACGGTTTATGTTTCAACTTAAATAAAGACTACATAGAGAATAGACATTATAACGATCTTGAAAAAAATTTATATAAACATTATAATTAGAATAATACAAAGAATTATTATATTTCATATAGTTAATCTCATACACATTATATTTAAAATTATTTGAATATTATAAATATGAAGATATTTAAAAAATATTAGAATAGGGAAGAAAACTATATAAATATAAAAAATAATTACAATATAATTCAAATTTACAAAATTAAATTAATTCAAAATTAAATTATAGACTTTTAAATAACTATACATACACATATATATACATGTGAGTGTGGGTGGGGGGTTGGGTGGGGTTTGGTGGTTTAAAAGAATATTATTTTGACAAATTGAGTATAAAACATGGGTATTATTTTAAATACTTAACTTTATTATTTATTAATTATTAGTTTTATTTTTAATTTTTACCATTGTACTATAATAATATAAATTTATTCACTTATTTATTTTGATAAAACTATTTAATTTTCAAGCACCCATGTTGTTCACAGGCTTTATATTAACTGTCAAATAAATTAATTATTTAATTTTGACAGAAATGAATATATATTAAGAAAAACAAATAATATTTCATAAAAATATTTTTAGCATTCGAAATAATATTGAAGAATAATACTTTCTTATTAATTATTTATAATTTTTTATTTCATAATAAGAATTGCACTTCTTTTTCACTTTTTGTTGGACAATTAATTTTTTTTTGAAACACCCGTGTAGTTCACGGGCGTTATACTAATTAATTAATGCCAAATACAATATTATCTAAAATATAATTTATTCTTANACATTTATTACTATACTCTCATATTACAATCTTTATTTCTGGCGAGTGCTGACTTAGGCTTCGGAGGCTCGATGCCGGGATATCAACTGCGCAACGAGCATATGCGAATGGGAACAAAGGAGAGAAATCTCAAGATTTCTGTGTTTCTATTCTTCAAAAGTCAGATCGAACATAATGAAAGAGGGAGAATAAATAAAGTCCTCATCTACCTAATTGTCTATCTTACCTAACAAGAAAAGACTAAATACAAATAAATTCATGTTAAAATAACAACTGAAAGTAATAAGAATAAAAGAAAATGGAAATAAATAATTATATTAAAGGTTGGAGTCGATCATGTTCATCCAAGAAGGCAAGCGCAATCTCGTCTACATTACATTCTCTATTATTCCATACACATATACAATATGTCATCTTCTTCACAGTGCTCGAAGACTCTTCACTTAAGAATCTCTCTGTTGTGACAGTTTTTGCAGGTCGCAAAGCGTTCAACCAACAAGGAGCTCGATACATGCCGTTTTGCAACCGGTCTCTATTATGTACTAATTACCATGTAAGGCGTACTAATTACCATGTAAGGCGTCAACAATCATGATCTTCTTCCAATCTTTCGATTTTAGTTATTTTCAACAGATCAGGAAATTAGCTCGAATAATGGTAAAAATAAAATTAAGTTATGAGAGGTTTTAGGATAATTGAATATTCTCTTTTCTTTCAAATAATGTATCCAACTCACTTATTTCAATAAATACTAGTAAAGTGCACGTGCATCGCACGTGGTGACGAATATTTTTTGCCGATTAAGTTTAGTAAAATAAATTAATTAATTTATTAAACATATCATTGCAAGAACAAAATAAAATGTAGAACAAATGAAGTCCTAATGTATTAGTTTTTTCAAAAATAACATAACGATGTACTAATATAAACAGAATAAAACAACATATTACAACCCCAACAAAAATATATGCAAAATGGGTCATTAATTTTTTTTTTTTTTTTTTTTTAAAAAAAAGACACTAAATAACAAAATAAAGACATAATTTATAATATAAATGCATTAGTTCTTTTAATTATTTATGTTTGATGATTCAAGAGTGATTGTCTTTCATTTTAGTTTTGAGACGTTCTCGTAAGAAAACATACGTACCCATTCGAGTTCTATACATCAATAGGCAAATTTTTCTTAATTCATTAGGCAAAAAGTCTAATTTATTCAAACAAAGCAAAATATTTTTTCTAAACATATAGTCAAACTCTATGATTATGATCTTTATAAGGTATTGTTAATAACAGTTAATCATGGATATCTTAGTGAAATAATCAACCGTGTCATTAAAATTGTTGATATATTTTTTTTTAAACTACTTCATTATTCTCTCTCCATATAGACAAATTGACATCTCCCACATGGAGGCATCGCCCCACGGGGTGAGAATGAATTTCATTTCCAAATAAAAGTTGACCTTTCAAAAATGGTTACATATACTTCTCCTGAGACGCTAAATTATTTTTTTAAATCATCACACATTACATGAAAACTAAATTATTTTTTGAAATCATCATACATTCCATGAAAGTATATACTCTAGAGCAGTTGCACATATGTTCGAGCACAATACACCAATGAGAATTGTAAATATTTCTATAAAAATATGCTAACTTCATTCAAAAATTCAATAATATTTTGATCATGCCCCGACATTTCCTTTTCAATGTTATTTGTTTAGTAGATAGACGAACTATATAACATGTTGTTTGCAAATCGTTGAGCATCTTGGTTGTTCCAATGATTTCAGACGCTTTTATTATCCAATTTTTTGCATCAATCATAATGTTTCGAAAATTTATGATAAATATCTTTTCTTGATTCTTTAACAATGAAAAAAAAAACAATGAGATAATATTGAGAAACATATCCTTTGTTAAAATATTAAAGAGGAGAAAAATTAAAATTCTATTATATTATAATACGTTTCACCATCTGTGAACTTTATTATCACAAAGTCATTATAAAAATATACATTATGTATTACAATGTTTTTTATTTTTTTTAATTATTTACAAATTCAAAATTTATAATATATGATCAATATTTATGAGAATTTAAACGCCAGTAATAAAAAATGTAGTAATTGGAAAAGACTTTTGTTTTTAGTTGTTGATATTCATATTTCTCTAAAAAAATCAGACTTCTTTTTCCTCATTCCCTTACTATTGTTTTATTTGTTTATTATTGTGTTCACAAATAATATCTTCTTTGTTAAAAGAATTAGGGCATATTTATATGTATTGTTTAATGTTTTTACGCATTTTATATAATCATGTTGTTATCAAAGTATCTTATTTATTAGGCTACAACTATAATCACATAAGATAAAATATAATTTAATATTACTTATTTATTTATTTAATAATAATATATATTTGATAAAAATGTACTTTTATACTGTTTATAAGATTAAAAAGTTTACAATTTCTTTTTTCAATGTTTGATGAAACATTATGTAACTAACTCATTTTCATATTATACTCATTGAAAGTATATGTTACAACGATTATGGTGTTCCCTTTCAAGAAGTATTGAATAATAGTTTAGCATACTACTCATTTATTTCTCTTTGTAGTTCACATAAATAAAATTGACAATAGTTGTAAGTTTACATTTATTTTTTTCTTTTTCCGTAGTATAAATATTTCAAATGTATGTAAGAAAATATACCACACGTTTATCTTATGTTATTTTTTACTTAATAATATTTATTTAACATGGAATTATAATCTATTTTATGAGATACTTTTAGGTCTATTTATTATATTGAAATTGGTATTGATATATATATATATATATATATATATATGTATATTATTTTATGTCGTTAGAAATAATTATAATATTTTTATTTTATTTACAATAGACTGTCAAATCAAATATCATTGGAAAGAAATGGTATGATATATTACATATAAAAAGATAACAAATAAATAAATATTAAGTATTTCGAAAGTGAAAAATTTAATGTTAGATAGTAATGAAATATTTAATTAAAAAATTAATACTAATATCCCTATTTTGAATGGAAAAAAAAATTGTGTACTTCAAAGTTTTAGTTCAAATGAATGTGCATCTTAGGTGTGTTTTATATTTCTCATTAATCAGCTCAAACTGATGGATGACATTAACGAATTTTATCACTTTTTTTACTTTTGGATTGAATGCGAACTATAAGCTTGAGCATTGTAAAATTTAATTTTTTATTACATAGAACATTGTTCTTAACTCTTGTTTAGTTATTATAATACTAATAAAATAGGTAAGAACATTTAACCTAGATGTATCTTGTTTGCTTTGGAAAAATTACTAATTATAATAAAGTAAATTATAATTACATTATATTTATATGTTCAATCATTATCAACAATTTTCACAATAATTAATTGCACACTTGAAAAAAAAAAAATTAATTGCACACAATAGTATGTATAACGCAATTTTTTTTATTGATTTGGAGAAGTACCTTCAATACAAAAAAATAATGAAATTCCAACGACAATTTCGACAAAAAATAGGTAAGAACATTTAACCTAGATGTATCTTGTTTGCTTTGGAAAAATTACTAATTATAATAAAGTAAATTATAATTACATTATATTTATATGTTCAATCATTATCAACAATTTTCACAATAATTAATTGCACACTTGAAAAAAAAAAAATTAATTGCACACAATAGTATGTATAACGCAATTTTTTTTATTGATTTGGAGAAGTACCTTCAATACAAAAAAATAATGAAATTCCAACGACAATTTCGACAAAAATATATTACAATAGAAATTCAACGACAGTTCTAACGAATATGTAAATGTTATTCCTTTGATTTGAATTATTTCAATGAAAATTATAACAAATATATTTTGTTGGAATCATGGACAAATCCATTTTTTTAACACGGTCAACACATGGCCACTTCCCAAAAGATATAGCATAATGTATATAACAAAAATTGTGGGAACATTTTTCATAATTTTAATCATACCCCTTATTCTGAAAGTAAAATTAAAAGAAAGAAAGATAAATAATGAATTAATTTGTGGTCCAACCAATTTTACTTCAATTCAGCTCATAACTTTATTAAAGTTATAACATAAACACAGTTTTACAACTAAAGAAAATAGGATAAATCTAGAAATTATAATTTCACCTTTTAATTTTATTTATTTTTTTTTAACCTTGATGATAGCTTCTATTCTCTTTTTTGCAACATATTTTTTTCTTTAACTTTTTTCATGTCTTTTTTAACTAATGTATGTAGAGTTATAGTTATATTTCATTAATTATATTGTCGAGTCAACTATACCACAACATAAATTTTTTGCTCATAAGAATTTTAAAAAATATTATTTTCAATGATTTTATTATGTTGAAGAAAAATTATGTTTTTTTATGTTAATTTATTTTAACTTGTCGTGACTGTATTGATTTATTAAAAATGTATTACAGGTGAGAAATATGACATTATAAAAATTATAATTTTATAAATTGTAAAAGCATTATATTATTTTGATGGTATAGTGCCCCTTGTAAAAAATTAATTTGGATCTGCCACTGCAATTAGCTATCCAATGAAACTTCCATTGAATTTTTTACAATTCCAATGGCTGTGTTTTCCATCCGATGAAATATTATCCAAGAAAGATTCCAATGAAAAATCATTCACCAATAAATAATAGTAATTGGAATAATTAAATCAGTTAAATTCTAATGTAATTTAATGTTATCTCTGTTGGAATAGCCAATGAAAATTTTCAAATAAAGTTATACCAATGAAATATCCGTTGAAATTTTCAGTGGAATACTTTACGGTTGATTTTTTTCTTTTATTGTATTCATTCTTAAACATTAAATTTTTATATAGTATCTTTTGTTATTAATTAATACTCTTTACAATTTTTTACTAAAAATACATTAAACACATGGCTTTTTAGTCCATGTAATTTTTTTTAGAAACCACTCATTATTTTATATGAAGATTACCTATTAATTTATTAATTGAGTTATATTTCTTACATATTAAATGTTATATAATGAAAATATTTACTATTATATAAATGTAATATGATATTTGTTTATTATATTTAAAAAACTAATAGCAAATCAAAAAGTTATTTAAAATTAGAACTATCAAGTTTTTTTTTATTTTTTATTTTTTATTTTAAAAGTTCTAACCTAAATGGATAAAAGTACAAATTACTATTGTCTGTCACCTAAATCTTACACATAGAATTAATAATCACAAAACATTAACAAATGTTTACAACTCAACTCCTTTATATTGATAAATACAAGTTTTAATAGCTTTATATTTATTTTAATCAGTTATAACACTTTTAATATTATTTATGGAATTTAATATTTTTTTACTTTATATTTTTCCACATAAAGTTTTTTTTCAAAAAAAATTCTAAAAAGTATATTGTTTTCAATGATTTTATTATATTGAATTAATAAAAATCATGCTTTTTTTTCATATTTTCTAACTTATATGTGTTAAAAATGTATTACAGATGAGAAAGATGACAAACTATGAAAAGTATAATTTATAGATTGTAGTTCATTATGTTATTTTGATGGTATACTTTTCTATTAACTAAATAGTGCCCCCAATATGAAATTATTTTGTATCCTCCACTGCAATTAGCTTTCCATAATCTTATATTGAATTTTTTAAAATTTCATTGATAATTTTTCCAACAGTTGAAATATGGTCTGAAAACAAATTCTAACTGAAATGCATACAATAATAAATAATGGTAATTATAATCATTAAATCAACAAAAATTTCAATGTAATTTAATTTGATCTATATTGAAATAGACAATGAAATTTTCCAATGAACACTACACCAATGACATATTCATTGCAATTTTCAATGGAATACTTACAATTTTTCTATTAAAAATATATTTAACACATGAACTTTTTAGTCCATATATTTTCTTAAAATCACTCATTATTTTATCTCAAAATTACCTATTAATTTTTCAATTGAGTTAAATTTCTTAATATTAAATAATAAAAATAATTATTATTTGATATATGTAATATGATATTTACATATTATATTCAAAAAAGTAATAGAAAATAAAAGGTTATTAAAAATTAAAATAATCATTTTTTTTCTAAAAAATAAAAGTTCTAACCTACATGGATAAAAGTACAAATAACTATTGTCTATCACCCAAAACTTACACATAGAACTAAAACACAAAAAATTAACAAGCATTGAACAATTCAGTTCGTTTGCACCGATAAGTACAATTTAAAAAAATAAAAATTCTAACCTACATGGATAAAAATACAAATAACTACTATCTATCACCTAAAACTTACACATAGAACTAAAGCACAAAAAATTAACAAGCATTGAACAATTCAGTTCGTTTGCACCGGTAAGTACTATTTTAAAAGTTTTATGTTTATTTTTATTAATTATAATATTTTTATTTATTACTTCTTTTCATATTTATTAGCAAGTATGACAACTTCATTATATTTTTATAATATTTGGCAAATTTAATATTTTTATACTTTATATTGTTCCTTCATATGGTCTTCACCTAATGATCAGGTGAAAATTCGTTAACTTTATTGCTTTTGTGACAAAAATTAGAAAAAATAATCAAACAAACAAATAAATAACGTTTTTTGTGGGATAAAAATTCAATTCAATAAATAAAAGGTGTAATTTCTAAATGTAAGAGTGTATTTTTCTTAATAACGAAGTAGCTAAATGAATTGATCCACTTTTTTAGTTTGTTAGATTACTATACCAATGAATATTTGTTACGATTTTCAGTGGAATGTCTGACCATTGTATTTTTTATTGCAATATAGCAATTTTTTTAAAACTTAATTTCATGTAGTAGTTTTTGTTATTAATTAAAGTAATTACAATTTTACATTAAAATTATATTAAAAATAAATTGTTTTTCAAAATTTCAATTATATATCTTTCAAAGCTTTGTTGTATGGGTTGAGTTTTTGGAGATCTGAAAGAAGCATTTTGACAGATATGTGAAAGAAATAAATTCGTTAGGAATAATGGTATGAGAATGTTGAGGTTGATTTTTAGGAGATCTAGAATGTTTTGTTCGTGTATCTATATTTATTTAACTAAATATTAATTATTGATTAAAAATATAAAATATGATGAGTATTAGTGTATTACTAATTTACCATTAAAAATAAGTCAAAGTAAGAGTTTTTTAGGTAGTTTATTTGTTAATTAAAAATATAAAATAAGATGAACATTACAGTATTACTAATTTGTCATTAAAAATATGTCAAAAGTAAGGATTTTTTAGGTATATCATTATTTTTACAAAATCACTCGTCCTTTTATAATAATATAATATATATATATATATAGATAGATAGATATAGATATAGATAGATAGATAGATAGATAAGTTAGGAATAACTGTAGATTTCCATTAATGATAAAATCAAATTCTTACATACAGTATTGTTGAAGTGATTAGTGTCTATAATCTTGAGGGCAGAAGCTAATTGAGGTAAAAAATATATTGGCAATTAAGAAATATAATCTATCATTATATAAAAAGAATAACCTTTTAACACATTTAGAAACATTTTCCCGCCAAAATCATTAAATATATTTTATATATAGTAATTGTTGGACAAATCTGAATAGGCAAAAAATCGGCTCATTAATTGTGTAAAGATTTGTTTCTCTTTTTCCCGTTTTTTAATTTATCAAAATCGTTGTTTGACAATAAATATTTGTTTTTCTTTTTCCTATTTTTAGTATAAATCTACACGAGTTACAAAATCCTATAGCTTATCTCTTCTGTTACAAAATCCCATTGCATGCGTCTCACGTGTTTTAAAAATCTCATCCCTTATCTATGCAGATTTGAAAAAATAAAATAAAATAGAAACCAATTCATAATTACTACTAGAAATCTATTATTTTTAAAAAGAAAAAATAAAATAAAATAGAAACCAATTCATAATTACTACTACTAATATTTTTACAAATATTATAAGTTAACCATACAAAAAAGTATAATAATAATTTTGAAATGGTGTATAATCAAATTTTTTTATATTCCCTTATACAAAATAATTTTACATTGTTTGGCTACGAATCTTTAATTTATAATTATTAATAATTATTAAGTATTGTTTATCATCCTCTTTAATTTATAATTATTTTTTTTCTTCCTCTTTTTAAATAGGATCAATAGTAGTTTCCACTTCCGCCATTGAGTGACTCAAACTCGATATCTATTTATAATATTGTTAATTTAATATTGTTTCCGTGCATCGCACGGGGTACACACTAATTTGGCTATAAGGAAAGAAAACTCATTGATTAAAATATAATTTTGTCAGTAGTCTTAATGTACAAGAGACTTTAAGACTCCACTTGAATATTATAAAACTTTTATTGAACATTGTACAATTTTCTTGCCTATTATAAACTTTTATTGAATATTGTATCTTATAATATAATATTCTTCAAATAAATATATCTCGTGCTTCGCACGGGTCACGTACTATATATATCCCGTATATTTTTCTTTATTCATGTATATAATTATAAACTTGGATAAATAGCCTTAAAATTGTGCAACCCGTGCATCGCACGGACTCTGTACTAGTAAAATGAAATAGTGGATGAAAGCGTGCTCGCTTTGCTATAATTCCCGTCATGAAAAGCAGCGACAATTTGGTGTAAAGCGAAGTAAGAAAAATATAAGGCCTTAACCTATATTGATTTAATAAGATCTATAATCCGTATTTTTCGGACTAACTTTAGTTGATGGCTCTACTGGGGATCGTTCTAATCATGAGTCCTACATCGCTTTAATCCTACCGCCAAACATTGAACTGATTGCTTAAAATATTCAAACAATATTGAAACATTTTTAACTAAATTATTTTTATTTAACTCAATTTTGCTTCAACTTCTGGCAATTGTTTTAAATACCGTACGGGTAAGAATACCGGACGAGCCAACGGTACGCGGTTCAACCAGTATTATCGTCTATTTTATCGGTTTCATAAATATTAAATTAATTTATTATTATAATATAAATGATATACAAAACTAACTTTAATTAATACTAAAATTAATTAACATCTAGTAACAATGTAAACATATTAAAATTATGTGTAGAACTTTCAATTTATATAGATAAATTAATGAAAATATATTAAAAAATATATATATATTTTTTTAAAAAAATATTGGCATAAACTGGTATTTTGACCGGTATTTGCCGGTAAAACCGGTATTTTCCAGTATAAAACCAGTATTTTGGCCAAAACGGTATCTAGAGTGTAACCGTACCGGTTGGACCACCGGTATCTGGTATTACCGGTAATACCAGCCGGTACGGTACGGTATTTAAAACATTGATTTACACATCACATTAATTTAAATTCATTAATCACCCACTTACATAATTTTAACTATCACTTCATAAAATTACATATCTCCTTCTTTTACATCAAATCAATTTTAATTATTTCATTTAAATATTAGTTTAATAAAAATTCAAAAAATCTCACTAACAACTAATCATATATACAACTTTTTTCNCTCATACCCAACCATTCTCAATAAGATGTTGTGTTAAGAAAATAAATATATATATATACCTAAATTTTTTGAAAATTTTTGAGAATTTATGAGAATGTGTTGATTATTCCAAAGCAAACTGTGCTAACTGCATATATATAATTAAAACCCCTCAAAACACACACACTACACACTATCTCAAGTGGCACAACAACAATGGGTAGCTCGTCGTCCGAGGATGAGGAGGAGGCCTTATTCCCGAACTACCCCTACGCCCTATACTTTGTCAAGAGCCCGTCCACCGCCTCCCATGCTGACGTGTACAGCTCCAAATCGTGGTCTGATTCAGGCGGGGGATGGTGGTTTCGGTATTTTACGTTTGGTTATTTTGATTCGGGTTGTTGGGTCCTGCTGCAGTTGGGGTGGAGGTTTTTGCTGAGTTTGGCCATTGCTCTCATTGTTTTCTACATTGCTGCCAACCCACCACCTCCTAATATTTCTCTTCAGGTATAATAATAACTTTATTAGTGAATTGGAAATTTTTCATCTTTCTCTATAAAGCTAGGACAATAACTTGAAAAATCATGCATTTAATGCATAATCAGCGTACAATTTAACGGTAAATTGCAAGTTACTGTTAAATGCGTGAAAACCCAAAAAATTTTGTAAATTATACGTCGATTGGTTATTAATTAATGCGTGATTTTTCAAGTTATTGTTCTAATTTATCAAAACAAACAAGGACGGTGTCCAAAAGTATCACAAGGCATAAATTTTGTGCAATTTTACCGTATGATGAGGTAATTATGTAATGAATTTTTAGATGGCTACACTGATTTGCACACAAACGGCAAATTAATTCGGTTTAATGGGTTAGAGATGCAGGATATTGTTAAGGAGTGTTGATATTTAGATGTAAGATAAAGGAAACCCACAATTTCAGCCCAAAGAATATTATTATAGATTCTGTTTTAATTACTGTTTTGTAACCTAGCCCCCCATATGTTTAAGACGGGCCTTGATATCAATATATAGGACTAGTAGAACCGCTAAAACGGGCCACAGCATGCGGGGCGGGCTCCCTTTTTTCAGGCCCGATGGAATTGCCCATAGAATTATTGTTTTGTCACTTGGCCTTACGATTGAAATATATTTCTGTTAAAATTTTATCATTATTTTCTTATAGTGATCGACTATTTCAATGTTTTAACTATATGTCAATAATTTTCAACAAGGAGCGGGTTAATAATTTTAGATAAGAATATTCAGTGTTCTAGTGACATTTTTGACTTAAAGTTGAGATATATTCCGAGTCGAAATTTAATTTTTTTGATATATATATATATATGTGTGCGCGCGCGCACTTAGGAGCCTTATAATAGAATGGAAATGTTTGTACGATTGTGTATTTGTACAATTATGGTTCAAACTGTATAAAATCCGAAACCAAGTAGTTATTTTCCAAATCCCCAATGATTTGTGCTTTTTGCCATCTCTCTCGTAAGTGCTTTAATATATATAAAATTACATATAGAACTCGCCTTTCACCCATTATGCTCAATCTGTCAGCTAATTAAATGAGTTTTCTTAATTTGTACATGTTGTCCATTTGTAAGGTCAATAATTCAAATTTATAAGTCAATATATAAACTTAATTTAAGTCGATAAACAATTAAACCAAAAATATATACATTGTGGTTAGTTATTAGTTCAATATATCTCAATCTTCTAACTATTCTTAAGACTCACACGTTAATAAAAGATCATTGATTAAGCATACACAATCTGATTTAATTATTCATATGATTTGATTTGATTTAATTGATTAAATTTGGCAGATAGTTGGCTTCCGGCAATTCAGATTAGGTGAGGGAGTGGATGGGTCAGGCGTCACCACCAAATTACTAAGCTGCAATTGCTCAATAGACCTAATTGTTGATAACAATTCCAAGCTCTTTGCCCTTCACATCCATCCTCCACTTATGGAAATATCATTTGGCCATCTACCTTTTGCAATGTCACAGGTCAAAATAACATATTTCCATTTTCTTTGCCAACATCTCTAATTTAATTTGTATGTTGATTTAAATTTTTCAACAAGTAAATTGGCCATATATAAAATTTGTAGTTGTGACAATTTTTTTTTTTTTTTTTTNCTTTTTTTTTTTTTTTTTTTCTTTTGCATTTATTTTCTTTATTGTAATATTAGTTTCTGTCAAGATGCAGAGCAAAGAATTGTATGCAGGAAGTAATGATATAACATTGTTCAGATTAAATGTTGGGACAAGGAATAAGCCATTGTACGGAGCAGGTAGAAACATGCAAGACCTGCTACAATCTGGTGAGGGTCTGCCTTTGGTGGTTAGGGTGGGCTTCACATCAAGCTTTCATGTTGTTTGGGGGCTTATTGTTTCAAAATTTCACCATGAAGCCCAATGTTTAGTGGTTCTCAGCAATAAATATGATAAGAAACACAAGACCCAAGTTTATAACAGCACTTGTATGGTTTATTCATAGCATTTAGCAATGGGGAACTATCTATTTAAACATTTATATTCCAAACAGTACTTTTTCCATATACTATCATGATATCATCTAGTTATGTTGATTTTAATTTGTACTAAATGTATACTACACATTTATAATCTCAATAGTTTATTATTATAGATTCGATAGGAAATTCTCAATGTTAATTTTCTAGCAATAATCAAACTTAAATGCAAACGCAGTACTTAAACGTCGTCTTCATTGTTGATATATGAATTTATTCGACTCAAAATAAAGACCCCTAAAATAAATATGACGCCATCGTCGATCCAGCATCCAAATGGCCAAGAATATTCTAGTCATATGAAAGGCAAGTAGGGAAGACATCATGAATTTTATCTGAATGAGTTGAAGTAGGACTGAGCACGAGTCGGTTCGGTCTAGAGATCCTGAAATCTCCGGAACCAAACCAAACTTCAGAGATCCAAAAAATTGGATCTCTGAAACCTAATTGGTTCCAATAAATCTCTGTTTCGAACCGAACCAAAATTCGGTTCGATTCGATTTTAAAGGGTGAGTTCTGTACAGATAAAGATTTCAGAGNTTAAAAAACAAAATCTCATAGTTACTTGTTAGATGGTACATATCATGGATAAAAGAGAATAAAAAACATCTCTTAATTTCAAAAGATATTTCGTCAATTAATAATGTATATATGGTTAAAATCTTTTTATTTCATAAAAAAGAGTGATAAATATCTTCAAAATATCATTAATTCAAAATATAATATAATTTAAAAGATTTATATGCTAATAGTTTATACGCCAAAAAAGCCGCAAGTGATATGACATACCCATGAACAATAATCAAATTAAAGATAGTTACTTGTTAAATTAAATAAAAGGAGTTTTGGAAATATATTATGTCCAATTAAATAAATTAATCTATTCTGATATTATGAGATACACATATAGTACATATAAAGTTTGTTTCCAAAATGTGAACAAATTTAATCTTATTAAGTTATAATAATTATTTTATTAATGAAATAATCAGTATATCCATTCTTAATCCAATATTATGGTAAAAATATCTATCAATTTATTTTTATTTTAAAATATACCATCTCTAAATGAATAATTCTCTCCAAATTTTGTGAAAGGCTTACTTCATAAATGTCGATTTCCAAACATCGATATTCAAATATGATTAAGTTATAATTAAGATTTTTTTTAAAAAATAATTGACATGTTTTTTTTATTTTATTTTTTTCTGCGAGATTCAATAAAAATCTCTACGTGGAGCTTAATATTGAGAAATCACCACCCGAGTCACCAATTACGGCTGACCAAGAGGAACACCTACCACCTATGGTGAATTTTTATATTTCATTCCGATTATCTGTTTTTACTTTTAAAAACTCGGTTATTTCTGTAAAAAAAATAATATATAAATTATTAATTAAACATATCAAAATATCGATGCTAGATTGTGTATATTGACAGAATTTTTTAAAATATCAACGGCAACCGAATACACGTTTAATAGGTCAAATTTTTAAAATCAACGGCAACAGAATACACGTTTAATAGACCAATTTTTTAAAATATCAACGCAATTGAATACACGTTTAATATATTGTTATTCGGTAATATATTTTTCAATCCATGTAATACACATTTAAAAAATTCGATCATTAAGTTTTTTTCAAAAGTTTGAATCGCTTGTTTCAGTGTTGACATCTCGCTCGGTCTGTTAGACCGAACTGATCGATGACAATATTCTGCATTCTGTAATTCATTTAAACTTTTAATGTGCATTTACACATACTATATTATGCATTGTACTAAACATTATTGTGCATTTATTAATTTTTTTGTTGTTAAATTATAAATTATACTCATAAACTAAGTTGTAATAAAATGAAATTTCGGAAATTGTAACTAAAATCCCTAGGACTTTTATTAAATCACCAATTTTCTTCATGCACTAAATTGAAACATATTAAAAGTTAAAAAATTGCAAGTAGATCCCTTTATCATATCAGATTTTCCAAAGTAAACCCCCCAAATAAAAACAAGTCAGTAACACCAGAAATTGTAACTCTCTGACCAACGACCATCTTCAAACTGCATCACCGGCTGCAACTTCCATCGCTGCACGTGGACACGGTCCGGCTGGAAGCCTCGCCGTCATCAGTGTCCTACTTCACCGTTTGCGCCCAGTCATGGTTTGTCGATGGCCGCGTGTGGACACACCGTCTGCTTCACTCAGTAACTGTGTGTGAGTGTGTGTTGTGTGTGCGGCAGTGGACTGGTGGCTGTGTGTGGCGGTACCGGTGAGATCGATCGATGGTCGAGTTTGAAAATGAGTTCTTGAGTTTTTGTTATATATGTGTTCGACGGGCTGTGACCAGAGCTCGACGTGCTGATGGCGGCGACTGAGGTGTTTCTTTGTAGGCATAAGGAAGAATTCTTGCTTAGCACAGGTTTCAGTATGCTCGACCTTAGGGTAAAAGGAAAGGTACGAAGCAGCTCGACGTCAAGGAAAGAAGAGTAAAGTGAGTCGACCAAAGGTCAATTACATCTTTAGAAGCAAAGTGAAGTCATAATGGAAATATTACATTGAGAATTAGGTGTCGATGGAAGTGTCGTCACTCAACGGATAAAAGTTACTTTAGGGATAACAGGCTGATCTTCCCCAAAAGGCGACGACTGTCAGATGGCGCTGTGGTCTGATATTGTGGCGCGCGGCAGTCTGTTGAGTGTGTATGTGTGTGTGTGTGTAAATCTTAATAATAGTAATGATATTTTGCCATGTAATCTACCTAGACATGGCCAAAACCCGGGTTGGGTCACGACCCTGCCTGACCCGCCGGGTTGCCGGGCTCGAAAACACTGACCCTGAACCGGCACGGACCTATACTCGTGCCGGGTCCGTGTCCGTGCTTTTTTTAAAAAACAATAGAACAAAATAAATAAAAATAGAAAAGGAGGATCATTAGACGTGGCCATTTGCCGGGCCGGGTTGAAACCGTCGCCGGTTCACCATGTGTTGAACCGGGCCCGGCCCGCCTGTAACCAAGGGCCGGTTCGCAAACCCGGCCCTTAACCGCCGGGTCGCAAACCCGGCGGGTCGACTCGGTTCCGGGTCGGGCCCGGCGGGTTTGCGGGTTTTTAATTTTTTTTTTTCTTTTTTTTGTTATTTTAATGTATATTAATGTTTATTTGAATAAATAGTTTGTATATACTTCGAAAATATAAGTTTTTGAGTCTGTTAAATTGTACGTCAAACGGTTAACGGTATTGTATTTTATTGAGTATGGCGGAGAAGTACAACTTAAGTGTAAAGAAAAAAATTATTAATGAAATGGACTTGAGCTTAGTTAACAGTTATTAAGTTCGAATATCGTGTGCGATGAAAAATTTTGTTACCAAAAAATTATACTCGAACTTAATAATGTTAAATAAGGTGCCTACGTATCCCTTTATTTGGGAATCAAAGTCCACGTAGTTCTTCTAAAACACATACCTTGGCTGCATACCTTTAATATTCGTATTCGTCTTCGACGTCCCCCCCCGGTTCCACTTGTCGACGACGTAAAATCGGATGCTTCGTCGTTGTCGTCCTCCTCCTCATTCGAAGTGAGCATAGCAGTTTGCATCCTTCGTTCGGCCTTCTTCCAATCACTCAGTAACATTTGTGCTTGAAGATTATCAGGCGTCATCCTCGACCGTCGTGGATCTAGCATGTAGCCGCCCTCACTGAATGCTTGCTCAACCGCGACTGTAGATGCTGGGACA
>BKCP01002113.1:484573-502305 GCA_008636005.1 Striga asiatica
ATGTGTGATTCTCCTGTTCAAATTAATGAAACAAGTCAATCTGTTACCTCCAAGTTTAAAAGATCTACAGTTTGGCAAGTTTCTCAAGAATGGTAAGTAATTTTTTTTTTTTCTTTCTTTTTTTCTTAGTTTCACTGTTATGGCACTCATCATCTAGTATAGTTCAGTTGATCATATAAGCATGCTCGGAATCTACAAAAAATAATCTTAAACGCAACAGCAGATCAAAATTTAGGATTACAATTCGTACCGTTTAAAATTTAATTGCCGAGTTAGAGAAGTTTAATATTATACAGCAGAACCTAATCTTCGATGAATCATATTATCTACAATATTTATCAGGTTGACTAATTTTGACTTGGTTTGAAATTCAGGTTTGCTTTTGCTAGCAAGAGTAATAGCCGTTACAACTTGCGTGACCTTAGCTGCCTCAATGGCAGCAAGGCTTGGCCCCACTCCAATGGCCGCCTTTCAGATATGCTTACAAGTCTGGCTTTTGTCTTCCCTACTTGCTGATGGCTTGGCAGTTGCTGGCCAGGTAATTAATATAAACATATCTCTAATAATTAATGTGCTGAAAGTTTATAATGTGCTCATATTTTTATTTAGTAGAGAAATTATGACCTTGTTTTAAATTGTAATTTTTTTTTTTTTTTGTAGGCGATTCTTGCTTGCGCTTTTGCAGAGAAAGACTATCAGAAAGCAGCGTCTGCTGCCGCTCGAGTGCTTCAGGTACTTTATATTTTCATCCAAATGCCATCAATGCCCAAAAAACAGAGTAATTTTAACATAACCATTTTTATCATAAAGAAAAGTGATAAATTATGTCAAAATAGATTATGTTTAATATTTTTTGAGTAGATATAAACAATCCTTGGGCCTGAAGCTACATATATTTTTTGAAGATGGGATTCGTTCTAGGGCTTGGGCTTGCGGTATTTGTTGGACTTGGGCTTCAGTTCGGGTCCGGAATATTTACCAGTGATCGAAATGTTATTCACGTGATTGCCATTGGAATTCCGGTAAAACTCAAACTTTACCCTAAAAATTGTCACTGTAAATTATAAAACACTGATCTTTTTGGTTTATATTTTTAACTTTTTTTTTGTTTTTTCGGCCAGTTTGTAGCAGCTACGCAACCTATAAACTCATTGGCATTTGTGTTTGATGGAGTTAATTTTGGAGCATCTGACTTTGCATATACTGCATATTCCATGGTAATTATATATGTAGATACTAATTTTAAGGCAATGTCATTTATTATTGTAATTATTTATTTATTTATTTTTATTCCAAATTTTCAGGTTCTTGTGTCCATTGTAAGCATTGGATCCTTGTTTTTTCTGTCTAAAAGTAATGGTTTTGTTGGTATATGGCTTGCTTTGACCATTTACATGGGCTTGAGGACATTTGCTGGCTTATGGAGGTAATTATTAGTATTAGTTTTTCCTCGTTAATTTATTAAATCATTAACTTGCATAAACCATAACTAGTACGTAACCCGTGCGATGCACGGGAAGTAAAATTTGGAAGAATAATATAACCTCACGTGCATTAGGATCGAAATTGAAATTTTTAAAATACATAGGAACATTGTTGAATCATAAAAAGTTCGGTAACAATAATATATTATTAAAAATCTCCTTGTACACAACATTATGAGTTTGATTATTTGGTAACTCCTCATTATCACAAACTAATATTTTCAAAAGAGACAAATCCTAAAAATCAAACTAATATTTTTGGTGAACAAACTAATATTTTAGGATTGGTGAACAAACTAATATTTTAGGATTGGTTATATGAATAAGGCTACCTATTTTTGGTGTTCTTTTCATTCATTTTCATTCAAACAATCCGATGACTTGTATAATGAAATCCGAATCTTAAGCCGAAATATTTTTTTTTTTTTTAAAAAAAAAGAGTTTTTAAAAATTGAAAAGTCAAGCAATCAGTTCAGACTAATTAAAGATCAAAGAATATCCGCTACTTGAAATAAAGACGTGTGCTATCATTAACCAAATATCCGGTTATTGATATAGAGTGGTTACAAAAAAATAGAACGCGATAAGGACGCTTCATGAAAATATCAATGAGATAATGTCATAACAGATCGCTATACATTTTAACTATAAAAGCTCAGATGATTTATGATAATTATATCGTAATTAATGAATTAATTAGATGTGTGAATATGGAACCAAGGTCGAAAAGATTGAAAAAATCATAATTAATGAGAAGTGTAAAAAGGACATAATTAATGAGAAGTGTGAAAAAGACATAATTAATGAAAAGTGTGAAAATGACATAATTAATGAGAAGTGTGAAAAGGACAAAAACTTACCAGTTTTGAAAAATATTTAATGCAAATCCGACATTGACCATAATTTGACCTACTATTTTGGATAAATGTTAATTCTTATTATATAAGTATAGATTAGAACTGCTGCAAATAATTTGGAAAATAAAAAAAAAAATATGAGTATGTATAATTTATTAAAAGAAAATGAGATTATATATTATTGTGTAATTAAATTGACCTAAAGCTATTTTGTGTGCGTGTGTGAGAAATTAATACTTTCTATAAAATTTATAAAGTGATATTTATTTTAAATTAATTTGTATTTTACAGGATGGGAACAGGAACAGGACCATGGCAATTTCTTAAGCGTCGAGCTCAATCATCAACATTAAACGACATATGATCATCGGATCTTGGGCATTATAAATTAAAATCGCATTGAACTTTGTTCCTATGAACTTTTCTCTCAATTTTCTATTATTTATAGGGTAAAGCTGTGTTTTATATATGCAGGTTGTGCCCGCTTTTATATGTTAATTAATTTCACTGATATGCACTAGAATAACTAAAATACTGGAGACTCAAATTTACTTGAGAATTCTCATCATTTCCCTTTATCTTGTTTGATATAAAATTAGCAGTTGTGATTCTCGTTTTTGTCATAAAATATTGTTATACTATGAAGAAGCGTTTCATGACCGATTTATATTAAATATTTCCATGTATGTTTTTCACTAATCACATTCACACATATTTGTTGTAAGATCATAGCAATCACTTTTTTTTTTTTGGAACTATAATACATGACTATAGTTTTATGAAAAGATCTCATGCTTTGCGAATAGCGTAATCGAGTTATTTATCTACAAAATTTTAGATAGTTTAAAATTTCAATTACATGATAATAGATATATTCTTTTAAGAATGGCTATTTCGGCCTGAGAAGTGTCGTTTTGCCAACGTCCTCTTCGCTATCAAAGAATATCATAGAAACCTATTGCTAAGGTTATTGAAAATAATTGTTGTTCGTAGTAAATATTATACAATTAGTAACATAGCGATCTTAAAGTATAAGTATTCTACTTTCATTGTAAATGATCTTAAAGTAAACTTGTCATGTAAGTCTTGGAGCTTTTCAGATTGGGATTGAGTTCTTTCGTCTTTGGTAATTGAGAGTTTTCAATTCTCTATTATTATTGTTGATTGGTTTAATATTCTTTGATTCGATTTAACATGAATTTGAGTCCAAGTTGGGATAATTCATCCACCTAGGGCTAGGAATTCTGATTCTTGTCTCGAATTATGTTGAATGTGTTTTGTTCAACTTGTGCACGTTGATTGAATAATAGAAGTAGCTGATTGATCACCGTCCAGTTCAGGGGTGGATTGTCGACCACAGCGTGCGTAGGGTACATTTGTTCGTAAAAGTATTATGTGTCAGTTGATTTAATGAGTTTGTCGTTTATGTATGTGTTCTTGTTACGAAAAGTTATTGAGCATAAACCCCTAAACGTGTAGGTTTGTTGAATCACGTAACCGAACAAATAAGCAGTCAACATAGGTTCGAGACCTTATGAGATTTCCCGAATCCTAGAACTTCTATTACTTCTCTAGTTATTTTAGTGTTATTTAATCGTTTTAGTAGTCTTTAGATAATGAAATCAAACCTCAATCTTGATTAAAATATGTAGGACTTATTTTCTTTCTGTGTGTAATCGACACCAATTTTAGATTCCAAACTGCCTTCTTCGATAGATCGACCCGAGGTCAGGATTCGTTACGTACTCGATAAAAATGTAATTTGTGTTGATGGAAGGATTCAATCAACGGTTAAAATAAAGAGTTATGGTAGTAAAAAGGTGAAGCGGGAAAGATGTACGATGAAAACGGAGTATATTACGGAGCCCTCATTCTAGCGTCAAACTGTTGATGTCTAAAATCGGACGATCAACCGTCGAAAGTGAATCGAACTTCTTGTATGAAAAGTGAAGAATAATATCATTAAAGTGGAAGCTTCCATTTCTTTCTTGGGAGAGTTTTTCTCTCTTTTGGAGTTGTTGGCGGAGAAGGATGAATACTAAATGAAAAAAAAAAGGTCCCTTTCTCTTTCCTCCCCCTCTCATATATATACCCCTCATTTTTTACAAGTGGTTGATTAAATAAATAAGAGATAATATATTATTCTTTAATGTGAGATAATCATCGTGGGAGCCCGCTTATGACTTTTGACGGTTTCGACTGATGTCTGTTTCCTCGGCAATCGTGGCGTCTACCGAAGGCGACTTCTTTATGATGTGTGTGCCATCCAATTACTTCAAGCTCTGTTCGGCTCGGCAGCAGGCGGACTCGTCGGCTGGGGACTCGGTCGGCTTTAAGGTGATCAGTCTTGAGAACTTATTTATATATTTATTTATCATGCATTTTTGGTTCATTGGTTATTGAGCCATTCTTTACTAAATCACTTATCATTTAATTAATCGAAGCCAAATTGGGTATCAACAATTTGCTATAACAATTTCGTAAAGGTACGATGTTTCACACGCCAACGGTGCTTTCATAAACACACCTTTTCACAACTTTTTCTCTCACCACTCTAATAACTGTCACCTTCGCATTTAAGCTTTGGAAGGACACGACCTTTATTCCCTTGATAAAGGGCCTTTACTTCTATCATTTTGACCATTAAAGATGCACGTTTTCTCAATAATATACATCGTATTGATGTCGGACATCTACTGCAAATGTCCAATTTGTCCACATGGCACATTGGCATGTACGAATGAACAGCTTCATGCGCCCAACCGTCATACGCCACTTCGTCCCAAAAATCAGGGGGCCTTGTTATGTACACTTTTTTCGATCTAAATTAACTCGTAAAACAATGCGTGTGTGGGCATCTAAGAACATCTTTGACCAACTGACTTGGAGATACACTGGCATTATGCAAAATTCTATTAAATCGACACTTCGTGGCAATCAAAGACACATTAGCTCCACGCGCATCCCCGAGTTACATCTGTCATCCATGTTCACAACCAAAAACCCGATGTCAACAATGATCACCCGAAGCTTTCTTCATGTCGAACCCATCACTAACACAACTTCCTTCATGCCGATATTGTCTTCCAGTGTGAACAAAAGTACTGCCCAAAACTGGGTCACACCACCCAGTATGAACGAGATTACAAACCATAAACGGAATACATGTCTCATCCGCAAAGAAGATGGACTGTCGCGCACCTTGCATGAAGCAGACCACATGTGTGCCCGCCACGTGTCCTATGACTCACAAAGGAGTCATGACAATTTTTTTTCTTTTTATAAACTGTAATAACATGTAAATGAAAAACCACGAGAAGAACATCAAAAAATATCATAAACTGTCAAAAGCATAATAAACACATTCGAGTTTATTCGAACAACCATTAATACCCCAACTAATGTTTTCTTGATCTGCCCTAATTATGCATTATATTTGTTATAATTTGTGTTGTTGATATCACACGTCAAACACATATATACAATAAATTTGATAATAGGGGCGGAGCCACCCAAAAGCTGAGGTAGGCTCCAGCCCAGTGTACTTTCAAAATTTAAAAAAATAAAAATAAAAAATAGATTCAAATTTAAGTAAAGCATCCCCGTAGAATTTTGGGCCTCGGCCCAATCTATTTCTAAAAAAATACACATTAAAAATTCCAATAAATAGACACAATTAGACCCAATTTGCAAAAACCAAAAAAATATAGACCCAATAAGACTCAATTTAAAATATAAAATAAAATAAAAGAAAACTTGTGGCTCACTCAGTCACTCTCTTGCCTTCAAACTCCTCCTGCCCGTTCTCGAAAAACACAAATAGGCACCACTGCCACCAATTCCGCACGGCGAGCACGACGCGGCATCATCTCGGTCCGGGTAGCTCAACCACCGGTTTTTTCTCGCACTCCAGATATCCATCTCTATTTTTATCTCCAATGTTCTCTTTGTACTTTGTTGTTCTTAATTCTTATTTTTTATTTTTTGTTATTACTGATTTTTCCCTAATTGACTAATATTGTGCCTAAATTTAGGTTTCTCTTCGTGTCTGGTGCCTCAATTTCAGCAGCGAGGAGCCCTTTCTCACCTCGTTGTCTTGTGTCCGACCCGCTCGTCCGACGTCCGCCCGAGCATCTTCCGGTGGTCTTCTCTTTCTCTCTTAGGGGAATAATTCAATTTTGGTCTGTTTAATTGTCTAAAGTTCATTTTTGGTACACTAACTTATTCTTTATCAAAAATAGTAAGTTATGTTGCAATTTGTATCATTTTTGGGAAGTTACTCATCAAAAACAGTACATTATGTTGCAATTTGTATCATTTTTTAAACATTAATTCCAAAAAATAATGAACCATTTTCAGGATAATGTCCTAATACTGATACAAATTGTAACATAACGTACTGTTATTGATGAGGGAAAAGTTAGTGTACCAAAAAAGGACTTTAGACAAATAAGCGGACCAAAATTGAATTTTTGCCATCTCTTAGGTTTGCCTATTTTTTCTTTTTTNAATTAATTAGGGCTTTACCTGAGATCAAAATTTATTTAGTTGCTTGATTAAAAATTGGAGAAGAAGAATATAATTAATTAGGGATTTACCTGGGATCAAAATTTGTTCAGTTGCTTGATTAGAAATTGGAGAAGAGGAAAAATTCAGTGAACAAGCATTTTTGAGAGAGTGGAATTTGAATTTTGGAAACATGCAAAATTCAGTGAATAAGCAAATTCCCGTCAAATTGCCTTCCTCGGTGACAATAAGACTCCTGCCAGTGGTCGTTTCTGACCGCTCGGCCCGCCCCTAGCTTCGCAAGTCTTCGATGTCCCTGCAGGTGTCGCGATTGGTGGCCTTTGTTTGTCGCCGGCGAGATTGCGTCGTGTGGTGGAGCTCCCTCTGTCTTAGACGGAAGGTCTCTCATTGGTCGCCGGCGGTCTTCGATTGGAGGAGGGAAGCTTCGATCTTCTTCTGGCTGGTATTTTGGAGGTCCTCCAGGTTGGCTTCACTGTTCACGGTGGGGCTTCCGGTGGTTTGGGCTCTGGTCGGCAGCGGTTTGCAGTGGCGTTGGGGGGAGCGTGGGCCGGGGGTCGGGGCAGGACTTCGGATGCTGTGGCGGTCCTGTTGTGGCGACCGGGGTTGAGGGAATGAGCCATCCTCACCCTCCCCTGTTGGTTAGTGGTGGTTAATGGTGTTAGGTGGCGGGGGACCTGGTTTTTTCGAGCTTGTCTAATGGTGTTAGACGGGTTCGAGCCGGGTTGGTGACGGGTCGATTCTGAGATTGGTTCGGGCTCGGAGTTGGCTATTGTATAGGCGGTTGCGCAGTTTCGGTAGTGGTTCTTCGGGCTAATAATCTCCCTTGTGTCGATTGTTCACTGTTGGTTGGGTCGGTTCGATTGTTGGGGAAGGGCTTCGCGTGTTTTTGTTTTTGTAGTACTTGTTTTGTGTTGTTTGTGGTGTTTTTGTGTTAGTTAATGTGTTTTAGGTTTGGGCCGTTGGCTTCTGTGAGCTCGAGTGTCACTTTATTATCCTGTTGGGAACCGACACTCGGGTATTACCCTATTGGGGTCTTTTTAGTTTCCTAGTGCTTTTGTGTGTTAGTTTATTCGTGAGTTTTTCATTCTAGCGTTTGCTAGACGGTTCTAGGCGATCTTCGGATCTGCCTCCCAGTTTTATAGCCTCTGGTTGTACTATTCAGCTTTTGGTTGTTTTTTTTTCGCATTTTATGCAGTTTTATTAATATAGTACCTCTATCGTTTCGGGAAAAAATAAAATAAAATAACATTAAAAAAAAAAGTGAACAAGCACAAACAATTGTGAAAGATTTTATTTTTATTTTTTTTTCCTTTTTGCTTTTCGATAAATAGATAGTTGACTTGAGGGGATTTTATTATTAATTTTATTTTATAAGGGATGTTTCATTCTCTCTAAAATGTGTACCTATAGAGTAAGAAATGAATTTTAAATACTCTTAAGTTTGAACATGAAAATGTGAAAAATAACATTTTATTGTAAAGTCTACATTTAAAATATTTTACTGATATTATTCGTTGTTGGTTCATGTTTTTGGGTTGATTTTTCAAATGGATGTCCTCGTAGAAAAGAAGAAAACTATGCTCTTATTTTTTAAGCCCAAGTTGGCTACGAATGATTCTTCTCACTCTAATGCGAAAACTTCAACCCAAAATGAGTTTGAACACCAACATATGGCTAAGTATCAATGGGTGGATATTGATGTGAGCAATTACGTTTTTTCTAGATCCGACTACATATATTCCAATATGGCAATGTCCTATAAATGAACGAGACACAATTAGGCGATCCTATATCTTGAGGGGACCATATCAACCTATTATGGAGTTTCTGCGAACGAAATTCGGAGATCAATCTCGGCGCTTTCAACCAAGTTGGTATGAGCAATTTTCGTGCTCTTCAGAAAGATGCGGCATTTTGTTTCCCATGTTTCATTTTTCAAGAATAAAGAAGCTCATCATCCTGCATTTACATTGATGGATTTAAAGGTTGAAAAAGAGTTAATGATGGCAAAAGATGTCCCCTTTTTATTCATGTGGGAAGTCCTTCGTCATCACATAATAATATCGTGCAATCTATGAGCCTTTTGATGAATGCCAACGGTCACATCGATAAATTGATGAATGCACAAACATCAAGGCGTGAAAAAAAAAATTCGTTTGAGAGTTAGTGGATTCTATGATTGTCTACACAAAAGAGAATTTACTTCAAAAATCGACACAGATTCAATAATCGACGAGTTTATAGTATGAAGAACCAGAGGACGTCATCTTAAATCGATACTATATTGTTTATTTACCTTTTCCAATAGTTATAATGAATAAAAAGTATTTTATATTTATTTGTTAATTAAAATTTATTTTCTATTTTTTCTTTAGAAATTTTAACAAATAATTTAAATTGATCAGTCTAAGTTTTTTTGTTTTGTCCGATTATTCAAAAAGCAACGCGTGGAGCAATAATTTAAGTGGCGATAATGAAATTCCCTGCGTGTATCGCCAGGAAACATTGTAGACAAAGTTGAAATAGAACCGAAGCAGTTGACGTTGATATCCGTGAAATCGGACACACACACTAATAAATAAGTGGGCTCCACAAATTGCCATCAACCAAACCAAAGACAATGCATCAGTTCACCAAACATTGAGGACCCCCACCACACCACCACCTACTTTACCAAAGTTCATTTGGATTTTTCCAACTCGACAAAGTCGGTGACACCCCACCAATTTGTGTCCCTCTCTCTCTCCATTGTCTAGTTTCCACTGTCCATTCACGTCTTCTTTTTAACATAACTATTGACTTTCCGTGAAACCTCTAATGATTATTATCCTTCCAAACCAAATCATCATTTTCGTTTGTTCTGAAGCTAAAAGATTCTAAACTGGAACTGAGATCTAACTAATCTGATTACTAAATAGACCAAACCCTAAAAACATACTACGAAGTCCCAAATTCAAACCAAGCTCATCATAAAAATATGTCACCGGGCATCAAGAAACCAAGATAACCAACACAGGAATTAATGCCTGGATCATACAAAAAGGATAAGAATAATGAACTACTTAGAATTATAAAGAGTACAAAAGAACATATTGCCCAGGCTGGGCTCGGTTTCTCTTCGGTACAGCCCAGATTTTGATTAACGAAAAATTGAAAAACTCATGTTGTAATAATCAATAAATGATTAAATTTGATTACATTTTCTTGAAAAAATTAATAATAATAATAATAACAATAACATTTTCTTTAAAATTCATCATTGTATCCCATAAAACTGGCCAACTCCAAGATTGCCACCAAACCCTTTTCCAGCAGCAAAAGGAAAGGGTCTGTTTGGCTAGACTACGAGCTGATCGAGCCTCATCTGCTCAAGCCAGGCTCCCAAAACAGAGTCAGTCTGAGAGTTAGTAGTATGATTATTCAAACACTCACCGGATGCTGGCTGCTTGTCCTTGTCCATCTCAGGTGGTGATTCTTTCACAAGGGACTGCACCCAAGAAAGGTCTGGTTCTCCTCCTTCCACCCCATCATCATTCTTCTTCATCTCAAACGATGACCACTCAGCTTTCCCATTATTATTATTGGGAGACAGCCAAGCAGCAGTAACAGGGCCGTGGTGGTGGGACCCAAGCTCCCGAGAGCTGAGACTACGGCGCTCCCTCTGGGCAATGGCTGAGAGAAGTGAACTCTGATCCACGCTTCTTGGGGACGAAAAAGGACCCTGCAACAAAGGGTTCTCCAAATTTCTAGGAGAAAAGACCAAATTAGCATTAATATTCTGCTTCTGCTGCTGCTGCTGAAACTGATTGAAAACAGCCGACTTGTGTGAAGGAGAGAAAGCACCAAAACCCGCCGCATCGCAAAATCTAGGCGATGATGAGCCCATCTCCGCCGAAAAAAACTCCTCAAGATTGGATGGAGTTAGTGCCGCTGCCTTGGGACGGTTAATGCCGGAATTCTGAAAACGCGCCAGGTCATTCATGACCAGCTGTTGTGTCTCGTAATCGTGCAACAGGTTCAGATCCTCGGGCGGTATGTCCCGAGCGCTGAGCGACGACCTCAGCCGGCTCGACTGGAGATTGCTGCCCGGTAGATGAAGAGTGGGAACGTTCGGCAGAGGCCAAGCCGGTGAAGGATGAGACATACCATTAGGAGACATCACAGACTGTGAAGTCGGGGAACCAGGGAATATACTCAGAGCCGAGGCCATGTCCATAAAACTCGGGGTCGAGGCCGAAGATCTCGGGGATGGGACACCGGAACCAGTAGACACGTACAAGGGACGGAGCTCTTCCTGCGTGTGCGCGAAAAAGCAAACCTGTCGAGCACAGCTAGTGCCGTCCTTGCAGAGGCGGGTTCGGTACTGGGCCGGGTGGAGCCAGCACTCGAACACGCCGTGTGCGTACTCGCACATATCCCCGCGCCTGCAGGCGCCCTTCCGGAAGTCGGGGCACGGGACGCAGCTGTAGTGGAATTTCCGTGGGTCCCGCCGGCGGGCGTTCTCGCCAGGGTGGACAAAGGGGCACTCGGTCCAGTCGTGGGAGTAGGCTCTCGAGCAAGGCCGGACTTTGAACGAGAACATCCGGAACTCGTCGGTCGAGTAGATGCTGTTCCGGATGTCGGGAAGAGAGGGGTCGACTGGATACTGTTTCTTTTCCGAGATGGTGGTGTTCGTGGCGGGAAGCTGCTTTGGTGAGTAGGACGGAGAAAATGGGGAACGGCTTTCGGAGGACGATGATAGCACGGGTGAAGACGCGTTTGAGGTAGATATGGAGACCCGTAGATTGCAATCCGCGACAGGCCCATCAAAACTATTGTTCACGAGCAAGTCTTCAATGGCGGCCTTCCCGCCAGGAAGCTTCGGAGGGACTACGATTACATCAGCCGGGCGTCGGCCAGTCGAGTCCATAACGTTGGGGTCGGCACCAGCAGATAACAGAAGCTTAATTACGTGATATGCGTTGACAGAACACCCAAAGGCAGCACAGTGGAGAGCAGTCCACTTGTCACGGCCACACAGCCTGTTGAGATCGACTTCAGGAAGAGCAACTAGCAGCTTCAGCACATCGAGGCTTCCATAGGTTGCAGCTACCATCAGCGGAGTTCGTTCTTCTGAAGTGATATGCTTTGAACCCATCTTGCGGACGTACCAAGGTCCAGGCTCATCGACACAGGACAGGTCGAGCTCGATGGATCTCTTGAAAGCTTCGACATCATTGTTGGCAGCATATTCAAGCAAGTTGCAAAATGAATTGCCCGTCTCTTCGGATATCTTGGTGAAGCCCATGTTATTTTATGCTTTGTCAGAAGGTTTCTCAGTTGTGGAAGAAGTTAGATTTGACGGCTCCGGCCCACTGCACATACTCTAGTCAACTGCAAGTCAGTATAAATTTGTCATGCGAAACAATTTTGGTGGATGTATCCCCTAAAAGAATAACACGGAGGAATTATGATAAACTAATGATAAGAAAATTAAAAGGACCAGGAAGGGTATTTTTATTGAAATTGTTTATACACAACGATAATTCATCTGGGAAGCTTAAATTTTTAACTCATATTTAACTCAATTACAGAACAAATTGCAAAATAACCAAGAAGTCAATTGATTATGAATAGTCAATAGTGACAGATCTATGATCAGCTACTAATTCTAAAGCTCTACAGTCAAAGACACAGTAAAAAATGTATGGTAAAGGCAAAAATAATAAAGGACAAGCACACTGTCATACCTAAGATCACCGTGAAAGAACAGGCAACCAAGTTTATGCAACACACAGCATATGCAGGATGTGTATTACAACCCTCACATCAGACTAAGATACAGAACAAAGTAAACTTCTTCATATATGTTATCGAAAGCTACTCCCTTTAGAAAGAAGATCCAAAAATTGTCATTTCAGAAACAGAGAAAAGAAAAGCCATCAGATGCAACCAATTAAGCATGACGTCCACATCAAGTAACGAAGAACTAATTACCCAAGGACAAAATTTATAATTTCCTAGGGACAAAATTTAAGTAGTCAAAAATAGCACCTAACTTTACACTCCATATATATATTTTTTTTAAAAAGCGAATAATTCTATCGTGCTCAATAATACCCTATGAGACAAGAATCTTAAGGCACAAAAGGCATATATTCAACATATTTTCACAACTTTGGCTACTCACGATGGACAAAAAAACCTGCTGTATACGAACCACACATAGCAGTGCAACATCATAATCGAGTTCAGCAGACAGGAAAAACATTTGTAATACTCACAAAACAGTAATCAAATCAAATAAGAAATGCACAGCATACAGAAAAACAGATCAGTTCGAACTGAAGTCAACGACTGCACAAATCAAGTAATTGAAGTGGGAAATCGAGCAAATAAAACTTAAGGAACTCACCAGAGATCCAAAACCGAACTTCCTCCCAAGATCTGCAAAGCGGATCATATTACTTGCTCATTAATCAATTAAAGAACAACAAAAATATAAAAACTAACGAAATTTGAAACAGAAAAGGCGATCTTCATAGCAAAAGATAAAAAAAAAGTTGCGAAGAGAGAGACCGAGGAGAAAGCAAAATGACCTTACGGTAGATACATAAATAGAAGAGTGCGTGTATAGGTGGGAGGAGAGAGGAAAAATCGAGAGAAAGCGAAATGAAAGGAAGCTTGTTTTGTTCTGTGTTTTTTAGTGAGATAAAAGTGCATTAGGTGGTGTACCCTAGAGAGAGAGAGTGTGGAGTCCGAACAGCGGTTTTGAAATTGAAATGGCGACAGTAGAATTGAAATGGACATGAAACTGAAATGTAAATGTAAATGTAAATGAAATAACGTTGAAATTCACAAGAAATGCATATGGAATGCGACTATGCGAGTCAAGTTAGGACCGGGGCCCATGGGAAAGGAAAAGGGCTATTGAACGGTGTTGCTTTGTGGTTGGATCGGGTTGGGTTAAGTTCGGTTTAATAACTAGTGCTTTTTTGATTNCATCTGTGAATTTGCACGGATGTAAATAAAGTATTATAAGTTATTTATATATATATAATATTAAAATTATAAATTAGATAATGGTATTAAATTTTAAACATAAAGTATTATAAGTTATATTTACCCATATAATATCAAAATTATAAGTTATATAATGGTATTTTTTTTTTAAATTTGACAATTGATTAAAATAAATAGTACGTAACTATTTGATTCATATGAATTGATTACATAAAATATAATAAATAATGCAATATTTGTAATTTTGAGAGATTATGTCCAATTAATTTGCTGAAAATGTTAAATTTATTATAACAATTGCTTATGTGATTTTAAGGGATTTTTTTTTTCCGAAACGATAGATATGATATTATAACCAAAAAGCAAAAATGTGCAAAAGCAGCCCATAGCTGAATAAGATAGCTACCAACTAAAAACTGAGATGACAGGTTAGCAGACCGCCTAGAACCTCAACTAGCCAAGCTAAAATAAAAACTGACTCAAAACACTATAGACAACTAAACAAACTAAGATCGCTCCCCACAGGAGAATAGGATCGGCCCCCACGGGGTAATCAACACAGGGGCCAACGGTCCAGACCAAAAAAACAAAACATAAAACACTCAGGCGAAGAGCCCAGACCAAAAACACTTCACTAAAACAGACTCAAGCAACAACAATCAACAACAATAAAAACAAACAGGCCCTTCCCCAGCAATCGAAAGAGCTCGACCAGCAGCGAAACGATCGACACAAAAAGGTTCCAGATCCGAGCAGCGGCTACCGAAACTGCGAATTGCCTATACAGTAGAACCAACCGAATCCCAAACCAATCCAGAGTCGACCCGTCCCCAACCAAGAGAGAGACAGCCGGCATTCACACCAGACCCACCCGAACTCGTCAAACACCACTAGTCGAGCTCGGGAGAACCATACCCCTTGCCGCCTAACACCACTAGACGCACAAAGGATGGTGAGAATGACACGCCCCCTCAACTCCAACCGCTGCCACAAGCAGTCGCAGCACCGGAGTCCCAACCCACCCTTCAGAGCACGCACCGCCTCGGACCACCACGAAACTCCAGCGACCAGAAGCCAAACCCAACCAGAACGGCTAGGCTTCGCCGGAAAAACGCAGCCCAACGACCACAGACAAGGAGAGATGAGGGGTTTACCTCCCAAGTACAGCTCCCACCGGCAATAGATGAGAGAACTCAATTCGCCGGCCAGAAACCGACCAGGAGGATCGCCACTACCAACTTTAGCCCCGTTTGCAACCATATGAGCGGACCCCCGACCGCCGAGTTTCCTTGGCCAGAGCAAGGCACGCGACATCAGGATAAGACCAGGTGGAGAAGAACGACCGCGGGTCTTGACATCTTCGTTACCGAGGAAGGCGGATCGAACGAGATTGAAGGAAGGAACGAGATTGAACGGATTTGGGGGAGGGTTTTCAGATCGCCAATTTGGGGGCCCCTGATTTTAAGGGATTTCACTATTATATTAAAATAAATTAGTTTATTTAAAAAATAATGCTTAATTAGATAAAAAATAATATTAATTTTAGAATAAATAACTTGAACAAAAAATTTTACAACATTATTTTTTATGTTTATGTAACTTTCATATATCATTTAGTATATAATATAATTATTAATTCTAATAATAACTACTATATGATATAATAAAAAGAATATAATTATTACTCAATTAATATAAAATATAATAATTTTTGTCTTAATTAACAGAATCATTTTTTGGAAAGTTAAGTGCCACCTAGGTATAGGTATAATTTATGAGGTAAATTTTATGAGGTCTTATTTAATAGATTGCTAGCAATTAGAGCATCTCCAATGCTATGGTGTTGAAAGGCAATAATTTTTAATACATGTCAATTGATGATTGTAATGTTAATCCACATAAGAATAATGTTAAAAGACTAAAAATTTGAATCAAACTAGTATCTCCAATGCACCAATTTGATAAGAATTTATTTGTATAGGTGGACCAATTATAATAATTCATTAATACAAGAATAATAAAAAATTAAACCAAATATAAAGTGAATTAATGAGTCATCATGTTTAACATGGTGTTAGATATTAGAAAGTGAGTTCAACATTGTTAACATTAAATGCCATCCACATCATCATGAAAGAGCTAATGACAAGATGCATTGGAGAATAAATTAGTAATAAACTTTCAAAAGTTGATGATATGGATAATTTTTTGCAATGTCAAAAGTCACATTGGAGATGCTCTTATATATATATATATATATACTAGTAATCAACATGTGCATTTGCAAAGAGAATAATACTTTAAAAAGATAACAATATAAAAAAAATAAAAATAAATCATAATTTAATTCATGAAAAATAAAATATGAATTAATAAAATAATTCTCAATATTGATTTTGATCAAGTAATTGCTATGGAAGAGTTGTTACAACCATTTCTCTATACTAATACACCCTGTCATTTTCATCAGTGGGTGTGACTTAAAATTTGAGTACAATTTTGTAACTCCCTTGATTGGTCTATGTTCAGAATTTATGTCATTCAAGCAAGTTATTTTGTAACTTAAAAATGAAATTGAATGCTGAAAATTTTGGAGAGAAAATAAAATTTAATGCATGATAATTGAATTAAATGATGTGATGCTCCAAATTTTTTATATATATATATATAGGGATTGGTTCCAATGCATCCGCTTATTTAAAGTGAGGACGTGAGATTCATTCATAGCCACAAGATTTAGATCTTGATTTAAATAATAATTCTTTATTTTTATTATTTAATTTTTTATTTTTAAATATTTAAATATTATTGTGACCATTGATCGTTGACTCCGCGGTTGACTGTTGACTTCCGACGAGAATCATTGACTTCTGGCGTTGACCCGTTGACCTTAGTATGCATCATGTATGAAAGAAACTGTGCATTTAGCTAACACTGCAACTAAAGACAACTAACCTTGCAACTATAGACAACTAACCTTGGACATTAAATACAACTAAACATTGCAAATAAAAATAACTAACCCTGCAACAAAATAGAACTAACCTTGCAACTAGAGAAAATTAACTTTGCAACTAGACAGAACTAACCTTGCAACTAAAGACAACTAACCTTGCAATTACAGACAACTAACCTTGCAACTAAAGACAACTAACCTTGCAACTACAGACAACTAACCTTGTAAACTGAATACAACTAAACATTGCAAATAAAAACTAATCTTGTAAGAAGATAGAACTAACTTTTTAACTATGGACAACTAACCTTGCAACTAGAGAAAACTAACATTGCAACTAGACAGAACTAACATTGCAAACATTGCAACTACAGATAACTAACCTTGCAAGCAAAGACAACTAACCTTGCAACTAAAGACAACTAATCTTGCAACAAGATAGAACTAACATTGCAAACTGAATACAACTACACATTGCAAATAAAAACAACTAACCCTGCAACTAGATAGAAATGACTTTACAACATATTTACATTAACTTTGCCTCACTATATTGACTTCATACACAATACATATTATGGTCAACGGATCAATGCCGGAAGTCAACGATTTTCACCAGAAGTCAACGCTGGAAGTCAACTAACAATTATTTTTATTATTTAATTAATGTATGTTTTAATTGATTAGAATCATTGATCTAGACAAAATGAGTAGCTAAAATTGAGTCTTACGTACTCATTTTAAGGAGTGTTCTCATTGGATCCACCCCTATATAGATATATTAATTTCTTCCTACTTCTTATATTATATTTTACTTTTTTCTCCCTCATGTTAGCGATTGAGAATCAAATTTATCATTGCTAGTTGCTACTCTTTTATGTTGTTAAATTTAATTAAACTACATTT
>BKCP01002113.1:504422-515650 GCA_008636005.1 Striga asiatica
AGACAAAAAAAAAAGAAGTGGAAAACAATCAAAACCACGTATTCTGAGAATACGTTTTTCTAATAAAATTTTATTAGAAAAACGTATTCTCGTAATACGTTTTACAAATATTTTTGAGAAATAAAAAAAAAAATAATTTTCCGTTTAATAGTGGAATTGAATTAAAAATAGTAATTATAAAACGTATTTAGTAAATACGTTTATAAATTTGAATTTACCAATAAAAAAAAAATAACAGAAACGTACTTTGGGAATACGTTTTACAAATAATTAAAAGTAAAACGTATTCTGAGAATACGTTTTACAATGAAATATAAAAAAAAAATCTCTCTTCTCGCTCACTTGCCGAGCTCATTTCATTCATTCTGTGCGAGTTTGAAGCGAAGAACTGCGACTGCGGGAACAAAAAACGCGATCCAATCCTACCCGACGCAAATCGACAACAACGACACGAGTCTCATTTCCGGTTAATTCATTCGCACAAGGTATATTGGCTTATCTTAACTTTTTGCATTGTTTGGAGTTGTTTGGAAATTGGAATTGTTATAATATGTTTGAATGTGGTGTTGTTTGAACATTGGGAATTGTTAATTGTTTATCGAATATTTGTATATGTTGAATTGGAGATTGGAATTTTGTTATAAATTGTTAATTGTGTATTGGTTGGTTGTTGTTGGGCTTAGGGTTTTCGAAATTAGGGTTAGAATTAGGGCTTTCAATTTAACCGAAATAATTGAATTTTTTTGGTGTTGGATTAGACATTAGACATCATTTGTTGTTGTAATTGCGAAGAATTGAAAGTGTCTTTTTGCAACAGGTATTAATGGCATTTTTCGGTCCATATTTTGTTAATTTGTACTGGCATTTTGCGAAGGAAAGGTTAAGTGAATTTGTTTTATTTAAAGATCGTCCGGATGGTTCATTGTTTATTCCGGAGAGGATATCATATCAACAATTGGTAGAAATGATTAATAAAAATTGTTGGTTTGGAGAAGGTTGGACAATGAAGGAGATTACTTTAATAGTTGAGCAACGCGGTGGTTCGTTGAATTTCTTAAGACTCAATAACGAAAGTGTTCTTCAGTATATTTATTCCCTTCCTCCTATGTCCGTGGTGTATTTTCATTTATTGTTGGAGGCAATTACACCGGTTACACAGGTTAAGGATGTGTGGGGGTGTTACGGGGGAGAGGTGGATGTTGACGGTACGTCGACTTCCCATCTACGTAATTTTGGAGAAGGGACGAGCTCAACAATGCAATGGGAAAATGAGAACTGGGAAGAAGAAGAAGAAGGCGATGAAGATTTCATTCCTGGTGAAGATGATTTCACAGATGAGACCTCCGAAAGCGAATCAGACAGATCGATAAATGAGGAGAGTGAACCCGACTTGATTGAAGAGGAAGACCCTCTTTGCCACATTTATCGCGAGATGGGTGAATGGGAGCCATCGAATATAGGTGAGAACGAGTATGCTCTTCCACGTTGGAATGGCGACATTGAGACCATACATTTGGGTACATTTTTTAAAAGCAAGGAAGAAGCACAATGGGGTCTGTTGGCTTGGAACGTTGATAGGCTGAGGGCGGTTCGGACAATAGATTCTAATCAGAAGTCATGCAAAGTGGTGTGCAGATCTAATGAAGATGAACCCTGTGTGTGGAAGGCTCGGGTGACTAAGAAACGGGTTCATGAAATGTGGGAAATAACTGAATGGACTGACAGACACACTTGTATGCAACGGGTCGAGAGATTGAAAAGAAACTGGACTACAACGTTAGACTTATCCAGGCCGATGTGAAACAGTGCTGGAAAGTCGATGTCAGCTACAAGAAGGCGTGGCACGGAAGGAGAAAAGCCATCGAGCGTGTGTATGGCTGTTGGGAATCGAACTTCGTAGAATTCCCTCGGTAAGCAAAACTTAATTAAAAATACATGTGTCATTTGTCGGTCACTATGTTTATCTACTTACGAAACTGTATTGTAATTTGCAGGTTTTTCGCCGCGCTTCAAAGAGCGAATCCCACCACAGTTGTACAGTGGGAATGGCAGGGTGGGGAAATGGCGCATCAGTATGAAGACAGACAATTCAAATTTGTATTCTGGGCGTTTGGTCTCGCCATTCAGACCTTCCAACGATGCCCGCCGGTCATTAGCATCGATGACACACACTTGCGCGGATCGTACAAGGGAAAACTGCTTGTGGCTATAGCACAGACAGCGAATAAGCGGCTATTGCCAATCGCCTATGCGATTGTTAATGAAGAAAGCAAGGATAGCTGGTCATTTTTCCTTACAAATGTGCGGCAATATGTTGTGTTCGACCGACAGATCTGTGTTCTCTCCGACAGGGATAACAGCATACTCAGTGCCATTGACTCGTTGGTTGGTTGGCAAGAACCCGCTGCATATCACCGGAATTGCCTTCGACACCTTCGAAGCAACGTGGTCACTAACTTTAGAAATAGAAAAATGCGTGATTAGTGTTGGGATTTGGGTTCGCAATTGTGGGAGCGAAAGTTTCGAGCGACAGAACAGCAACTATTGAAATTTAATCTCCAGGCACACAAGTACCTTTTCGACATTCCTTTAGACAAGTGGACCCTGTATGGAGATGAAGGAAGACATAGATGGGGCACATTGACGACCAATATGTCGGAGAGCTACAACAACGTCTTGAAAGGCGTTAGGTTCCTGCCGTGCAGAGCTTTGGTACAAGCCACATTGGAAAAAACTCTTGATTTGTTCGAACAGGAACAAAGGAAGGCCACGAGATGCATGAGTCCCATTGCTACTGAGCACTATAACGCATATTTGGAATTGGAGCGTATAGCCGCAACCCATGAGGTGAAATGTGTGAACGCCGAAATGTCCAGGTACAGGGTGAAAACCGGTCTTCGGACTAGTGGGAGAGGGCAAAACAGGTATATGTTTTTTCTTTATTTCTTTTTTTTTCCATTCAAATATTTGGATGTTTATATATATAAATCATTGTTTGTGTTAACAGCTATAAGGTTAATTACCCCCGGAAACGTTGTAGTTGTCTGAAGTGGCAGACACACAAGAAATCGTGCACTCATGCAATAGCTGTAGCTCGTGAAATCAGAACTGATCCAAAGTTGTTGTACGATAATGCATTTTGGATGGAGACTTTGGTAGCTCAATTTACTAATTGGGGTTTTGCTCCAGTTGGTATTGCGGATACATGGGCGCCGGTGGGATGGAATTTGATACCATATTGGGAGAGGAAGATCTTGAAGCCTGGATCCAGTCGCAAGCAAACGAGATGCTATCGCATGCAAATGGATCGTCGGGCGCGCCGCAGGAATGATAGGGGACAGTGTTCCAGATGTGGTAATCCCGATCATGCTGTCGATGAGTGTCCGTCCTCACATCCTCCCACCGATAGGTCTAGACTTCGTGATGAGTTGGGGAACTAGATTTTGTTAGTGTTTATTTGGATTTGTTTGGAGGGTTTTTTTGGATTTGGTTGGATTGTTATTTTATTGTGTTTGGATGGTTTAATTTATTTGAATTTGTTTGGATGATTTTTTTTGAATTGTTTGGATGGTATTTACAGTAGATTAGTTGATTCGCTCGGTGTAATTTTTGTTTAGTTGGTTGTTTTGAATATTTGAAACAGGTATTTTTTGGTTAAAGAAGGGAAATACCAGTTTTTTTTTAAAAACTTACAGTTTAAAACGTGTTTTTATAATACGTTTTTAAAAAACAAAAAAATAAAAACGTATTCTAGGAATACGTTTTACAATTAATTACGTTTTACAATTAATTAATTGTAAAACATACGTGTTAAAAAAAATGGTACTAAGGATCCCAGATTCGGGACTCGAACCCGGGTTCGGGTGAGTCCGTTATCTCTGGGGGCACCTCGTTACCATGAGGCCGCGCTAGGCCATCGCTGATATTTTTACGCAACTTTTGTTTTTATCCTTCAACATCAAGATTTTGTATATTATATAGTATTTTTGATACATAGTATATACATATATGTTATATTTTATATAAATATGAATATATGTATAATAATAGTTGATATGTTATATTATAATATATAGTACAGTATATAACATATAGTATATACTAATATGTTATAATAGTATAATAGTAATAGGTATAATAGTATATAGTAATAGGTATAATCATTCCCACATTATTTCCTATGACATTTATAACGTGTTTAGTTAAGTTTAATCGCAAATTGGTCACAAACTCAACCCACTAATGAGAAATCACTACAAAGACACTTCATTTCATTGAATGACACACTTCATCTCATAGAATCATCATACATGACTACTCTAAATTCTACCTATATGTTTTAACTTCCACTATTTTTCATCCAAATCACGCGTGAACGATCTACGTGTCATGGTAGACATGAAAGATTAGAGAAATTACAATTCTTAAAATAATACCTGTTTTAGCCAATATAGTAACACATCTTCTTCTACGTGGTACCTATTTTTGATCGATTAGTACCAGCTTTTGGTCAATGAAAATGGATTATGCAATTGTGGTAAACATTTGCAATAATTGGTACCAGACGTAGGGTTACAATCTTTCGGTGTTTTAGTACCAGATATTGGCAGGTTAGTACCACTTCTAATGAATACATAAAAACACCGAATTTGGGTCTCAAATGATGTTTATATAACCAATAATCACTCTCACATTCTTTTCTATGAGATTTATAACGTGTTTAATTAAGTTTTATCAGAAATTGGTCACAAACTCAACACATTAATGAGAAATCACTACAAATACACTTCATTTCATTGAATGATACACTTCATCTCACAGAATCATCATACATGATTATTCCAAATTCTACCTATATGTTTTGACTTCCACTATTTTTCATCCAAATTAGGCATGAACGATTCACGTGTCATGGTAGACATGAAGGATTAGAGATATCAAGATTCTTAAAATAGTACCTGTTATAGCCAATATAGTACCGCATAATCTTCTACGTGGTACCTGTTTTTTATCAATTAGTACCAACTTTTGGTCAACGAAAATGGATTATTCAATTGCAGTCAACATTTGCAATAATTGGTACCAGACCTAGAATAGAATAGTACCAGCTTTCAGTGTTTTAGTACCAGATATCGGGTCTTTAGTACCACTTGTAACGAACACATAAAAACACTGAATTTCGGTCTCAAATGATGTTTATATCACCAATAATCACTCTCAAATTAGTTTGTAGAGATTTAAAATGTTTTAAATTGAGTTCAATCGCAAATTGGTCATGAACTCGACACACTAATAAGAAAACACTACTAATTCGCTTCATTTAATTGAATGACACACTTCAACCCATAGAATCATTATACATGACTACTCTAAATGCTACCTATATGTTTTAACTTCCACTATTTTTCATCCAAATCACGCATGAACGATCCACGTGTCATGGTAGACATGAAGGATTAGAGAAATCACGATTCTTAAAATATTACCTGTTTTAGCCAAAATAGTACCGCATCTTCTTCTACGTGGTACCTGTTTTTGATCGATTAGTACCTACTTTTGTGAACGAAAATGGATTATTTCAATTTTGGTCAACATTTACAAAAAGTAGTACCATACATAGAGTTAGATAGTACCATTTTTGTATTGTTGTAGTACCTTGTATTGGGACTTCAGTACCACTTGTAATGAACACATAAAAACACTAAATTTCGGTCTCAAATAATGTTTAAATAGACACATTTTATATAATTTTGCACAATTTAAATGGTAGTTTAGTACCCAATATCGCGTCTTCAGTACCAATTCCAATGAACATAAAAGAAGGTCGAATTTCGGTCTTAAATGATGTTTATATTACTCAAAATCATTTATACATTAATATCGTGTCGTCAATACCATTTTTTTTAACATGTAAAACGTATTCTCGGAATACGTTTTACAATTAATTAATGGTAAAACGTATTCCCGGAATACGTTTAACAATTAATTAAAGGTAAAACGTATTCCGCGAATACGTTTTACATATAAATATAAAAAGAAATCCTCCTCTTCTTCTCCTTACGCGAACAGAACAGAAATTGCAGAGCGAAGAAAAGAGAGAGAGAGCAGAGAGCCGAGCGAGTTCCGAACAGAAGAAAAAAAAAAAAAGAAATTTACCCCGCCGTCGCCGCCGCTTGCCGCTGCACCACCACATCGCCTACTTCCCTTATATAAGGTACATTCCTTCTATTATGGCTTTAATTTTGTCAATTTTTTTCATAATCTCAAATTAGGGCTAAATTTAGGGTTTTGAATTTGTGAATTTATTCGTGAGTTGTGAATTTATTTGTGAATTACAGCTTCGAATTATTTAAGATATGTTGAATTTGTGAATTTATTCGTGATTTGTGACGTGATTTGTGAATTAGGGCTTCGAATTATTTGAGATATGTTGAATTTGTGAATTTATTTGTGAATTAGAGCTTCGAATTATTTAAGATATGTTGGATTTGTGAATTTATTCGTGATTTGTGAATTTATTTGTGAATTAGGGCTTCGAATTATTTGAGATATGTTGAATTTGTGAATTTATTTGTGAATTAGGGCTTTGAATTATTTGAGATATGTTAAATTTTTGAATTTATTCGTGATTTGTGAATTTATATGTGAATTAGGGCTTCGAATTATTTGAGATAGTAACCAATTCTAGTGTGAACGCAACGCTGTATGTTCAGTACCTCGTCCTGCTTGAATCTGTATGTTCACACACTAGGGACGAGGTACTGAACATACAGCATTGCGTTCACACTAGGGACGGTATCGTAATTAACCAAATGCTAGCAGGACGAGGTTAGAACATACAGCGTTGCGTTCACACTAGAGACGGTACCGTAATTAACTAATTCAAGTGTGAACGGTACCGTAATTAATCGTAATTAACCAATTCAAGCAGGACGAGGTTAGAACATATAGCGTTGCGTTCACACTTGAATTGGTTAATTACGGTACCGTCCCTAGTGTGAACGCAACGTTGTATGTTCAGTACGAGAAGCAGGACGAGGTTAGAACATACAGCGTTGCGTTCATACTAGGGACGGTACCGTAATTAACCAACCAATTCAAGCAGGACGAGGTACTGAACATACCGTTCCTAGTGTGAACGCAACGCTGTATGTTCTAACCTCCGTAATTAACCAACCAATTCAAGCAGGACGAGGTACTGAACATACCGTTCCTAGTGTGAACGCAACGCTGTATGTTCTAACCTCGTCCTAACAATTCAAGCAGGACGAGGTACTGAACATACAGCATTGCGTTCACACTAGGTAATTGGTTAATTACGGTACCGTCCCTAGTGTGAACGCAACGCTGTCCCTAGTGTGAACGCAACGCTGTATGTTCTAACCTCGTCCTGCTCGGTTAGAACATACAGCGTTGCGTTCACTTACCGTAATTACTTGGTTTGTTGCGTTCACACTTAAAGAGTTGGTTAATTACGGTACCGCCCCTAGTGTGAACACTCGCAGTATATAAACAGCCTCGTCCTGCTTGAATCGCAACACACTTAAAGAGTTGGTTAATTATGGTACCGTCCCTAGTGTGAACACTCGCAGTATATAAGCTATATACAGCATTGCGTTCACACTAGGGACGGTACCGTAATTAACCAATTCAAGCAGGACGAGGTACTCAACATACAGCGTTGCGTTCACACTAGGTAATTGGTTAATTACGGTACTTACCTAGTGTGAACGCAACGCTGTATGTTCTAACCTCGCCTCGTCCTGTTTGCAACGCACACTACTTGAATTAGGGCTTTGAATTATTTGAGATATGTTGAATTTTTGAATTTATTCGTGATTTGTGAATTTATATGTGAATTAGGGCTTCGAATTATTTGAGATACGTTTAATTTGTGAATTTATTCGTGATTTGTGAATTTATATGTGATTTTTTGAATTTATTGTGTATATAATTTATTTGTGAATTTGTGAATTTATTGTTTATATAATTTATTTGTGAATTTATTCTTGTATATAATTTATCTGTGAATTTATTCGTGAATTTATTCTTGTATATAATTTATTTGTAGAAAATGGCATCATCGTCCTCGTCACAACCTCAACGGTTGAATGTACACCCCGGACCGATTGATCGCTCCCTTTTATACCTTCAGTACCGCCACCGGTCCAGAGCGGTATATGATGATTTACAAGGATGTCGTAACGACACCATTAAAAACCGCTGTAATGACACTGAATTTTGGAAGGTGTTGGACAGACAACATCCGGCGGTTTTAGAGGTGATCGATAGGACGGGTTTTGGGCCGTTGTTTCAGATGGAAGGAGTCCAGACCGACAACAGCCTAATTACATGTCTGGTGGAAAGGTGGCGACCGGAGACGCACACCTTCTATTTTGATTTCGGGGAGGCCACAATCACGCTCCAGGACGTACAAGTCCTGTTTGGTCTCCCGGTAGATGGAAAGCCTTGCTGGGGACAGACTGCAGATTTTACAAACCAGCAATGGCGAGATGAGTGTGTGGAACTTCTAGGTTTCGACCCCCAGGTAAATTTTTTAACACAATTTTTTATTTATTTATTTTTTGTTTGTTTATGTATAATCCATTATTTGATTTTTAATGTATATAAATCACTCTCAGGAAGCAGACGACCCGACAGCCAACCCCAAAACTTGGGGCATTGTAGGCCAGTATCTGAAGCACTCGAGGTTGGAAAACGAATGCAACAGAGTGCTGCAAGATGGAGAACACATCACGACCTACGAAGAGAGGGCGAGGGCCCTTATCCTCTGGTGCCTTGGATCGTTCTTCTTTCCCGATCAAAGGACCTGTGGAGTCGACCTGTACTGGACCCAACTCTTGCACGACATCGATAAGATCAAGGAGTACAGCTGGGGGTCGGCGCTCCTGGCTGCAGTGTATAGAGAGCTATGCACAAGCTACCAGACCGGGGAAGGCTGGATCAAGAGCTGTGTCCAATTGATTCAGATACATTTAATTACTTGTTATTTCAAAATTCATTTTTTTCCTAATTTAGACTAATATTTAATAACAAATGAATATGTCGATATCTTTAGGTTTGGGCATGAGAACGTTTTCCTCGGCTTCGCCCGAGAATGAGGGATACGAAATTTCAAACCGTCATTGGCTGTCCTTTAGGTGGAAGGTAATGATATTTATTTATATATTTTATAGTTTGAATATTTCAATTATCAAATTTTCTAATTACAATTTCTGATGTTTTTTTTGTGTGATTTTTAAGGTGGGTGGGACGGAAGGACACGAAACACATAGTCACCGGAGCAGCCGCTGTCCGGGATCAACTGACAGGGCTAAAAGAAACGGATGTAAGATTATTATTAAGTATTATTGATTGTTATTTATTTTTGTTTTATGTGTTTTATCTTTTAATAACTTAATTCTTATTTTTTTTTTATTTTATTTTTACAGTTCGATTGGATGCCGTATGAAGAGCTCCTGAATGCTAATGCTCTCCCGGCCCAGTGTACAGAACATTCAAGCCTCTGGATGTATAGGGGTTGGATGTTCTGTTGGGACATCCATGAAACCCACGAGCCGGGTAGAGTCCTCCGTCAGTTCGGGTGTCATCAGTCCATCCCCGACACTCCGATCATTACGGGTGAGGTCGACTGGGAGACACACCACCGAGGCCAGGGAATGACCGGGAGGGGAGTATATGATTGGGTGGACTTTCATTCCCAGCTTGGGAATGTTTGGGTCGAACAAAGACACCAAAATGTCCTCCCAGATGAGCGTGTGGAGTCATTCGTACAGCCTGGCGAGGGTTACCTTGATTGGTTTCACAGCAGGACTGTGAGACTAATCAGTAACCCTGCTAAGTACCCGGTGGTACAACAGGACGGAGGCTATCAGCCACTTGCCGAGCATTGGAAGTGCGATGTAAGTGTTTATAATTTGTGTGTTTTTTTTTCTATTATTATTTTATTTTTTGCGTTTCATAAAAATTACTTTGAATTAAATTTTCAGGCTAGCGGCATGGAGGGGGCTTATAACGTGTTATCCAATGTTGAGCATCTATATCATACAGCCCATCCGGAGATGCAGGCGGCAATCCAATATGCCAAGAGCCTTCTCTTCACTTCTCTGACTGTCGGAGGCGGAGAGATTGGTCAAGGGACGTCGTCGAGCCAAGTTTTATCACAAGAGAGCTACGTCCAACCCCAGAGGACACAGTCACACCGAGCGAGGCATCAACCTCCTCCCCATATTCGTGGAGGTAGAAGACGACGTCACCGCGAACCAGTTGCCGACACCGGGCCTGAGGAAGAACAAGAAGAAGGTAAACATCTTTTACTTAACAAAAATATAATTTTATTTATGTTTTGTGATTTTTGTTAAGTCGAATTTCTGATTTCTTAAAAAATTGAATTACTCAGCTGAAGAAGAAGAAGAAGAAGAACCTACCACGCCCACAGCATCGTCTTCTTCACAACCACCACGGCGTCAGATTAGCAACCGACCGCGCAACCCTACGAATCGATACACTCCTAGTTAGTTGTGTTGTATTCGGGGAAATTTTGTAGACATATATATTTATTTTTTTCTATCGTGGTGGATTATGTGTAATGATATTTGGACTTGTTTGGATTTTTATATTTGGACAATGAATTATTGTGCTTCATTGTTCTTTCTTTGACATGAGTTGATATGGTTTTGTGGAATTAATATTTGGTTGTGAGATCGATCTCGATTAACAGGTGTGTTTTTGTAATTTTAAACATATATTTATTGTTTCTGCACAGTAAAACGTATTCTCGAAATACGTTTTCTTTTTTAAAAAAAAAACGTATTTCAAGAATACGTTTTACTGTGTAAAATTAGGGCAAAATCAATTTAGGGCAAAAATTAGGTTTAAAAACGTATTTTCAAAATACGTTTTATTTTTCCAAATATTATTTTCTAAAAAATTTATTTTTTAAAATTGAAAATATTAATTTTATATATTAAACGTATTCCAAAAATACGTTTTTTTGTTTTTTTTAAAGTAAAACATATTTCGTTAATACGTTTTATCTCATTTTAATTAACTTAATTACGTTAATTACGTTAATTAATTTTTTTTAGTAAAATATATATACGTAATACGTTTTTTTAGTAAAAACGTATTCTCTAAATGCATTTAGTATTGAAAAACGTATTCACAAAATACGTGGTTTTGATTTTTTTTCACTTTTTTTTTTTGTC
>BKCP01002113.1:518148-549115 GCA_008636005.1 Striga asiatica
GTCTACTGCAATTGAAAGTATGAAAAAGTTCTGTCGAGCGACAGTTGAGGTATTTGGCGAGCGATACCTGCGAAGACCCACATCTGATGATATTTCCAGGCTTCTATATATTGGTCAACAACGTGGTTTTCCAGGAATGTTGGGGAGTTTAGATTGCATGCATTGGAAGTGGAAAAATTGTCCTACAGCGTGGGCTGGCCAATATGCTGGTCGTAGTGGAAAGCCTACAATCATTCTTGAAGCTGTAGCAGATTATGATCTATGGATATGGCATGCTTATTTTGGTTTGCCGGGCTCCAACAATGATATCAACGTTCTAGAATCATCTCATCTTTTCTCGGATCTAACCCAAGGTATTGCTCCTCCAGCTCATTATATAATTCAAGGAAAAGAATACAACATGGGTTATTATTTAGCTGATAGCATATATCCGAAATGGTCTACCATTGTGCAAACAATTCATGAGCCATGTGGTCCGAAAAAAAAATATTTTGCAATGAAACAAGAAGCATGTAGAAAGGATGTTGAACGTGCATTTGGAGTTCTTCAATCACGTTTTGGCATTGTAGCAGGACCAGTACGTTATTGGCGAAAAGAAGTGCTACATGATATCATGACCACATGTATAATTTTGCATAACATGATTGTCGAGGATGAACGTGACCTAAGTGCACCAATTGAAACTGAATGGAAACGCCGCCGCCGGAGGTCGAAATGGCAGTAGATGAAAGTACTCGATTTGAAGAATTCATATCTCGTTACAAAAGAATTAGAAATAAAGATGATCACATTGCTCTTCGAAATGCACTAATTGATCATCTGTGGGAAGAATTCACCAATTCCGAGACTTGAAAGACTATCTATGTTTACTTGATTGTTGTAATTTTTAATTTCTCATGTTGTGTGTTGTAATTTTTAATTTTATTTTGTGTGTGGTAATTTTTAATTTCTCATCTTGTGCGTTGTAATTTTTTAATTTTATCTTGTGTGTTGTAATTTTTAATTTATCATCTTGTGCGTTGTAATTTTTAATATTTTGTGTGTTGTAATTTTTAAATTTTAATTTTAACGACTATTTATTTATCCGATTTTATTATGTATATATATGATTATTACTTTATAATTAGTATATTACATAAAGTCCAAATTGAATTAAAAATAATAGTGTGGTTTAATTTGTAAAGTTGTAAAATATGTGGGTAGTATTGAAAAGTTATAAAAGTTGATGTAAAAGAGAATATTCCGAGAATGTTCTTTTGGGTTGGAGAATGGGTTTTTCGGTTGGAGATGAATTACTGCAAAATGGGATAAGTACTGCAAAATGGGTTTGAGTATGGGGTATTCGGTTGGAGATGGCCTTACTCCAGCATGATGTAACTTATCGGTAAACACCTTTCTAATGATGACTAATACTGGTTGCCCCAAGCTGGTCCTCGCATTGGGCTTGGATTGAACTCTTTGATTAGGTAACTGAATTCCTTTTCGAGGTTTTCGTTAATATAAAAGCTTGCACTAGATTAAAATACCAATCCTAGTCTCAGTTATGGAAATGGAAAAATCTCCGCTCTAGTAGGGACAAACTGAGGTCAGCAAAGACCTATACTCGCCCTGTCTTTGGTGAGCTAGGGTTGAGCACGAGACTCGGAGAATTCTGAACCGTTCTGAAAATCGAACCGAAATCACTTCGAACCGAAAAATATCCGTTGACCAATTGACTTTCTCCGAACCGAACCGGACCTAAAAAATAGTTGGTGCAGTTCTGGAGATTTCATAAATATCCGTACCAAGAACCGAACCGTACCGAACCAAACAGTCCCGTACCGAACCGAACCGAAGAACCGAAATATAAAAATAGATGCGTGTTATTATATTTTATTTCAACTTTGATCCTATATAATTTGAGAATTTTTAAAATGCAAATAAATTATAATAATAACAATTAAGATTTACTTACATTTCATGTTTAGTAATACTTGATCTACAATTGAATTTCTCATGTTTAAAAAAAAATAGAATGAAAGGTTAAAGATTTAAAAAAAATGTTTAAGCTTTCCTTAAAGTTGTCGATACTTAGCCGTAGTTTATCTTATAACTAACATGGTATGGAAGGTTAAATAAATATTACTTTAATATAAAATTGTATTATATTTTGTTTGAATTTTAAATTTTCAATGTAAGTTGAATTTAGTTTTAACTAAAACTTAGGGTTACTTATAAAGTTGATTTAAAAATAAAATCTTTAGTATGATGAAGTATTGATGAATATGGATTTTAAAAGAAAAATATATAAAAAATAAAATATTACTAAGTGGTAATTCAAATGAATTAAAAAAATGATAAGAAATCTCCGAATATCCGATCCAAACCAAACCGAACCGAACCGTTTCGATAGTCCCGAAAACCGAACCGAACCGTTTCGATAGTCCCGAAAACCGAACCGAACCGTTTCGATAGTCCCGAAAACCGAACCGAACCGAACCGAAAAATAAAAATATCCGAACCGGACCAAACCGATTTTTCGGTACGGTTCTGGAGATCGAATTTTAGTAATCTCTGAACTTCGAGAACCGTACCGACCCATGCTCACCCCTATGGTGAGGTACTTACGTGATCACTTGCCCAATTTTCAGTTTCCTGCCTTGTCATTCAATAAATGTTGACATGGTATATTCGGACCTTGTTGCATTATTGGTATAGAAAACCATTTTACAGGTATTGATATAAATTTACATATAAGTTATTAAAATATATTTTCATCTATATATATATATATATAATAAAATATTACTTATCTTTATATGCTCATTATGAGTGCCAAATAAAAATATTATAGAAAAATAATTAATTTATTGTTTTACATGTAAAAAGGTTGATAAAATGACCAATAAGTATTAGTTATTTATGTAATCAATATATTTTATTACTTAGTAATACAAAAGACAAAAAAATGCTATTCAGTTGATTACTTTTTTTTTTAATAATATGGATATTGATATAAATTTATGAGGTTTCTTCTCATTAACAATATATAGTTTGCCTGAAAAATGTGGCGAAATCTAAATATTTATTATTATTTTTTATGGGATTGAACAAGATTTCTTTTTGTGTATTTTATTATATTATACATTAATAATTTATACTATACATTTTATTTATTATTTAATTGATTTTGTATTTTATTTGTAATAATATACTACAGTTTAATTCCTTCACGCCTTCTCATAACATAAAATAAAAAACTGAAATTAAAAAACATAATTTTTATTAAATTAAATAGGGTGGATTAAATTTTATAATATATGATTTAAAACAAAAAATTAAAAATAAAATAAAATAAAATAAAATATAGTTAAGTAGGTGAAAAATGTTCTTTTCCCATTAGAAAATATTTAAAATAAAAAATGTTTTAATCATTCTTTTTGTTTTTTACATATATTTCCTTTGGTAATTTTTTACTTTACATCAATGGTGGGACTTTTATTTATATTTTAGGTGATCTTACATTAATCATTGATATAAATCTATTGATTAAATTTTTAAAAAAATTTCAATCAATTAATTATTTCTACATCTATTTTTATTTTTATTTTTATTTTTAGTGACATGATATCAATAAATTGAGATAAAAGTTCCCAAAAAATTACAATCTACTATTTCAATTCTGTCTCGTCTGGAATATTATTTGATTTGAAAAATATAAAATTACAGAGATGGTTATTTCGATTAATCAATCCAAGTATAATTATTTAAAATTAAAAATATAAAATTTTAAAATATCTTCCTAAAAGCATAGATGAAGAAAATTTCTAACTATTTTTTCTCTTTAATTCCGTATCATTGTCTTATGGCATGATTGGTATGAAGGAATGGCATGGGAATGGAATGATCATTCTCTTCCTCATTCCTATTCCCATGATTGGTATATTTTTTTGGGAAGGAATGACCATTTCCAATGGGAATGGCAAAATCCATCTCCATGGGATTAACCATTCCATAGTAAATGGAAGGTTTTCTCATTCCCATGTGTGTAGGAATCAATTTTTCAAAAAATAAAATTAACAAATAAAAATAAAAAATAAATATATAATATATAATATAAATCATGATTAAAATATATTAAATAAAATTATTTTTAAAAAAAATTTAAATAAAAAAATTAAAAACTTACTTTTATTTATTTTTTAATTAGATATATTAAATACTTATATAAAAATAAAAATAAAAAAATCATTTATATATAATTTCAAAATATATTATTTTATTTTTATATATTATTAAAAATATATTATTTTTTATATATTTATATATAATTTAAAAATATATTATTTTATTTTTATATATTATTAAAAATATATTATTTTTATATTATTAAACAATATATTATTCTATTTTTATATATTATTCAAAATATATTATTAAAAATAGTTTATTTTATTTTTATATATTATTAAAAAAGCATTTATAATTTATTAAAAGTATATTATTTTTTAAAAAAAACTTTTATTTATTTTTATAAAAAATAATAATGTCATTGCAATCCAGCCCTATTCATTCTGCATACCAAACGCATCAATGACAAAACATGTTTCATTCCATTCCCATAATCATTGCATTCTTCAATTCATTCCATTCCTACCAAATTTCATTCCATCATACCAATCATGCCATTAGTGTTATCTTTTTTAGAGAAATGATATAGGTACATAATATTGTACATAATGGTGTACATATACTCACATTGAGTGGGACCTACCAAAAATAAAAAATCAAGTGGACCTCACTCCATGTGAGTGTTATGTACATCTCTATGTACATTTATTATGTACATGTAGCATTTTCCTCTTTTTTATTTTTCTGAGTAAGTATTAATGTCATTACCACTTTAAAGACCTAATAAATTTGTACTGTTATCATTATATATATATATATATATATATATATATATATATATATATATAGGGATTGGTTCCTTTGCATCTGCTTATTTAAAGTGAGGACGTGAGACCTGATCTCGTCCGTTCACTCCTCATCTAATCTAACGTCCAGGATTGATTTATTACATTAATTGATATTTCGCGGGCGGTTTCTTCGTCACAGAATTCTCTTCCTTTTTTTCTCTCTCCCGCTTTCATTTTCGCTCTTGCTCGTTTAAGGTCGATTTCAATTTTGCTTTTCGTCTCAATTTCTGTTTCCATTTTCTCGTTTGCAGTTGTTGTTGCAGATTCTCGTCTTAATTGGTGAGTATTTTTGCTTTTGTTTTTGTTTGTAATCTCTTTTTTCGATTTTAGGTTTTTCTTTTTTTATTTACTAGATTAAAGTAATATCTTTTAGTTATTTTGTATGATCTCTGTTAGTTTTTTTGAAGTAAATCCATGTATATAGTATATATCATCCATATTTTTAGGGTTCTATTGGTTGTTGTCTGAGTTGCAAGGTTATTTGTGTTTAGTTGCAAGGTTAGTTGTTCGTAGTTACAAAATTAGTTCTATCTTGTTGCAGGGTTAGTTTTTTGTTGTTGTTAGGTTATTTTTCTGTTGTTGCTAGGTTATTTTTCTGTAGTTGCTTGGTTAGTTGTATATAGTTGCAAGGTTAGTTCAATGTTGTTGCAAGGTTAATTCTATCTAGTTGCATGTTTAGTTGTATTTATTTGCGATGTTAGTTGTATTTTTTGTAAGGTTAGTTGTTTTTACTTTACTTTAATAAATTGCTAGTTTATTTATATTTAGTTGTAAGGTTAGTTGTATAAACAGAATAAGAAACAATCTAAACAAGAAACCTAAGCACTAACAAACTAAAAACTGAGAGAAGAGTACTCAAGCCATTCCCTGTGAGCTGCTTTAATCACCACAGGAACTGGAAGTTTTGCCACTTCAAAGAGCCATAAGTTTCTTGATTTCCAAAGCCACCAAAGGTGGTAGGTGGTCAGTTGTATCCTGTCCTCAGCAACTTCAGATTTGTCAATGGAACGGATCATATGTCAAACTGCACCTTATTATTAACTTTGAAATAAATAAAAAATTATAACATATATTATTATCAATTATAATGATAAACCAATGAGCTATATGTCAAAGAATGATGTAAATTGTTAGATTACAAAAAAAAAAAAATCAAAATATTTGTAATATATATTGTTATAGGTTATTATGAAAAATCTATCGGTGTCGAAGTGCCATCTGAATTATTAGGTTAAAAAAATTAAAATATTTATAATATACATTATTATGAAGTATAAAAATAAAATAATTTTGATTTAACTAAAATTAGTATTTAACTACATTGCATTTTTTTTTAATAAAATTAAATATATAACGGTTGAAATATATATATAAATCATACGTTAAACTATTATATTATAAAAAAAGGATAAAAATTAATATTAATATTCAAAATTATTTTTATATTAATCGATATTTCTTCACTGCTTTAGTTTCTAAGATTTATCATTATTGTCACATGCATTGCACAGGCTACGAACTAATTCTCAATGGATAGAGTATATTTTAGTTATTACTATAAAATGTTTTAGTCATTATTTAATTTAAAAGTTACTCAACAACATAAAATATATAATTTATTTATAAATTAATAATAAATATAATATACTTTTAGTTGAATAGAAAAGTAGTAAAAAAACAAAATAAATTACTAAAAATAGAAAGCCTCAAATACCCTGAAAAATAATCTGCAAATAGGGTGAAACAAATGTAAAACAAATAGATTAACCAAATAATTTAATGCACAAAAAACTAAAAAATAGATGAAAAAATGAATAAATAAAAAGAAAATGGGATGATAAGTAAAAAGATATTTCAAGTTTAAGTTATATATTATTTTTTCCTTTTATTTTATAACATATCTAATTTTCAAATTTCTATTCTGAAAATGCTCTATACTCTCTACTAGTATGTAACCATGTGATGCACGTGACAAAAATGATAAATTGTGTAAATTAAAGCAACAAACAAATATTGATTAGTATAAAAATAGTTTAAAATACAAATAAGTATTTTATCTTTTATTTTATATCTATGATATGCAACAACTTAATATGTGATTTATATAATTATTTCACCCGCTATAAAATAGCTTTCATTTTAGAGTTCATATTTAGAATTAAAGAACATGAAAATTTAACATATCAAAAGTTATTAATAAATAATGCTCACAAAAATACTTCTGTCTCCCTTACTTATACCATATTACAATATATTATGTTGATTCATAAATAAGTGGTGGTAAAGTTAAAAATTGTAGCAAATATTATAATCTGACAATTAATTTAAAACGAATGTTGTGTATAGTCTTTTAAAGTTATAAAATGTATTAATCTTTTATTACGTAAAATTATCTTTATATTTTATAATTTAATAAAGTATGTTATAAATATTTTGAATTTCTTTCTAGTTTAATAAATCATATGACTTTTTTCTAAACTAACAATTTACATCTTCGTTTGATAGATGACTTGTTGGGTTATCATATAATTGATAACAATATACATTATAAATATTTTTTTTATAAGTCAATAATTGACATATTTGAAAGATAATCCTTTGGTTTCTCATTATAGTTTCTAACAATATATATTATAAATATTATAATTCTTCTTTCTAAACTTATAATTTACTATTACAGTTCGATAGATGACTAATTGGTTTAACATTATTTATAACAAATATATTATAAATATTTTGATTCTTAATAATTTAGTAATTTACATGGCAGTTCGACAATGGCCCACTAATTAATCATTTTAATATTATATAAACTTGATTGTGAAATAATTGTTACTAATATTTTTTAGAAATGATAAACATACAAATTACTTTTTTATATTACTTATACTAAATACATTTACATTTCATTGTATGAATAACTTGAGACTAATTTCTTATTTGTAAATTAGTATTTAATAATAAATTTAAATTTATTATATGAAAGATTACCTTATAAACTTATTAATACATTGAAAATAATTATCTTTTATTTATACAAACAATACGAGTTTCAAATCGAAGATTGTAAAAATGAAAGTTAATTTAGTATGACATATACAAATGGATAAGAAATAAAAATATTAAATGACAATAATACTTAATAAGAAAAAATGGAAGAGAAGAAAAAAATACAGTAATATGGAAACTAAATAGAACAAAATCATAGTTTAAGAAATTTTCTCATATATGCGTTTCAATTTATTTTAAATTTCATATTATTTTTAAAAATTTACAAATGATTATTTTTAGAGTGATTAATTTACAACCATATCCGTTAAATTATATATTCAAATCAAAATAAATTTTTAGATTAGGTAGAAACTAGATAATTAATTGTAAACTTTTTAAAAGTTTAATCTCAGATTATTGATATCATATCACTAAAATAAAATAAATATAGATTAGATAGAAATAAAATAATTCATAATTTTTTTACAAAGTTAATTAACAGATTTAGGTCAATTATTGATATCACATTATCTAAAATAAAAATAAAGTCTCACCACAGATGGTAAAAAAAGTTACCATAAGAAAATTAAAAAATAAAATAAAATAAATATTTCAAAAAAATCCTTATTTTATAAGCGATATATTTTTGGTGGAAAACCTTAATATTTTAAATAAGTTATATATATATATATATATATATATATATATATATATATATGGATTGGCTCAAATGCGGCTGCTTTTTTAAAGTGAGGACGTAAGACTCATTTTTAGCTACAAGATTTGGTACATCATGTGTGGCCAAGATTTACTCTTTTCTTTTTATTATTTTAATTATTTAAATATTATTTTGACCCGTTGACTCCGACGTTGACCGTTGACTTCCGGCATTGACCATTGACTTCCGGCGTTGACCATTGACAACTAACCTTCTAACTAGCTAGGTTAGTTCTCTGTAGTTGCTAGTTTTTTTCTTTAACAAACAACGCTCCAGAAGGGCGGGGGATTGGGCTGGATCCCCAACCTGTGCATAGATCAGGGCCCCAAAATCGGGGGCCCAAAATATCAACGAACAGCAGTCTACAACAGTCTACAGAGTCTCACTAACAAAAACAAAAACAAAAAAGAAAAAACGAAAAAATCAGATAAAACAGTACAAAGTCTGTCTTCGGGTTAATAGGTGACCAGAATAAAGATCAATCTAATGAGAACAAAAACCTAATCTACTGAAAGTGGAACAATGGATATCCAAGCTGATCCATCCGAACAAGTGTGCGAAGGCGTAGTGGAGCAGTGTCGGTCTGAAATGTATGTGTGTCTGGTATAGTGGCGCCAAGGCTGGCAAGGTAGTCAGCAGGTCTGTTCCCCTCACGGAAAATGTGCGTGATCCTGTGATGGACAGACTGGAGTAGAGCTCTAATACGCATAAACGGGTGCTGAATCTGCCACGAGCCCTGGTGGCCCGAAGTCAAACGGGTGGCTACAGCCTCAACGTCTAGCTCGATCCAAATATGGCTAGAGAGGTGGACAACAATCTGAAGGTCGATCTATAATGCCTGAATCTCTGCATCATAGCTCGAGGAGGCCTGAAGGGGCGCGTGGAAGGCGGTGATGAGGGCTCCGCTGTGGTCCCGAATCAAGCCTCCTTCTCCGGCAACTCCGGTATGATGATCAAACGAGCCATCAGTGTTCAGCTTGACCCACGGAGAGTCAGGTCGAAGCCAAACAACAGCTCTGGCCCGAGGAGGCCGAACAGACGATGGTGGGGCCACCATGTAACGGTGTGGCGGCGTGCAGCCTATCCAGTCTCGGGGCGTGAGCCTGCCCAATGCTATGAGGAGTGAAATATGTCTCTCTACCTGCAAAACAATGTGAGAAAACAAAAAAATAATATCCTTATGTTTCGCACTATTCCTCTCTTTCCAGGTGAACCAAAGGATCAGACAAGGAATGAGGAAGCCCACGTGTCTAAGATGTGTGCTATGTGAGAAAAAACTCAGGAGCTCAAAGAAACTGTATGTGGTGGGTAGGGATATATGGGTCCAAGTGGCAAAATACTACCACACTCTCCTCACAATCTGACTCTCTAGAAAAAGGTGGGTAAGGTCTCGGTCTCATGGCGTCCAGTCTCAGAACAACACACACACCGAGAGGGGAAAGAGATCCCCCTCGCGTGTAACACAGTATCCACGGGTATCCGGTGCAAGAGGAGGCGCCAAAGCTATGTAGTTGCTTGGTTAGTTCTCTGTAGTTGCTAGGTTAGTTCTATCTTGTTGCTAAGTTAGTTCTAAGCAGTTGCTAGGTTAGTTGTCTCTTGTTGCTAGGTTAGTTCTCTGTAGTTGCTAGGTTAGTTATCTAATGTTGCTAGGTTAGTTATCTGATGTTGGTAGGTTAGTTATGTCTCGTTGTTAGGTTAGTCGTCTGTTGTTGCTAGGTTATTTCTATCTTGTTGCTAGGTTAGTTATGTCTAGTTGCTAGGTTAGTTGTCTGTTGTTGCTAGGTTAGTTCTATCTTGTTGCTAAGTTAGTTCTAAGTAGTTGCTAGTTTTGTTCTAAGTAGTTGCTAGGTTAGTTGTCTGTTGTTGCTAAGTTAGTTTTCTGTTATTACTAGGTTAGTTCTCTGTAGTTGCTAAGTTAGTAGTTGCTAGGTTAGTTCTCTGTAGTTGCTAGGTTAGTAGTAGCTAGGTTAGTTCTCTATAGTTGGTAGGTTAGTTGTCTATAGGTGCTAAGAGCTGGTCCCATTTTAAGAGCTGGGCGCATTTTAAGAGTTGGTCCCCATTTGATCCGCCCCCTATATATATATATATATATATATAGGTATATATATATGGGGTTGGGTTCACATGAGAATGGTTCATAATGAAAGAAATGAGAATAAATTGTCGTCATTAGATCGGATGATCTAATGGCTAAAAAAAAGTCAAAATTATACATCACTAAGGGTATATTAGACATTTTGTCAGATCAACAACAAGTGGGTCTCAAAACGACAAAACCAGCTCCATCCAACTCACGCAACACTTTTTCTCTCACACGCAAAAACACACAGTAAAGTGTGTTCCTTCTTCTTCTAGTATGTTTCTACTTTCCACATTCCATCAAAATGTCGCCGTCGCCGGTGCTCCACCACCGCGCGCCGCATCCCTCACCTCTCGCTGGTCCTCGCAGCCGCAATCTCCCTCGCCTTCTTATCCCCAAACGTCGTCCTGTACAGATCTTAATCCCTTACCCGCCGCAGAGATTCTCCTTCTCCCTCCTCCGCCGCGCCACCGACTCGTTCGCCGCCGACAACCGCCTCGGGCAGGGCGGATTCGGGTCCGTTCATAGGGGAACCCTCCCTCCGGCCAGAGGATCGCCGTCAAGCTGACGAGCAAGGCCTCCATCAAGGCGTGCTCGAGTTCCACAACGAGTTGTCCCTCGCCGATTGCCGATTTTGGTTTTAGCTCATGTGTTGAATTGGTAGGACGAGGTGGCGGGGATAATTGTTGAAGATGATGAGAGTAATTAAGAAAACCGCAGAGAAAATGGATTTGGCCATTTGGGCTGGGTGTTGAGAATTTACTAATTCATAGGGGCCTAATTACAATTCATAGCTTTTAATTTAATTAATGGGTTAAATTTCTAATTATTAAAAATGTAATAATCATACAATAATGTTAATTGAATTGTACAATATCACAATTGTAATTGCACATAAAAAGTACTCACACTGCAGAAACTAAAAATTTTGGTTTAAATATATAATAATTCGATTCGATTATTTGTTATTATTTTCAATTAAATTATTTAGGTTCAATGTCGGATTTATATTTTTATATAAAAACATTATTTATTTCATAGAAAACAAATAAAATAAAATATAAATATTAAAAATACTAAATATATTTTTATAATAAAATATATTTTATTTCAATTATATTTGTAAATTCGGTTAACCAATCACGAAATACTTTGCTTCAAATTTTAGTTTAGTTTCAGACAAAAGTTAGACAGATTCAGACTGCACAATAACGATCAAGACCGTGCACAATATGGTTATACCAATTGGACATTAATGATAGTCAAACTGCACAACAGCGACTGAACTAAAAACTACGATTATTTGTTTTTTACTTTTAAAATCTCGGTTATTTTTACCGAAAAAATATAATGTTGAACCAAATGCACATTAATGCGTTCGAGAATGCACGTTAGTATAACATTGTACATATTCACATATATTAAAGTTTCGGTTATTTTGATTCAGTTTCAACCTTAGTTACAAAATTAAAAGCATAAAAATTAAAAAAATAAAATAACAGAACTGATCGAATGATAGAAAAAATAATATTTATATTTTATCTATATGTATTATTAATTCTCGTCTCATAACAATATAAAATATTTAATAAGAAATATAGATACCAAATATAGTTTTATTGTATAAATAATTTGATAAATGTAAAATAATGTTGATTGAAGTACACATTAAAAGAATTTCTAATATTCAAATGCACATAAAAATATATCGATCACCACACTACACAATTAATTTCAATAACTCTCGTCAAAGTATTATGCAAGATAAATTTAAAAAAATAGATCTACATAATAATTTAATATCAATCACATCAGCTATACACAAAAAAGCATAAACATGATAACGTATTAAAATTTCAATATTTCACTTTATAAACCAACACGTTGCACTTTATACAACAATATGGTGCACTTTATAACGCAACATACTGCACATTATATATATGAAAAAAGAGTTGTTATTCCAGGGTGCAATTTTTATAGATATTAAACTTTTGGTTATTCTGGTTTGATTTTGTTTTCTCTTTTTTACAAAAAATAAAAAAAAAAAAGAATTAACATAAATGATTGAACTATATAAAACATGATTTTTTTTATATTTTATCTATATATATTATTATGTTAAAAAAATAATATAAAATATTATAAAAAATTAAAACTGTTAAATATATAATTTATTATATAAATAATTTAATACATGCAAAATAATGGTGACTAAAGTATACATTATTAGAGTTTTTTTATAATTGAAATTCACATAAAAAATACCGTTCAAATATATTGCACAATAATGTTAGACGAAATGCACATTAGTACATGTGATAATGCACGTTATCGATTTATATATTTTATATATTTTGTATTTTCAATATCAAATAGTATAAAATATTAAAATAGTCATTTCAATTATTTAGGATAATTCGGTTGACAATCAAATAAACCGATTATTCCGGTTTAGTTTTAGTTTGGTTTTGGACGAACCATAAAAAATGTTTGCGATGTGAGTGAACATTATTGTTAGTCGAATTGCACACTGATGACTATCGGATTGCACAATATCGACCGAAGCTGATCCAACTGAAATCTTTGTTGAAATTTTATATCGGATCGATTATCCATTTTTAACTTTATAAATATTGTCAAATTTCGGCTTGATGTCCTTTTTTTTTAAATGACCGAAATAACCGAACCAACCAAACTATATAAAAATATTATTATTTCTTTTCTATTTTTTATGTGAAATTATTAATTATTTACAAGCAAAAAAATATAAAAGCATTAAATATTAAATAAAAAATATTAAAATACTAAATATATTCTTATAATACAAATAACATTTATTACGATTATTTTATTTTCTTACAAAATTTTGGCCGGCTCGATTTTTCTAAAAATTCGACTCATTTATTTAAATTTTGACATTTGTGTCAGTTGATTCTACCGAAGTAACCGAATAACAATATTGTGCATTCTTATTGATATTTTTGTATTATTTTTTTTAGATTTTAATGTGCATATACATTGACGTTGGTGTGCACTTTATTTATCATTATTGTGCATTTAGTTTTTATTATAAATAATATATCTAACACATGAACTAAACTAAAGTGTTATATATTTAAAGTTCTTCAAAATTACATATATGTCCTTACACCTTATCCAATTTGCAATATTTAAACCAACCCCAATTTAGCCCAAAAAAATGTCTCTCTCTCGACCTTGTTCAAATCATCAGACAATCCACCGCCGACCACCTGTAGATGCTCATCTTCACCTCGTCAGACCAGATTCCGACAGCATATCCGGCGACGACATCACAACTTGCCTCAATTAAAAGTTCTGCCTGGTCCCACTGAAAAGTGAATCATCGTCGGCAACCGGACATTTGCGCTCGAGAATCAGATTGTCGGCGTATTTGAAGGCCGTGAGGTTCTTTAACCTTCCTATTCTCATCAGGATATCTCCGAGGAACCACTCGCCAGATCCATGACGGGTGCTCGAGGCTCGATATAATATCGATTCCATACGGCCATACGGGAGATTTTGCCTTCGAGCGAGAAGTTGTGGTCAACCTTGGGACATACAATGACGACGGAGAAAATATTGTGGGAGACGGCGGAGGTCGGAAATGGCGAATTCTGTTGTGAACTGCCGTCGGTGTGTGGTGGCGGTGGCGCGGTTGGTGGGGGATGGTGGCGGAAGCTAACTGTGGCGAAGGTTCTGACGTAATCGGAGGGGCTGTTGCGGTAGGCGGCGGTAGGCGGAGGATGAGTGTTAATGGCTGTGGCGACGGTCGTCGGTCGCCAGCGGGTGTCACGGTGGTCAGTTCTTCATAACTGGTGTGTGTGTGTGTGTGTCTGGGGAATGTGTGCGTGTGGTGATATTTGTGTGTGTTTTATTGTGTGAGAGAGATGGTGTGGGGTCCATCAGATTAGTGAGTTGAATTTTTGTAATGACTCTTATACCCTTAGTTTGTGGTCAATTACACAAGTTTGACCACGAAATCTCTAAGTATTTACTATAATGCCATCATGTTATCGACTGACATTATTAAAGTTCGACTCGATCGTGACCATTAATTTGATGGATCCAATAATCCAGATTCATTCTCATTTCTTTCACTATCTACCATTCTCACATGATCCTAACTATATATATATATATGCATCCACTTATTTAAAGTGAGGACGTAAGACTCATTTTTAGCCACAAGATTTGGTACATATCATGTGTGGCCAAGATTTACTCTTTTCTTTTTATTATTTTAATTATTTAAATATTATTTTGACCCGTTGACCGTTGACTTCGGCGTTGACCGTTGACTTCCGGCATTGACCGTTGACAACTAACCTTTGAACTAGGTTAGTTCTCTGTAGTTGCTAGGTTAGTTCTCTGTAGTTGCTAGGTTAGTTCTCTCTAGTTGCTAGGTTAGTTCTCTGTAGTTGCTAGGTTATTTTTCTTATTTTTCTTTTCTTTTTTTTTTTTAACAAACAACGCCCCGGAAGGGCGGGAGATTGGGCTGGATCCCCAACCTGTGCATAGATCAGGACCCTAAAATCGGGCCCAAAATGTAGTTGCTAGGTTAGTTGCTAAGTTAGTTGTCTGTAGTTGCTAGGTTAGTTGTCTTTTGTTGCTAGGTTATTTCTTTCTTGCTGCTAAGTTAGATGTCTTTTATTGCTAGGTTAGTTGTGGTTTATTGCTAGGTTAATGTTGTTGCTAGGTTAGTTATTTGTAGCTGCTAGGTTAGTTGAGTTTTGTTGCTAGGTTAGTTGTCTTAAGTTGCTAGGTTATTTTTTTCTTGCTGCTAGGTTAGTTGTGTTTTGTTGCTAGGTTAGTTCTTTCTTGATGCTAAGTTAGTTGTCTGATGCTGCTAGGTTAGTTGTCTTTTGTTGCTAGTTTTTTTTTTTTTAAACAAACAACGCCCCGGAAGGGCGGGGGATTGGGCTGGATCCCCAACCTATGCATATATCAGGGCCCCAAAATCAGGGGCCCAAAATATCAACGAGCAAGATACAATAGTCTACAGAGCCTCACTAACCAAAATCAAAAACAAAAAACAAAAAAGAAAAACCGAAAAACGAAAAAGAAACAGAAACTACAATACAAAGTCGATCTTCGGGCTAACAGATGCCCGAAATAAATGTCTAGACTAATGAAAGCAAAAATCCTAAACTACTGAAAGCGGAACGCTGGATATCCAAGCTGGTCCATCCGTACAAGAGTGCGAAGGCGGAGTGGAGCAGTGTCGGTCTGAAATGTATGTGTGTCTGGTATGGTGGCGCCAAGGCTGGCCAGATAGTCGGCAGGTCTGTTCCCCTCACGGAAAATGTGCGTGATCCTGTGATGGACAGACCGGAGTAGAGCTCTAATACGCATAAGCGGGTGCTGAATCTGCCACGAGCCCTGGTGGCCCGAGGTCAAAAGGGTGGCTACAGCCGCAGCGTCTAGCTCGATCCAAATGTGGCTAGAGAGGTGGACAGCAATCTGAAGGCCGATCTGTAATGCCTGAATCTCTGCATCATAGCTCGAGGAGGCCTGAAGGGACGCGTGGAAGGCGGTGATGAGGGCGCCGCTATGGTCCCGGATCAAGCCTCCTCCTCCGGCAACTCCAGTGTGGCGATCAAAGGAGCCATCAGTGTTCAGCTTGACCCACGGAGAGTCAGGTCGAAGCCAAACAACAGCTCTGGGCCGAGGGTGCCGAACAGGCGGTGGTGGGGCCACCATGTAGCGATGTGGTGGCGTGCAGCCTGTCCAGTCTCGGGCCGTGAGCCTGCCCAATGCGATGAGGAGTGGAATGTGTCTCTCTACTGCAAAACAATGTGAGAAAACATAAAAGTAATATCCCTATACTTCGTACTATTCCTTTCTGTCCAGGTGAACCAAAGGATCAGACAAGGAATGAGGAAGCCCACGTGTCTAAGGTGTGTGCTCTGTGAGAAAAAACTCAGGAGCTCAAAAAAACTGTATGTGGTGGGTAGGGATATATGTGTCCAAGCGGCAAAATGCTCCCAGACTCTCCTCACAATCTCACTCTCTAGAAAAATGTGGGTAAAGGTCTCGGTCTCATGGCGTCCAGTCTCAGAACAACACACACACCGAGAGGGGAAGGAGATCCCCCTCGTGTGTAGCACAGTATCGACGGGTATCCGGCGCAAGAGGAGGCGCCAAAGGAACACCGAAATAGTAGGGGTGAAAATGTCACTCCAGATGGCCCCGAAGAGGAGATTAGGTCGATCCCTCAGCCTGATCTGCTCCCAAGCCGAGGTAGTAGAAAACACACCTGATGATGTAAGTCTCCACCTCATGCTAGCTGAATCGTCCCCCGAGATAGGGATCTGCTGGATCTAATTTAATAAATGCCCGCTAAAACCCCCACCAGACCCCAACTCCCTATCAAGCTTCCCCCTATCCCACGACCCGTCCGTCCAAAGGTCGCTCACAAGCAGGTAGGGGGAATGCGACACCTGCATATCCCTAGACAACGGCCTATCACCTACCCACCACTTATCCCAGAAACTAACATCGCCCTCGCCCAGAACCCAAAAAATGTGATCCTGGGCGCGCCTACCAACCCTAGTAAGGCGCCGCCACTGCCTACTATCATGATCAACAACCGTCACCCAACAAAGGTGGTTGGCACGTCTAGGGCAGTACTTGCCACGAAGGTACTGAGACCAAAGCGACTTTCCTTCCCTGAAGCGCCACCACAGTTGTATGAGAAGGCTGTAACAATGTCCCTGAGGCGGCGGATGCCAAGACCACCTCGGGGAGGGGTCGACAGATGGAGTCCCAACTCACCTAGTGGGTACGTCTCCCCCTCCCAGAACCGTCCTCGTAACTCCAGAAATAACGAGCCATAATCTGGTCTATCTCGTCAAGAGTATACCTAGGGTGGTCGAGGACCATAAGCAAGTGAATTGGAAGAGAGCTAAGAGTGCTCTTGATCAGCTCAAGCCGACCACCGAAAGAAAGATATCTATGCAACCAACCAGAGATCCTGTCGATCATCCTCTGCCTGACGCCCGCAAAGAGCGCTCTCGTGAGGTTGCCCTTATATAAAGGGACGCCAAGGTAGGTAATCGGAAGCTCGCCACGCGCAAAGTCAGTAATGTCGTGGACCCGCTGAGCCCACCTGGCCACGCTGGAAGAGGAGAGGGTGAATGTGCTCTTCTGCACACTGACCAGCTGACCGGTAACCGAGCCATAGTGCTCCAAAAGGCGCATGAGCTCGACCAGTCCATCATCATCCGCCCGGGTGAAGATGATGATGTCATCCACGTAAAAGATGTGAGAGATGGGAGGACCATAGTCACGGGTGCTATACGTCATATGAGGAAAGTCGCGGATGAAACCGTCAAGGCAGCGAGAGAGGTAGTCCACTGCAAGGACGAAATGGGAGGGGGACAGGGGGTCGCCCTGTCTAAAGCCTCTAGATGAGGGAAAGAAATCGGTGGGGCTGCCATTGACCAGGAGAACGTGCAGTGCTCGGTTATTTCTTACTAGGTTATTTCTTACTTGCTGCTAGGTTAATTGTCTGATGCTGCTAGGTTAGTTGTATTTTATTGTTGCTAGGTTAGTTGTCTGATGCTGCTAGGTTAGTTGTATTTTATTGCTAGGATAGGTTATTTCTTTCTTGTTGCTAGGTTAGTTGTCTGATGCTGCTAGGTTAGTTGTATTTTATTGCTGCTAGGTTAGTTGTAGGTTAGTTGTCTGATGGTGCTAGGTTAGTTGTATTTTATTGCTGCTAGGTTACTTGTCTGATGCTGCTAGGTTAGTTGTATTTTATTGCTAGTTTATTTTATTGCTGCTAGGTTAGTTGTACTTTTTTGCTCGGATATTTCTTTCTTGCTGTAAGTTTTGTATTTTATTGCTAGGATATTTCTTTCTTGCTGCTAGATTAGTTGTCTTTTGTTGCTAGGTTTTTTTTAAAAAAAAATTGCTTTTGTATTTTATTGCTAGGATATTTCTTTCTTGCTGCTAGATTAGTTGTCTTTTGTTGCTAGGTTTTTTTTTTAAAAAAAAATTGCAACCCATAGGATTTGAACCTGGTACCTCATGGAAGCAAGACAAGCAATGCAACCACTACACCACTCAAGGTTGAGTGTCTTTTGTTGCTAGGTTATTTATTTCAATGCAACGGGTCAACACCGGAAGTCAACGATTTTCGCCGGAAGTCAACGGTCAACGCCGGAGTCAACTAGTAATTATTTTATTATTTAATTAATGTATATTTTAATTGATTTTGATCTAGACAAAATGAGTGGCTAAGATTGAGTCTCACGTACTCATTTTAATGAGTGGTTTCATTGGATCCTATATATATATATATATATATATATATATAGGATGTGGTTCAAATGAGAACCAAGTTCTAGCGTGAGAACCGCTATTTTTAATTGTATGAAGTGCTATGATTGAGTGTGTTTTTGTGATATTTTTAACCAAGATGTATTGTGTTAAAAATAACAACACAATTTATATTTACATTTATAAAAATGATAGCATCATGTAATATTAAAAATAGCATAAAATATGATTTTCACGATTCTCACAGCAGGGCTAATTTTTATTTGAACCAACCCATATATATATATATATATTGATCCTCAAATAGTTGGTATAGCAACCAACAAATAGCCTTTTGCATTCAATTTACTAAATTAAATTTTTNTCAAAAAAAAAAATTACATGTAGACAATCTTAACTTCAATTTCGAAATTTAAAATGTTTGATTAATTATAAAGGTTTGGATAGTTTTAGTGTAAGTAAAGAAAAGAAAAATTAGTGATTTACAAGGGACAATGAAGTGATATGATACACATTTTTTAAGTATAAATGTAAACTACGACGAGTGATATAGAACTTCCAACCATAAACTATGAGTTTGTGAGAAAAATGAAGGGGAAAAACAAAAAAATTATAAAAGATAAAAAGATTTACTATCAAGGGAGATTCTTTACCTAGTCCAAACTTTGGACACTAGTTGCTTCAAAAAAATAAAAATAAAATAAAAATAAAAAAAAGGCATTTAATTTTTTAATTTTTAGAAGAATAAAATCACTATATATGAACATTAAAGTTTTGATTTACAATATTTAGTGAAATAAACACACAGATAAACATTTTCATATAAAATAAAGAGAAATGTTATAGGTACATAATGTTATACATGTGGGTGTACATAGACTAAAAATAAAAAAATTAAGTGGACCACACTCCATGTGAGTATTATGTACACCTCCATGTATATTTATTATGTACTTGTAACATTTTTTTTTTAAATAAAATTCTTAAATTTGACAAAATGAACATCTAACAGCGAGCTCGAGGGCCCAAGTGCACCGAAGATGCCAAGGGTAGAACCTCGAGCAACAAGCTCGAGGGCCCTAGGGCATCGAAGATGCCAAGGTGCAGAGACTCGAGCAATGAGCTCAAGGGTCCAAGGACTTCGCCAACAAAGTCAATGGGCAGAACATCGAGTAACGAACTCGAGAGCCTAAGGACTTCACTAGCAAAGTCAATAGAAAGAACCTCGTGCAACGAGCTCGAGGGCCCGAGGACTTCACCAGCAAAATGACATGGCAGAATTTCGAGCAACGAGCTTGAGGACCCAAGGACTTTACCAGCAAAATTAAGGGGCAGAACCTCAAGTTACGAGCTCAGGGGCCCAAGGACTTCACTAGCAAAGTCAATGAGCAGAACTTCGAGCAACGGGCTCGAGGGTCCATGGACTTCACCAGCAAAGTCAAGGGGCAGAACCTCGACCAACAAGCTCGAGGGCCCAAGGACTTCACTTGCAAAGTCAAGGGGCAAAAGCTCGAGCAACAAGCTCGAGGGCCGAAGGACTTCACAAGTCGAGTTAATGGACATACTCACGAGCTGACGTGATCAAGAGCCCGGTGACAAAACAAATAAAGTACTCAATGAGGCAAGACATCGAGTAGTCAGCTCGATGACCTTTAGTTTACAAAACAAGTGGAAGGAGCTCGATTAATTCAACTCGAGGGCAAAAAAATTTTTCAACGGCAGAACAACGAATAGATGGCGCGAAGGCCACAGGGGCAAAGAAAGTGCAAAGTTAGCTCAGGAGCCATAGTTGCACGCAAGATGTGACAGAACTCCAACGTAACTTTGGGGCTAGACGAGCCTAGGACCTCGACGACACAGTCCTATGAGATCGACTTGGCCAAGAAATGATTGTTCTACTCTTAAACGAGTTTTACGCTAACAAGCTCGTCTAGAATGCGTGGAGGTCTATATGATGTAGCACCCAGAAAAGCTCGTCTTAGGGGAAGTATGGCTCCCATCTCGGAGGACGATCGAATGGTATGAGGTGGACTTACATCTTCGGGTGTATTTTCTATGACATCGGCTTGGGAGGAAGTATGGTTGGGTGACCGGCCTAACTCTCTCTTCGAAGTCATTTGGACCGACCTACTTACTCATACAATTTATGTCTTCCTTTGGCGCCTTCTTCTGCGTCGGATTGTGATCAACTCTGTGCTGCAGGCGATGAGGGTTTCCTTCCCCTCGCGGTATTGTTGTGCCGAGACCGGTGATTTCCAAACTGAGAACTTTTCCCACTTGTTTTTAGAGAGCGAGGTTGCGAGGAGAGTGTAGGAGAATTTTGCCATATAGATTGAGTTTTTCTTTTTTTATAGCGCACACACTTTAAACACGTGGGCTTCCTCATTCCTTATTTGATCATGTGGTTCGGACAGAGAGGAATAGTGCGAAGCATAGGACTGTTACTTTTATGTGCTCTCACATTGTTTTGCAGGTTGATCAACATCTCTCTCTCATCATAGCTCTGGGCAGACTCTCGTGTAGAGACTGGATAGGTTACACTCCGCCCCGCCACCTCGTGTCGACACCATTGCCGCATGTCCAGCACTCACGCCCCAGAGCCATTGTTTGGTTGAGACTTGATTCCCACTGACGGATCTTTCGACCAACTCACCGGAGCCGCTAGAGGCGAGGGCCTGATTAGAGATCACAGCGGAGCTCTCATTGCCGCCTTGCACGCCCCTCATCGGGCCTCATCGAGCTAGACGCGGAAATTCAAGCGCTCCAGATCGGTCTTCATATTGCAACCTCTATCTCTACTCACATTGAGATTGAGCTGGATGTTGCCACTGTCGTCACCCTCTTGACCTCGGGCCACCAGGTTTCGTGGCAGATTCAGCACTCACTCATGCGCATCAGATTCACACTTCAGTCGGTTCGCTACTGGATCTCACACATCTTTCGCGAGGGGAACCGGCCCGTAACTTCCTGGCTAGCCTTGGAGCCACCATCCCCCAGAGGCGCACTTTCCACTCTGACGACGTCCCTCTCCACCTACGTACTTTAGTGCAGATGGACTAGCTTGATTGCCCCTCGTTTAGATTTTAGCTACCCCTCGTTCAAATTTTAGTAGCCGTTTTGTGTTTGTTGTTCGTTGGCCCACTTTATGGTGTGGACCATTCGCCTAGACACCTGCTATCCCGGNCAGACTCGTGCAATCTTCATTACAAAGTAAATAAGCAATTAATTTATCCTTTTTTTGTTTCCTTTCCAAATGAAACAACATATCGATTCTCTTATCTTACAAGAAGCCTTTTTTTTTTAAACAAAAATATAGAGAAACTACTTTTTGAAGGAAAGCACAGAAATATCCATAAATGCAGGAGTTTAGCTCATTGAGTTTGAAGAGGAGATTGGAAATTATTAGAGAATAAATCTACAAATATACACATATTCATTGCCTTCAGATTTCACACAAAATTATAATCATAATATATAATATGTATTCCAATTTTCTTTCATGGAGTGCATATGATCGTATCTTCATCATCATCACAGCTTTGCTTGTTCTTCAAGCTGTTCCTGCTCAAAGGATTCTCAAGTCAAAACAAAAAGGAAAACTAAATCTGCTAAGTAGTAAGTTTAACTTCATGTTTGAGAAACTTCCGTTTTAGTAAATCGAACAGAAATTATATAATGTTTCAACAAAGCTATACGGATTACATGCCTTCGGTATACATGCACTTCAAGATGCCTACTTTGTTTGTCATTCATGTTGTAAGAAAGACTGTAAAAAAAATACTCATTTTCCTTCTGTAGAAATCCCGATCAATATATTCAGAGTTTGCGTTTGAATGTTAGCTGATATGAGGGCATTTGAGATATACACGTTATGCATCGACTTTCTTTCCATTCAAAAAGAGATGAATTAAAGACGGGATGTGTGGTACTGTAACTAACCTCAGTCACAAAGAAAGCATGGAAACCATAAGGAACTCTTTTGGGTAGTTCAACAATAGCAACAGGCTCAGGTGACATTGTTTTCGCGTCAATCACGTTTACAGCTGATTTTCTGTACATATCATGAAAAAATAGGATTAAGTCAAATAATTTGACGTGAGCTTGCTAGTAAAGTACAGAAACAGGACAGCAACTAGGATAATAATACTAGATAATATATCCAAACCTCAGGAGTTAAGAGAATNNAAAACAAGTTGTATAGAATTTAACGATTTTCCATCCTGCATTTTGTTACACAGTACTCCATTCCATATTAATTTTACAATCTAATGATTTTAATGGGCAGACATCCTGCAATGTTTCATGCAGTAATATACCAAAATTAGACCAAAAACAGTACCCAGTTTTTTCGTCATGTACAAAGAATATCAAGTAGCCGTCATCTTCTTCAGATGTGGTGCCAGGCTGGCGTGGAACGAAAATAGCCTCCGAGCCGAATCTTCCAGGCCCCAGATCAAAGATGCCACTGACATTTCCTCCAACTTTGAGCTTTTCTTTTTCGGTCTCTGGTTTTTCATGTAAATCAAACTTGATAATTCCTGTGACCTTTGCAATTTCATCTAGTATAGTCCCATACACATAACGTTGTTTCCTGAATGCATAAAAAAAGAACAAAACAATGCCTATTAATCATCGTGACCATTAATTAGATACCAAAAAGAAGAGGATCATTAACAACGGTCTAAGAAGTCCTGAACTTCTACTGAGCTCTATTTTCTGTTTGCAGCCTAAATTTAACCTGAAGTTCATAAAAAATTTACCTGCCAGTGTAGCTTTCATTCACCCTTGGAAAATCTACAGCAGATACGGATAATCTTTTCTGAGAAGCAAGACCATTTTTTAGGTTGAATCTCATCTCATACCTGATACAGAACACAACATATGATCTTTCAGTTATATGCGAGTTGTCCTCACCAATTTATCGGCATGTATGTTTCTTACAGTTAAGAAAAGAACAACAACAACAACAACATAGCATTTTAGTCCCAAACAAGTTGGGGTAGGCTAGAGATGAAACCTAAGAGAACCAATGGTGAGAGAAACACAAAAAGGGCTCAAAACACAAGGGAGAGATTAGAGCAAGAGAGAGAGGAGCAAAAGTCACGGTTCTAGCACATTGATTGCTAGCCTCCAAGCGCTCCTATCCACCACTAAATCTTTAGAGATATTCCAATCTTTAAGGTCTCTCTTAACCAACTCTTCCCAAGTGAGTTTAGGCCGACCTCTACCAGTTAAGAAAAGAAAAAAAAAAAAAAAAAAAAAGTGTCTTACAGTTCATTTGTGAAATGCTCAAGCTTTCCTTCTACTGAGCCATTCACCTGGTCAAGATCTGGGTTCTGAAGCCGACAAGTAATTAAAACAACTTCATCTCCTTCTTCCCAAGCATTTGCTGACAGAAAGACATAATCAGTCGACAAGATTAAAAGCAGACATAAAATTACGGCAATATGTATGAGTATGGCATCCCTTTAACCTCGACATGGAGATTTAACCTTTCGTTCTCGTGGCTTATCATTTTAGGTTACCAGAGGCATAGTTTAATTGATAAAGGTTGTAACTTTGACAAAAATGTCTTTGGTAGGCCCCAAATCTGTAAACTACTTTTCTTTTCTTTTTTCTAACGTCCAAAGAGGTATAGATGTGTTCACTTGACAACTACTGAAGACACTGGGAATAACTAAAAAGTACATTTGGCTTGCAATTCTAAGGCACATGGATATTAAGACGCTCACCATTATGAAATATGAAGCAATTCGAGAGCTCAAACCACCTGATTAAGAGCTCGTTCTTTGCATACCGCGGAAGGATTCCAAAACGAGCTTTCTTAGTAGGATCGAAAGAGTAGGCAAGTTTCTTTTCCTTCACCATTTCCTGAGAATATGGTAATACTGAATAGTTTAAGTAATCATACCTAATGACAATTTTGGTATGAAGTAATAACTTCACGATTCCAGAGTGTATCTTAACATGCCAATCAGTTACATGGGAAGACATTGTACAAGCTCCAATTATGTATTATCTTCTTACATTAAACATCACCATAATTAAGATCGGCCAACCTAGCAAGTGCTAATCAATTAAGGGAAGCCATTTAAAGTAAGAAAACAGGAGTCAATTGAAGCGGATTAACATTAAATTCATAAATACATACTAATAATTCCTCATAATTTTATAGACGAGGGATCTAAAGATTTTTACTTCTAAAGTAAAAATGTGGGTTTGCTAAAAACTGGTCCACAATGCGGATTTATTATGTCTATTCATAAAGGAAGAGAAAAACATTTAGATCAACCTTCGTACGTGATAACATAATTGGCATCTTCTATAGGTGAAAAAACACGAATATGTCAATGCTTTATGTGTCAATGATGATATATAAAAATGTACTGCACAATCCATTTCACATAAATAGGTAAGTATAGTTAAGGGCGTTGCATTATCATCACACCTTTGGCCTGAAGTACAACGGTAGATCCATAAAAATTGCATAATTTTCAGTAATGGCAAAATCATGCATCATAATTGGTGCTGCTATTGTTATTGGCACTGGATCCTGCATCACACCTTCCTTCGATATGACTCTGTATGTAACATATGGTGGGGTCTGTGAATAGCCAAAGGTAAACATTTCCCCTGTATTGAAAAAAAAAAGTTCTATAAGAAAATAGATAATAGGAAACAGAAATCTTTTAAACTTGTATTTACTGACGAAACCAATTGAGCTTAAAAATAAGTACAAATTCGAGCATGTCTACCACAAGTTTCTGTAGTGTACTTGAGCGATGCTATAAAAGGATATATCAATACAGAGACGAAAACAAAGTTTCAAACTTGGTAATAAACTTGATAGTCATAAAAAAAATTAACTGAGCAAGATGACTTGGCTAAATGTTGTGGTAAATTACTTATACCATAGGACTCAAATTGCCTACGAACTTACCCGTGACAGGGTCAACTTTAGGATGAGCAGTAAAAGAATGTGACAGTCTTTTGTCATAGTCGAGCAAGCCAATGGTCTGTAGATCTCCATCTTCCAAAACTTTGATGGCATCTGTGCAGCAGACATAAAGTGGTAAATGAAAAACATATATGACCATACATATGGTGCCCAGATGTTCGTTTTCGTTTCATAATAGTGACAATTTTCACCTTTATAATAAGTCAAAAGAAACTAAGAAAGAGAAAATGCTAACGATGGAAGCTTGGAATAGATATAAAAATAAAACCTTCGTGAAGGGGCATAGTTATGGAATAAAATTGTGAAAAAGAACGCGGATTTACATGGTTTATCAGCCTCACTGAGAGCCAAAAGATTCCCATTGTGGTAGACCAGGGCTGTATTAGCTGAAATGGTGTTCCACAATCAATAAGTTACAAGCGTAACGTTAGAAGTGGTCAACAATGAAAACAAAAAAGGACCCATGTTCTATATTCTAAAGATGCTGGCTCTATTTATATCAGAAAGTATATATAGGTGAAATTAGAAAGATGCATATCAGATGAATAGATAAGCAACATGTCACGTGACAGCCCTGTAAACTACTACACACAATTGTCCGTATAAATTAGCAAACCTCAAACATATTAACAAAATAAATGGTACAGTTTGTTCCAGCTGACTCACAGATGCACACCCATATCCATCCCCAGAGAGAGAGAGAGAGAGAAGGGGAGAGGTAGGAAAAATATATAGCTGTTGAAATGGTAGAAAGCATTAATCAAACATACCTGTACCGATTCCATAAGAATTATCGAGTACATTGAGTTTAAATCTTAGCATTTGCATGTAAACTGTAACAAGTCCAAATACTCCTTTGAGGTCACCAATCTGCAAAGCATGTTGACATTATAGAGCACCATACATGATATTTTGAAGCACAGACAACCATGCTCATGAAATTACGATCAACATATTCTTGTTTCAAACAAGTATACTTAACCAGGCAACGATAAGTACTAAGTTATAGTCAGATATGCACAATGTGATCTTTTTCAGGATACTCCCGTTTCAGTAATTAAGATAAAGATGATAGTACTTTGAACATACTATATACTGGCTTACTAACAAAATTTAGAGGTATAGGCTATGTTTGGTAAACAAATAAGCTAGCTTATAGCTTATTTGGTTAGCTTATAAACTCCCTGTATTTAAATAAAAACTTCTTTAGGTAGCTTATCAAATAAGCTAGTTGAATTTTTTATTCCAGCTAGCTTATCAGCTAATTTTACCAAATACTTTATCATATAAGCTAGCTAAAACTTTCAGCGATAAGTCATAAGCTATAAGCTATAAGCTCAAAAATTACTAATAAGCTATCAGCTAGTTTTACCAAACAAAGCCATAGTACTTTCACATTCTATATACTGGCTTATCCACAATTTTCAGAGAAGTGAAATAGTACAATCTAAGTATCTTACAGCATGAAACACTTCGGAGAAGTTATTACATCCCTACAACTGAAGCTAGAGTTACACATTAGCACATCAATCAACTAATGGAATTGTTTATAAAATCTGGCCACAAAATGGTACAAACCTAATACCTAGGATACAAGGGTAATTTTGACTTCAGGCACAGACACAAAACTAAGTGTATGAACTAGCTAAAATTCTTACCATGTATTGGGAGAAAAGGACAAAAGGACTAACGTTGCAGATAAAGAAAGAAGCACACTATGACAAGAACAATGTTCCCATGTGTACCTTCATGAACTTTGACCCACCAAAGTACTCCTCTTGTTTAAGCCGTGAAGTTTTTACAAAGCGGGAGACATAGGTTGCTTTTCCATCTTTGATGCGCATGCCGTGTATCATTCTGCATAGTAATTAGTATCATGCAATAAGTCGTCGTGTGAGCACGAGGAGGATACGCATTATTGTAAATAAGTGACAAACTTGTAAAAACTCATCTTTACTTCTCATTTACAGCATGTAAAATGAACCAATTTCACCTTGTTCAACAACTATCAAAAACTTTTCAACCACACAAACTCCACCACAAGAAAATATGTATAACCCAGAAAAGAAGAAGTCACTGGAACCAGAACTCAGAGGAAGAATATTGCAAGATACCAAAATAACTTAGTCAACCAGACAAGGTTCTAGCAGTAATAATAAGATCAAGTGACTTAACAAGGAAGGACAAATGGAACATCTGAAGATAATAATCATCCAGAAGTAAATTAAAGAACTATCCTAAAACTAGAACAAGGATGTGAAAGACGCACCCATCTCCATCAAACCTGCACACAAAAAACCAAGAATAAGGTTAGATTATCATTTTATATCAACATAACTAACTGGCTGATGCAATATAAGTTTCATAAAAGAAATCCCAGCAATAAATCAGAAACCACAGTCAGAGATAGAGAACATTATATGCATGATAATTAATATAGCTCTTGAGAAAAGGATTACCAATGGTATCCAGCAACAGGAGCAAACTTTGCATTTGGACCAACCCTCACAAATTCACCATTGAGGCATTCCTGCAGTATGCAAAATTCCCCAACTCAAATCAGTTTCACATTTAAGCCTTTAGGTAGGGCTTATGAAGCTAAGAATGAGATAGCTCTGAAACACAAAGAGAAAAGTATCAAAATCAGGTAACCTTATGACATTATTCGCATTAAACTGTTAGGGTGTGTTTATATACAAATAATCTCAATTCATACTCAAAATTTAACTCAACTTTATCCCTAACATTATCAATATAATTAAATAATACTAATAAATTATTCTTACACATCACATCAACTTTAATTCACTATTCATCCACTCACATAATTTTAACTAACCATCACTCAAATCATCTCTCTCCTACTTTTATCAAATCAACTTTAATTATTTTATTTTAAATATTATTTTAATATAAACTCAAAATCCCACTAAAAAGTAATCATACCATTTTTTCCAATTTACAAATTAACCCTCGTTAAAAATAAAAACTCATTTTGAGCGGGTATATTTGTATACAAGCACGCCCTTAGGCATTCGAAGGGGAGGAAGGAAAACTTTCCCTTGATTAATCATATGCTTAGCATAGTACTTTAGAGAACAGACTTTATGAAGTCCTTCTAAAACTTCCGAGTAAAAGGAACTTGGATGTTTTAACATGTAGAATATTTTCCGTCTTTCCTTGTAATTCCAAAGCAGAAATGCCTTCTCTAGCACTTCCTCTCTTTGATTAGTTAAGGAAAAAGAATAATAATAATTCTGAAGAACCAAATTTAAATGAGAGTCAAAATTCATGGATATGAAAAGATTGTTCAATAATAGTCAATAGATTGTTTATTACTGAATGGAAAAAATTGCATAGAGCCTAATAAAAGTCTAAAAGCAGAAGTATGAACCTAATAGTCAACGGATTCATGTCCTCGATCATACTAATAATTCATTTTCCTATGCACCACTTTTCTTAGAGCTAAAAACCGATAAAAATAAAGCTCCAGGTACCAGACAAAATTTGAAAACCTCGAAAAGAAACTAATAATATTGAACACTATTGTCTGTTCCCGGATCTAACATAAGCACAAAACAAACATACTTGGGCACACACGATCGACTCGTCGACAGTGCACCCACAGCAAGAAAAAGAATATGCTCAAAAACAAAAGGAACAAATTCCTCCATAAGAATTAAGAAACTATAACAGATTCTTCTCCCTTCTCCCAAAGAGGGACTCATGAATAAATAAAAAGAAAAAAAATAGAAATGGAAAACAAAAGGATTCTCAGTCCGATTTGAAAACATGCTGAAAATTGCTTAATCTTTTTTATTTTATTTTATTATTTTTATTATTTTTTATTTTTTATTTTTTTGGGTGTGTGTTTCTTCATGAGCTGCAGAGCAACAGTTAATCTTCATCTTCAGCAGGGAAAACATACTCAATCCCCGTTTCCACAAAAGGGAACTGAAAGCAGCTCAACAGAAGGAAAAAAGAAACAAAAACAGACAACCAAAATTGCAGAGAGAAATGAACCACACACGCATAGAATTCACAATAAAAAATGCCCAAAATCTCCGCCAGTTTTTAAAAAGTAAAGGGAAACTCACCGGGAGGTGCCCTATAACAGGAAGATCGGCAAGAGGCGAAGTCTCATCGACAGGGGCAAAGTTGCCGGAAAGGTAATGAAGAGGAGCCTTAGAATCATGCATAATTTTCACAAAAGCCCATTCGAGCCAGTCCACCGCCTTGGAGGCCAGGCCTTTATTCGGCTTCGGCTCCACCAAAACTACGCCGGCGGACGTCCTCTCCACATCCCTCTCCTCTCCCTTGAGGCCCATTTCTAGCTTCTTCTTTTTGTGATTGTGATTGTGATTGTGATTGTGTTTGTGTTTGTGTAGTGCAGATGATGGATGGGGGTTTTAAAAAGGAGATGGAAATGTGTGCATGTGAGTGGTTGCTTTTGGTTGGTTAGCCGGACGGCCACCTAGCTCGTGTGAAGATTTGATTGAGACATAATTTATTTTTTATTTGATCATTTCCTTTTTGTTTTTCTAATTGTTTTAGCAATTATTAAATAGTAAATTGTTTTGAATATTACTTAACTAATTTAATAAAACACAGTTCACTAAAAAAATTAAATTTTGGACAACATTGTCATTTTATTAAAAATGTACTTTTAAATGTTCAATTTTTAGTTTGAAAAAGTTTCTCCATTCAACTTTTTAAGAAAAGAGTATTAATATTCACCGCACCCATTTTTACTATTCACCGCGCCCTTAAAATACTATTTTGCCCTTATTAAAAAATAATAATAAAAAATTCAATTTTTAAATTTTTTTTTAAATGTGGCCAAAAAATATATGATCTTATAAATTGATGAATGTGGCCAATCACATGAATGTTATAACACAAAATTCGAAAAAAAAAATCATAAAATTCGAACAAAATTCCAAAAAAAAAAAAAA
>BKCP01002113.1:565407-576106 GCA_008636005.1 Striga asiatica
TTTTTTTTTTTTTTATGTTAGTAAGGGTATGAATGTCATTTTTGGGTGCGGTAAAATGAAAATGGGTGCGGTAATTAGTATTTCAGTTTTTTAAAAAATGTGGTATGATTAGTTGTTAGTGTGTATATTAAAATAATATTTAAAATAAAATAATTAAAATTGATTTGATATAAAAGTAGGAGAAAGATTTGAAGTGATGGTTAGCTAAAATAATGTGAGTTGATGAATAGTGAATTAAGGTTGATGTGGTGTGTATGAATAGTTGATTGATATTATTTAATTATATTGATAATTTTAATGATACTGAGATTGAGTTAAAAAAATAGTTGAGTTAAAATGTTAGAAATTTTTTGAAAATTCCAATAGACACTAATTTGTTTACCACCCATTATATTATAATAATGGCTACATGTAATAAATTTCTTTTCTATGATAAAATGTTTGTTTCCTCTGTTTTTTGCTCTCGTAGATCTTTGCCTAGGATTTTGACTTATAAATCAGCTCATTTGCTTTCGAAACGAGAACCTTCGTTATGTAATTATTAATTATAAACCTCTTTCTAATCTAACAGTATCAATAGTAATAAAACACGCCCGTATATAGTATATTTTATGGGTGTTAGTTAAAAAACCACGATAAAAAATTTAAGAATAAAAATAGAATTACACAGTTAATTAAAACCTAAAAACTTGACATATTCTAATAAAATTAATTGTATTTTAAAAAAAAAATCAAATACTCATAAAAAGTTGCATTACTAGTTTTATTCAAAATGAAACTCATAACACATATAGACTTGTCTGTCATATATTATAACAATTTTCATGAGTTATGTCATAATAATCTTCATAGATAAATCATTTAATTAATAAATGATGATTTTATTTATAAGGATAAAAAACTAATGACAGATTTTTATTTATAAATAAAAACTAATGAACAATCTTAAAAACTAATAAAAAACTAATGAATAATCTGTCATTAGTTTTTTATTTATAAGGATATGTATTTATTATTATTTTATATACGGATTAGTGTGTGCCGAAAATCGTCAAAAGATGATAACTTTTAACATATTTTATATACGGATTAGTGTGTGCCGAAAATAGTCGAAAGATGATCACTTTTAACATATCTTTTGTGAAATTTTGAAAACAAATTAAAAATTATTAAATTTAAAGACGAAAAATGGATTGTATGTAACTAAAATAAGTAATACAAAATAAATTTCTCGTCTTTGATCAGCGTTGTTAGATCAGTTCATACAAGTCGTCGTCCCTATCGTTTTTCATCATGTTCCTCCTGTTGTTGATCTCGGCCCGACTCACGATCCTTCGCTTCATTGCCTTGCAGTCTACTCTTAGAAATTAAGGTGATTCAAGATGTTGAAAACCTCCTTTACGTGTTTCTTGTACAGCGTTCCCGAGTCAACGACCTTTCTAAGGCTTACACGAAAAGTTGATAATTGAGAAGAAACTAGAAAATGTAGAAACAAATGTAAGAAGCTGATCTGCAACTAAAATGCGCGACCCGCGATTGACCGAATTGTTCGTACAATTTCTACATCTTTACGCAATTACTCAATTTACTTCGCTTTTATGTCGCATAGTTTATCGTATAACTAGATCGCACTTGTTGAATTATCTTAGCCTGACTGTCATCTTGTTTATTGCATAATATATTTCACATTTTATCGATTATCTTGACCTGCTAGTCACGTAGTTTATTGCATTAAAATTTCGCAATTTATCGATTATGTTGACATGTTTGTCACGTAGTTTATCGCATAAATGTTTTATAATTTTTAATTTTCTTCCTCTCGCGTTCGCATAGTTGTCGAATCGCGTAGTTCAAGGCATAATGGTATCGCACTAACTTGATTATCATCGACTTTCTGTCGCGTAATTTATCGCGTGCTGAGATCTCACTTGCTCGATTATTTTTGTCAATTTGTCGCCTAGTTTACCGCATAAGTATTTCGCACTTACTCGATTAATTCCGCTTATCTGTTGCATGCTTTATCTCATAATTTGTTTCTCACTTGTCCGTTGAACTTCGTCTGCCTATCGCATACTTTATCGCATAAGTAATTCGCACTTTGTCAATTAACTTCGTGTGTTTGTTGCATACTTATGGCATAAGTTGTTTCGCAATTGCTCTGGATCTTCGCATGTCTGTCGTACTTTATCGCATAAGTAATTCGCACTTGCTCAATTACCTTTGTATGTTTGTTGCATGCTTTATCACATAATGTATTTTGCACTTTACTAAATGAACTTGTCTTGTGTGTCACCTATCATATTGTATAAACATTTCATACTTTATAAATTATCTTCGCGTTTCTATCCCGAATTTTATCGCATAGTAGTGTCGCACTTTATCAATTATTTTCATCTGTCTGTCGCATAGTTTATCCAATAATATTATCGAATTTATTAGTTATCATCGTTTGTCTGTCGCATAGGTTATCGTATAACTATTTCGCAATTATCTTCGTCTATTTGTTGCATATATCTTCGCATTAGTCTTTCGCACTTTATCCATGCATATATCTTCGCATTAGTCTTTCTTACTTTATCCATTATCTTCGTCTGTCTATCGCATATCTTTTCGCATAATTTTTTTGGCACTTTATTCATTATTTTCGTCTGTCTGTTGTATAGCTTTTCGCATAAATTATCTTTGCATGTCTTTCGCATATTTTATCGCATAATTGTTTCTCAATTTATCAATTATGTTAGTTTGTATTTCGCATAGTACATCGCAACATAATTTCTTCGCATTTTATCAATTATCATTGCATGTCTGTCGCATAGCTTTTCACATTAATTATATTCGTTTGTCCTTCGCATATCTATCGCATAATATTTTTGCACTTTATCAATTATTTTCGTCTGTTCAATTATCTTCGCCTGTTTTTCGCGTAGTACATCGCATAATATATTCGCACTTTATCAATTATCTTTGTCTGTTTATCGCATAGCTTTTCGCATCAATTATCTTTGTCTGTCTTTCGCATAATTGTTTCGCACTTTATCAATTATGTTCGCATATTTTGTCGCATAGTTTATTGCATAACTATGCACTTTATCAATTATTATTGTATAGTATATCGCATAATTGTTTCGCACTTTATCAATTATCTTCACTTGTCTGTCACATAATTGATCGCATAAGTGTTTCGTACTTTATCAATTATCTTCGGTGTGCCCTATAGCTAATCGCATAATTATTTCGCACTTTATCAATTATGTTCGTTTGTTTGTCGCTTAGTGAAAGCATAACTATTTCGCACTTTATCAATTATTTGTCTTTAATTTGCATAGCCTATCGCATAATTATTTCGCACTTTCAGAATTATTTCGTCTGCCGCATAGTCTATTGTTAATTTATTTCGTACTTTGTTAGTGAAGAAGTTAACTTATTATTTGACATTGTGCAAAACTTATTCCGTCTTCAAAGCGAGATGAAAATTACTATTTCTTCTTTTGAATAAATGAAGAGTGTATATATTTTGTTGAACTAATTAATAAATAGTTCTTCAATTTTAATATGTTAAGACAAACGAAAAAAAAAATGCAACTTACACAATTACCATTTCCCAAAAAAACAAAAAAAAATNAAAAAAAAAAAAAAACGCCTTCCTCATGAACAAGAGAGAGCACGTTACAGTCATAAATAATTTCTGAGTTGGACATTTGAACAATATATGGTGGCACAAGAGGTCCTTACTATTGTAACGTGCATTAACAATTCACCAACAATACACATTACATTTGAGTGCAATTGTTGATCCATGGGATTGTCAAGCTCTCCACTCTATGATATGTGGCAAAACTTTTGAGGCAGCCTACAATTGCAAACCTTAAAAAAAGATGACTGCTAAGCATACATAAGCTCTTCCTCTTTCTTCACACTATAGGGAGAAGGCAACACTCTCTTGGCATCAGCAAAAACATCCGGGAAACTTATCGGTGCTTCAACAATAGGTTTGTCCAAGACTGAATCTGGTATAGCCACAAGGGTCTCCTCAAAAAAGGCTTTTATCGTCTGCAAGTCCAGAAAAGTACATTCAGATATTTGCAAGAGTATTTTATCAAATGGCATAGCTTCCAAAAAATGAAGAAAGAAAATTAACTTCACTAATATCCAAAGTAGATTATGCATCACTTGGAAAAACCGAGATGAGCCAAACACCAACCCCGTCCATGGAAAGAAAAGTCGTAAGATGGCAAATTAAAATAGTAAATAAATAAAAAAGACAAAAAAAAAATTATTTGAGTCGTGAATATACCCTTTTCATTGAACAACATGAATTTCAATTAATCTACAAAATGTAATTTGATATGTAACATTTGGTATGTGTATGAACTATGAAGTACCTTGCAGTTCATGAAAGCGGCATCAGCTTTGCGCTTCCACAGGCCATTTCCCGGCTCCCCATGGAAAAACCCAAGCAAAGGCTGCATTATTGACGGATAATCAGAAACCACATTACATGTCCAAATAATACAGAAATAGTACGCATAATTAAAAGCACAAACAATAAAAAAATATGTTACCATTCGCAGCAACATAACATCAAAGGCTTGCAGCTTACTTTAATGCTCAAAACAGCTCAACAAATGAAGGTAGACTTTTAATCTAAGATAAAATGTAAAGAGATAGTGTCCATACTTTTATAACTTCACGGACATTTGGTTTAGGTCCATATAGTCCCAAGACTGAATCACCATACACCTGGTACTTTTCAAGAACCTAAGCAGAGAAATTACATGCAGCTAATCATAGTTTTGCATAAGAAAAACTAACATTTCATTGATAATCAAAGAAATACAAGGGACGACATCAAGCTAGCTGACCAACCTGTCGCCGAGTTAGACTGCTTAGAGGTGCACCATAAACTGCACTATCAACATGCCCCAAAAGATTCCACGGACTGGAAAATAGTTATTATGGCTTTCAGAGTCAAAGGTAATGAAAAGTAAATATAAACTTTAAGGTAATCTTACCCTTGTGTGAGAAAAAAGGAAAAAAAAATAATATAGAACAATGCTTTCATCCATTGTGGACGCAAAAGATCAGAAGAACAAAAACTTTCTAGACTAAGAGATAGATATTTTGGTAGAAAGATATAGACGAATCTTTCTACCATACTATTACATCATCGTATTCTCACATTATTCTCTGTTTTCTTTATGTCTGATTCTTCCTATAACAATTGCACATATCTACCTTAACTGTGTTAAGTATATCTAAGGCCCAGGCCTATAAGGCCCATTATCAACTCAAAACCCTAGGTTTGTAACATGGTATCAGAGACTTTCACATAAATATTTTTTTTCTTTCGTTCGATCTCACCTCCCACATCATTCAAATCGCCGCCTCAAGACGAACTTTCCGGCCGAGTTTCGCCGTCAGAAGCCGCGCGTGTGAGCTACACGCGCCGCCGGAATTTTCTGCCGCCAGACCCACGCGCCGGCGCTCGCCGGAATTTTTTCCGGCGAACTTCCGTGGGATCGGAATTTCGAGGGGATTCTGCCTTTCCTGTTTTGGAGTTGTTTTGGTGTCTGTTTTGGCGTTTTTCAGATCAGCCACTTGTCAAAGTTAGGGTTCGATTATTCCGATCGATCCCGACACTGTTCAGTTCCTGATTTGAGCCTTCACTTGTCCGTCTTGTGATTTTACGCTTCCCGTTGCAACCTCGTCTCTCATATTTATTTGTTTTTTTTGCATATCTCCCGCCTATTGCGGAGGTATTTTGTCATCTGTCGTCGGATCATGTCGCAACTCAATGCCATTGTTATCAATATCACTCTCGATGGCCAAAATTATCGAGAGTGGGCTTTTTCTGTGGAAACAGTATTGAGGGGTTATGGTCTACCTTTCCACTTAACCGATGATGGCCCTGAACGAAAAGTGGACAATAGCAATGTTGCTGAGATCATAATGTGGCAAATTAATGACGGGAAAGTGATGGCTGCCATCGTCAATAGTGTTAAGCAGTCCATGATTATGAGCCTTTCCACTTTTCGAACAGCTACGGCTATGTGGTCCTATTTGCAACAACGCTACGTTCAGGATAGTGGTGCACTCTTGCACACACTTATGCAGCAAATTCATGTCATTGAACAAAATGATATGTCCATTGATGAGTACTACTCAGCTTTTGATCGTTTGATGGGACCATTGATCTCCATGGTGCCTCCATGCGTGGAAGAGGAGTGTTCAGCACATAAATTTGTGGAGAAATTTTTATATACCGCTTTGTCATGGGGGTTAGAGCAGAATTTGAGTCTATTCGTACACGGTTGCTCCATAACTCTTCTACTCTAACCATGGCACAAGCATTGTCTGATTTGATTGCTGAAGAGACTCGTCTCCGCTCTATGTCACTTGCTTCGTCAACAATATCTCATGGTGTATTGGCTGCCTCTCATCGGGCACCCTCCCAACGGGTTAATGCACCAAAAGGTGGTTCTTTAGACTCTTGTCAGCATTGCGGGAAAACGGGTCATATTGCCGAAAATTATTTTGCTCAGCATCCAGAAAAATTGGCCGAGTACCGTGCACGTCGTGCTGCTCGGACTCGTGGTACGACTCCTGTTACTAAAGGGTCTGCCTCCGTTGCTGCTGCCTCGCCTGTCAATGCTCCTCAGTCTTGGGTTCTCGATTCGGGGGCATCATTCCATGTGACTTCTGATCAGTCCCAGTTGGTTGCCTGCAAATCGGTCACGGATGGTACTTCTATTCAGACAGCTGATGGCACATCTTGTCATATTACTCATCAGGGTTCTTTATGCAATTCACATTTTTCAGTTCCTAATATCTCTTATGTTCCTAAGTTATCTATGAACCTTCTTTCAGTTGGTCAAGTCACTGATCAAAATTGTTTTGTTGGATTTGATGACTCATCTTGTTTTATTCAGGATCGTCGAAGCGGGACTGTGATTGGGACTGGCCATCGCCGTAGGGGTTCTTCGAGTCTTTACATTCTAGACACTTTGCATCTTCCCTCTCCACCTGGTTCTACCGCTCGTGTGTCATCCATTGCATCGTCTTCCGTCTCATCTTTCGCCAAATGGCATCATCGTCTTGGTCATTTGAGCGGGTCTCGTTTGTCTACTTTGATTAGTAATGGTTGTTTAGGTCGTACTTCTATTGAGTCTAATTTTCATTGTAAGGGTTGCAAATTCGGGAAACAGTTGCAACTCCCATATTCTACTAGTATTTCTCATTCTGCTAGGCCTTTTGATCTTATCCACTCTGATGTATGGGGTCCATCCCCTTTTCCTACAAAAAGTGGCAATAAATATTATGTTATTTTTATTGATGATTATTCTCGATATACTTGGATATATTTTATGAAACACCGTTCTCAGTTGTGTTCCATTTATAAGGATTTTGCTCGCATGGTTCATACTCAGTTTTCTAATCCTATTCGAGTTTTTCGTTCTGATTCTGGTGGTGAGTATTTATCTGACAATTTTCGTCAGTTTTTAACCTCTGAGGGTACCCTTGCCCAACTCTCTTGTCCTGGTGCACATGCTCAGAATGGTGTTGCGGAGAGAAAACACCGCCATCTTATTGAGACTGCTCGAACCCTTCTCATTGCCTCTTTTGTTCCTTCTCATTTTTGGGGAGAAGCTGTGTCTACAGTTGTTTACCTTATTAACCGACAGCCGTCATCCAAACTGTCTGGTAAGTGTTCTGGTGAGGTTCTTTTTGGTCTTCCCCCTAGCTATGATCATCTTCGAGTTTTTGGATGTACATGTTATGTGTTACTTGCTCCTCGTGAGCGCACTAAATTGACTCCTCAATCGGTTGAGTGTGTCTTTTTGGGGTATAGTCCTGAGCATAAGGGTTATCGTTGTTATGATTCTTCTTCTCGTCGCATGCGTATATCTCGTGATGTAACCTTTGTCAAGGATCGTCCTTTCTTTTATAACCCTTCCACACACCCCACATCTTCTCCTTCTTCTACAAAGTCTACGTCCTTCTTATGTCTTCCTCCTATTTCTTTTCCTCCTGATGATGTCCCCACCTCTCATGATGAGTCTTCACCACCCGTTTCTCATGAGCCTTCCTCATACAGACCACCTATCACACAGGTTTATACTCGTCGTCCACTAGGTCATACAACGCTTCCGCCTCATTCGCTTGTCTCGGCCACTCCCGTCCTAGACGACACTGTTGATTCTGATGTGTCACACGGCATTCATGGAGAGTCTATGGTTCGTCAAAGATATAATTTACGTGATCGTGCTACTATTGAGCCTCCTGACCGGTTGGGTTTTCCACGTGCGAGTGTTATTGTTGATGAACCATCCACTTATCTGGAAGCTTCGCGTATTCCAGAATGGCAACTTGCTATGTCCGAGGAACTTGCTGCACTTGATCGTACCGGCACTTGGGATTTTGTTCCATTACCGTCACATGCTGTACCTATCACGTGTAAGTGGGTCTTCAAGATTAAGACGAAGTCGGATGGTTCCATTGAGAGATATAAAGCTCGTCTTGTTGCTAGAGGCTTTCAGCAGACTCAAGGACGAGACTATGATGAGACTTTTGCTCCCGTTGCTCACATGACCACTGTCCGTACTCTGATTGCGGTGGCTTCTACTCGTACTTGGACTATATCTCAGATGGATGTGAAGAATGCCTTTCTTCATGGTGATCTACATGAGAAAGTTTATATACAGCCACCACCGGGTGTTAATGCCCCCTCCGGACACGTTTGTCGACTTCGTCGCGCTTTATATGGTCTCAAACAGGCTCCACATACTTGGTTTGAGCGCTTTGTTTCTGTCATACGGGCTGCTGGTTTCTCCCCTAGTGATCATGATCCCGCCTTGTTTATTCATGTCTCTCCACGTGGACGTACTCTACTTGTTTTATATTTTGATGATATGCTGATTACGGGAGATGATGCCGATCATATTTCTCATGTGAAGAAACAACTTGGTCAGCAGTTTCAAATGTCCGATTTGGGTCCTCTTAGCTACTTCTTGGGCATTGAGGTGATGCACTCTGACTCGGGCTATTACCTTTCTCAGGCGAAGTACATACAAGATCTTCTTGTTCGTTCTGGTATTACTGATAATCGGACAGCGGCTACACCTATGGATCTTCACTTGCAGCTTCGCCCCACTGACGGTACGCTTCTTGAGGATCCCACTCGATATCGCCATATTGTGGGTAGTCTGGTTTATCTTACTGTCACCAGACCCGACATTGCTCATGTTGTTCATATATTGAGTCAGTTTGTGAGTGCTCCTACTTCAGTTCATTTTGGACATTTGCTTCGTGTGTTACGGTATTTAAGGGGCACATCATCTCAGTGCTTGTTCTATGCTCGTGATAGTCCGCTTTCATGCTTATTCGGACTCTACTTGGGCGAGTAATCCAACAGATCGTCGTTCTGTTACTGGTTATTGCATTTTTCTTGGTTCTTCTCCTCTTACATGGAAGTCCAAGAAACAGGTTGCTGTATCACGCTCTAGCACAGAAGCAGAACTTCGAGCACTTGCCACTACCACTTTAGAGATTATATGGCTTCGGTGGTTGTTGGCTGATTTTGGTATTTCATGCGATGCTCCTACACCTCTTCTTTGTGATAATACTGGAGCCATACAAATTGCCAATGATCCCGTGAAGCATGAGCTTACAAAACACATTGGGGTCGATGCTTCCTTTACCCGATCTCATTGTCATCAGAAAACAATTGTTCTTCAGTATGTGCCTTCCGAACTGCAAGTGGCAGATTTTTTTACTAAAGCACAAACTAGAGAACAACATCGGCTTCACTTGCTCAAACTCAATGCTTCGGATCCTCCACCTCCACCTCCACCTCCACCTCCACCTCCACCTTGTGTTCACCTTGAGTTTGAAGGGGGGTGTTAAGTATATCTAAGGCCCAGGCCTATAAGGCCCATTATCAACTCAAAACCCTAGGTTTGTAACAAACTGAACATCCAAAAATCTCGTTCTATTTAATCGTTGATCAAAAAAGTTCATGAACAAGATATTTATGTGGCTTTTCTTCCCTTTTAATGACATGCGCGTACATATGGTTCGAACTTGATCAATTTAAATTATAAATATATTTGAGGAAAACAATATGACTAGAATTCTCAGCTACCCTAATTGAAGAAGAAAAAATAATACAAACATGTAGAGTGAAGAAAACCAATAACATGCCAGTATCTCTTTTTAGGCGGAATAAAGAAGACTAATTAAACATAGGTTCATAGCTAGGAACTCATGGAGTTTGCTCTTAAGTTTACTATTTCAAGATTAACAGTAACCACCACCCAGTCACGGTTATACATACCTTCAGCTATCAACGTAAGCCATACCAAAAATAAAGGTGTAACACAGAAAGGCATATATAGAATACTCAAAATAAAAATGTGATTATTGCATATTAAATTATACTTCATACTTATTGTAAGCTGCACGCCCAACCATAACTCCATGAGCTCCTTCCTGTAGTGCTGCATTCACCTGAAAGTTAAAATCATTAAATTTGGGTACAATGACAAGGACACTTATGAATAAGCTTGACACAAGCAAAAAGAGATCCAAAAGTATGACCAGATGTGTCAGTAATATTCTCATCTCAATTTTCTGATATACAGTTTATTTAGATAAATCACTTTAATAATACATTAGCTTATGCGTAAGATCATTATCATCA
>BKCP01002113.1:576112-606555 GCA_008636005.1 Striga asiatica
AAAAAAGAAAAGGCAAGCGGAACACTTAAAATGAATAGTGGATGAAAAAAGGACCAAGAATATCAAAAGGTGCCAACTCCACTTAATTTGAATACCTTTGTTCTCGTTCAACACTTCTAAGCTTAAAAAAAAATCCGAATGTTACATGTCTAATGATGGGAAATGGCTTTAAGAGTCACCTCATCGACGGTGTTAATGCCTCCATTAATGGTAAACTGTAGATCAGGAAAATCACGCACAAGAGCATAGTAGTATTCATATCTGCAAATTACACACAGCTAACTATGCTGAGTTACGAAACTAAATAAACTTAACAATTAAAGATAGAAATGAAATGAGAACTTCGGTGCACCTAGGATATATTAATAAACATTCCAATATGCTAAATGCTTACTTTAAGGACGGAATAGATCTATTCTCTTTGGGGCTTATTCCATTAAGTAATGCCTTCCTGGAGTGTATGATGAAATGCTTTGTTGGTGATTGAGATGAGACCTTATATATAAAATCACCTGCACAGAAATGAAAATGACCAATTACAATTGGGAATAAAATTCACCACCACATCCATATATAGTTCGAATAGAAACTATAATAATTGATCCAAGCAATCTAAGGTCTGTACACAGCAAGAAAATGGTTTTGATCATCAAAGAAGATAATTGTTCAAGCATAACAATCTATGCAAAGAACTGAAAACAACCCTAGGAAGCAACTCCATATACTCAGATACAATAAAGACAAGGCCAAGGATTCAAAATAACTAATATGAGAATCTAAAACAACATATCGGAAAAGCATCTAGAGATAGAAGTGAAAATAGGCAAGTCATGAAATAGCAGAAATGTTGTTCCTCAAGTTATTAAAAAAAAAATAAGAATCCAGTTATATGAATATAGATAACGTTTAGGAACAAAAATATTTCTGGGGACCATATAAGATGCTTAACATAAGAACTCATTCAGATGAATGATAAAAGGTGGAAGCAGGTTAAATCTGGAAATGTGAACTACCACCTACGTAAATAAGAGCATTACTCATCTTGCATTTCTCAGAAAAAGTATGAGCAAAAGAAGTATATTTTACTAAACTCTCGATAGAAAAGCAGTGGAAGAACTTACACAGCTCATTATATGAATCACGGTCATCAACACCGATTCGGCATTTGACACTAACAGGAACATTTGTATTAGCTGAAATTACTGACATAGCATCGGCAACAAACTTCCCTTGTAAAATACGAAGTAGCTAAATTAGAACTCATTGTGCATTAAATCTCATTCAATGTAAGTCAAGGACTATTTGACAAACCTTTGGATCAAGCATTAGGCGAACGCCAAAACAACCATTTCCAGCAACCTTGGGGCTTGGACATCCACAGCTGTTCCATAGAAGTCTAAGTTTAGCAGCATAAAAAAGTAAACATCGATAAATAAATCATGATACCATAATGAGAGCACAAACTTGAAATTGATCTCATCATAGCCATAAGAACTTGTGAGTTGAGTTGCTTTAGCAATGTTATTCAAGTCACTTCCCCCAATTTGAAGCACTATAGGATGCTGTTCCGGACCAAATGCCAAAAATCGATCCTGATGATACCAGAGAACAAATAAATGAAATCAGGTGTCTTTGTTAATGAAGTGCCATTACATGATTGAAAGTCAAGATAGATACAACACTTTTTCTCATGTAAATAATAGAGAGAGCATTGCCAATGCATCCTTGTGGTAAATGCGGCTACCCATCAAATCCATGACTTATACCAAGCAACAAACTACCACATCGTACCCAAATCACCGTCTTTAAAGCCTAAGGAAAATGTGGGTCATTAAAGTAGGATACTAAATGACTAAACAACATTATGACTATATCACATGTCTATAACTAAAGACTAGAGAATTACTATGACAATAGATGTCTGTGCTACTGTATAGTTTTTCTTCTACATTAATATCCTGTCTCTCAGCAATGATGAAAAGCAATATAACAGCAAACCCTTTCATTCATTCAAAAGAAAAACAAATACATATATCTTCCATACGCAGTTCTGTAAACCCACCAACAACAGCAATCTGGTGTGATTTAACATTAAATTAGAGAACTACTTTTATCTCATGGTCTTGTTTAAGTACCATAGACCAAATTTCTTTTCTTTTTTATCACCCCAATAGTAGTACAATGTTACTCAGGATGTAACTCTACTTGTTCATCAGCAATTCTTTTAAGTTTCAGACTGTAATTGAATCGGTCCTTTTTTTTCCTCTATCATTTCATATTTTATCAACTTTCTTGAACATGAGGTAGTAAGATAAGATACACTGTTACCAAAGAAAATAGGCAACTGGAAGAGGCAAAGACACTATTAATATTAGGAATAATTAGCTTTGCAAACTGTAAATACAGGGAACAAGCTTCAGATGCATTGCTAACTTTTCACATTTCTCTTAAAACAGTGTATATATCCTCTGAAAACATGAGCAGGAAAAAAGAAAAAGTTTCTGGAAATCATACCAAATTTCCCTTCTGAAATACTATAGTTTCTGCAGCAATCATTTCTGTGTAAAGCCAAGCATGCTTTGATATGAGGCGAGCTAAAGTCCTATAGTGGTTGTCCGTGTAGTCCATCATTGGAGCAACACTATATATCAAGCAGGTGTTAAAGATCTGACATAGCCAAACAACTACCATGTGGAAAAGAAGATTTGGAAGAAGAAAGAAGATCAACCTGAACCAAGGGGGAGGGTACCGACTAGCAGTCATTATGTTCTGTTTATGGAACTGGCACTTGTGAGGGTACTGATGCAGTTTTCTTGTTTTGGAAAACTTTCCAAAATTTAGATTTGGAGACAATCTGCCATGGTTTTTCAGGATAAGAGAGTGAGTAGGAGTTAAAGAAGCAAGCAAAGTATGTCCAGCAGATTTCATCATCTCTCACAATGAACCCAGCCTGGTTTATTGTGTACCTATCCATTGGATAGAAAAATCACACTAGAGGACAATAGAGCAGAAAGAGACTTAAAAATAAGACAGAAAAGTAATTGCACACAAGTAATTCAGTAGGTGACATCAACATGTAGAAGAAAAATACAAGAACTTTATCAAAAGAAAGCCATAGACATGTAGAATAGCAACTAGTACACTATTAAGAAGATATGATGACATATAGGGATACCAAATCTCGATACACATTTCCATCCTCTCATTTTTCTGAAAAGAAAAAGGAAACAACAACAACAATGTAAAAGTATAATGCATGGCAAGCACTCCCGAAGCTTTGAAATGTTGACATCACTACCACATAGATGCTTGACCTTTCATATTGTGTGACTTACAAAATAAGAAAAATACTCCATGCAGGTATTTAGTTTACCAATCTCCGAGTCCCATTAATCCCTATATTAGTGCCTTGAAAGAAAATACTAAGCACTTCTTCACCAAATTCCGGTTACAAGAGCCAATTAAATCCCCGCAACTAAGTTAGTCTAATAGATAAAATCTCAATCCATTGCCCACCACTCACATACAACATCAGAGGAAATACTGGGTGGGCTTCCTCTTAAATCACTTCCCACATGAATCAAAATTTGTATTATATTTATAACTAAACTTACATAACATTTCTAGAATATTCAATCCCAACTTCTGCGTGTGTACATGTGTGATGGGTGGAATTGGAAAGGTGGGAGAGCGTAAGGACGAGACCAATCGTGCAACATGAAGCCTACTAAATTCCTCTAAAACCCAAAATCTCCATTACAACTGAATCCTCTTCCAACGTTAAAATACTTTCACGAAAAGAGATACCCACATTGAATCTCCTCCTGTCTAGTCTCACCATGAAGAATTTACTTTAACTTCCATTGACAAGAAAACGAAAGCCAGATAAGTTTTTGCACTTGATTTCTTGCGGGAAGAACAAAGGGAAGAATAAACTAAATTACGTGGGTATTTGAAGATGATAATTATTAACCAAAAATACACAGAGTCTATAGAGGTAAATAGAGGAATTACATGGAGAATGCGATGAAAATGGAGCAGAATGGTCGCCCAATTTCAATACTCCGATGACATAGGAAGATGAAACTACACCACAACCCTGTTTTTTAAGCTTCACTGAAATATACACGTATATATGTATACATAGGATTGAGAGGTCGATGTCACAACCCTCTTGACCTCGGGCCATAAGATCCATGCTTTGGTCGGTTTGCTATTGTATACGTTTTAGTCAGGTGACTCACCGTTAGATTTGTCTCATGAAGACGACGGTCATAAACATAAATTTGTAACTCAATTAGATTTTGTTTGCCCGATCAATTTCTCATCTAAAATAATTTGGGTTGTTCTATTTTCAGCTTAATTATGGTGTCATCTAACGTCAGTTTCAATTATGTGATCCCCGTTGACCTCTTTTCATTGAGACAATCATATAGCTAAAATTTAAACAAAATGGAGTTCGTTTGCTTAGTCAATTGCCCGTTCAAAATAATATGAACAAACTACATTTTCGGCCCGTAACTAGCCTGCGTCGAGCACGTTATCCTGCTAATGATTAGTGTACCTGTTTTGACAAAATTTTTCAAATTAATGTACTAAGTTTGATGTCTGCCAAAAAGGTGAATCTTTGTTGTAAAATGACTAATATAATGGACTAACAATGAAATTTTGTCGTGTACCATAATATAATAAAATTTGAATTTTTCTCCTCTCAAATATTTTAACAAATGATATACTTCTCAATATAGTCTCATTGTTTTGTTTTGATGTTTGATGCAAAAAGTTAGATAATAATAGAACTAAAAAAGTTATTTATATTGCTTATCCGAACGAATGAGAAATATATTATGATAAATAACTCTAAAATCATTGCAACAACCAAGATGGTCAATAATTTGCAAACAATATATTATATAGCTCTTCTATATTCCAAATAAATAACACTGAAAAGGGAATATCATAGCGTGTCAAAATATTTTTGAATGTTTGATAATGTTGTCACTGTTTAATATGAACATTTAACAATCTCAGTGGTGTATTGTGCTCGAACATATGTGCAATTACTTTAGAGTATGCACTTTCATATAATGTATGATAATTTCAAAAAATAATTTAGTGCCTCACAAGTACATGTAATCAAAAATTCGAAAAGTAAAATGTTTTTTATTCGGTCATAAAAAATCAATATTTATTTGGAGATGAAATTCATTTACACCCCATGGGGCGATGTCTCCATAGGGTAGGTACCAATTTGTCTATAATTCTATATGAAAATAGAATATTGTAGTAGTTTATACCGAGATAAAAAAATTATTAGCAATTTTAATGATATAGTTGGTTATTTCATATAGATATTCATGAACTGTTAGTAGAAATATCTTATAAAGATCATACAATCATGAAGTTCGACTATATGTTTGACCATAATATTTCAAGTGTTTGAATAAAATAGATGTTTTTCTAAATGAATTAAGAAGAATTACAATAATATTAATGAATTAGACTCCAATAGGTATGAATGTTTCTTATGAGAACGTCAAAACCAAAATGAAAGAAAATCACTCTCGAACCATCTAAAATAAATAAATAAAAGAACTAATGTATTTATAATATATATTAGGTCATTATTTAGTTATTTAGTATTTTTTTTAAGGTCTCATTTTCATATATTTTTCTTGGGTTGTAATATGTTATTTCATCTATTCGGACATTGTGATAATATAAAAAAAAAATTACATTAAGAGTTCATTTGTTCTACATTTTATTTTGTTCTTGCAATGATAAATTTAATAAATTAATTAATTTATGTTACTAAACTTAATTGACAAAAAACATTCACCAATAGCACTTTAAGAGCATCTGCAGTGCAATACTGTTGACTTAAAAATATACGTGCCACGTACATATTTTAGACACCCTCTTCATTTTTTCCTCTACAATGGTCACTTTCTTCGTTAATATTTTTATGATGTGGCATGACCACTTTCTCACCCCCTGTCTAGAGGTAGAAAGTGCCTATAACAGCGTGACTCATCAATATCGTGCAAAAATCTGAGGAAAACGTGGGAAAAAAATTGCGCGGACAAAGAGGAAAACTTTCGTGGGCAATTGAGAGAGAAGCGACAGCTTGAGAAAATTCAAGGAAGTTACCTACAAAAATTCAATTTCTGTGAAATTCAGAAATCTATCTCTCTTCTTCGTTATCTCGCGGGCAACCAATCGAGGAAAAAGCGACGGATTGATGCAAACGGTGGAGGAAGGCCGTGGAGAGGGCCGCCGTCAATGAGCAAGGAAATATCACGTTCCTTCAGCCCTAAAAAAGGTTCAATTTTTGTTTTTTTTTCTTGTTTTTTTTCCTTTATCCCTTTGCAATTTGTGTGATTAATGATGTGGATTTGAAATCCCAAACTTCAAAAATGGATTTTTATTTCTACGGGTGAAAAGGATTCCCAAATCTATGGATTGTGTTGATTTGAAATTCCTGTGGAATGATGGGTCTTCAGAATTGTGATTGCAATTTTTTGATGCTAATTAAATTAGATTTTTGTTTCTAGACATGAATCGGCAGTGCATTGAAATGAGTTGAAGGAGCCAACTTTATCTTCCTTAATGTAGCTCAATTTTATACTTTATTTTCGTCTACATGAGTAATATGATTTATTTTTGGTGAAGTTTGATTATAGTTTTGCTCAGATTTTGATAGTCTCTGTATTTTGTAAGAAGTTGGAATTATTTCAGAAAATTTGAAATTACTAATATATGAATGTTAATTACTAATATATGAATGTTTTTTTAGTGAGCACAAATATTATTCCTACCAAAGCAGTATACTGATTAGAGACTCGGGTGTTGATTACATTCATTGTTCTTTGTATATATTTTTTTTTTTTTGTGTGTAACTATTGTTAGCCAAAGGGGTATACTTATTGAAGATATTGAATCAATTAAAATAAAATATCATTTGAGGAATAATAAATGGCAAAAGGTTGAGCTTGATGATGGTATATTCATATGCTGCTTGTGCACAGTAAACATGGAGACAACATTTAAATATCTATATCATGGTTTTTTTCTTAATTTTTATTGTTTTTGTTCCGGATTGCAGCAATGTCTATTGTCTGTTATCATGTGGTGCTTATTCCATTATTTTTCATCTTGTTTTGTTAGGATTCTAAGCTACTAGAAATTGGTAAGTTGTCATATTTTGATTCCATTTGTTGTAGTGATTCATTAGATTATGAATCTTGTACCTGCTCAATGTATATGTTTTGTTTTTCTTTTTGCAGACTTGTACCGAAAATGGAATCTTAGAACTCTGAAAAGTATTCAAGTTCCCAACCAACTCTAAATTTTTCCAGGCCAACACAAATTGCAAGCCAATTCAACCCGCTAAACATTCAAATGCAACCACTTTATCACTTCGATCCAATAACAGGAACATATATTTCTGTTAACCCACAACATACACCTGGATTCTCCTTTCAAAATCTTTTAAACTCTCCAATTGGTAATTCTGAAGTTGAAGCTGCGACGAGGGAACGAAAAAGAAAAACGAAAAGTACGAAAAATTCTAACAGCTCCCAAGCTTCACTTGCGAAAAAAGATTGGACCAAAGAGGAAGAAATTGCTTTAACAAAAGCATGGTTATATATTTCTGAGGATGCTGATATTGGTACCAATCAAAAGGGAGCAGCTATGTGGGATCGTATTTTGGAGGTGTGGAGAGAGAGCATGGGGACTGAATGCAATTTGGCTAGAAATAACAATAGCCTACAACTCAAATGGTCCAAAATACAAGGTGCTGTAAGCAAATTTCATTCCTTGTATGAGCGTCTAGAAAGACATCCACAAAGTGGTACAAACTCGGAGGATTTGGTAAGAATATTATGTTTTTCCTAAATTTCAATCTTCTATAATTAATAAAAATGAATATGGTGCTATAGGTTGAGGGAGAGATCAAAGTAGTTTGCTTTCCTTTATTTGGCTGTTTGGAGAATCTATGTCGGACTTTCTATGCTTTATCTTTTTTACCTTGAACATTAGGAATTTGTATAAATTTAGTAGTAACTTTTATGTTACTGATGGATCTCAATTTGTGAATTCCTTGTTTGGCTATTGATTTGGAGCATATATGCTTAAGTTTTGCTTGTTGTGGTGACTTTTGTTGTTATTAATAGCCTTGATTGTATTAAACCTTTTTTGTGTTGAATTAATATTGCGTTAAAGCAAAACATATATAATTCTTCTTAGAATTGCAGGGTCTATATGTTTTTGAATTGTATATTGATAATGATTTACATGAATTCACTTGGAATGGGTGGGCTTTTGTATGTTTCTGTGTTTGTCTTTCAACATGATTTTCATGTTTTTAAGATTTGAAAGTAACTTTGTTAGCTCCTATTGTTTCCATGATGCAACATTGTCAATTTGGTAAATTGTTGAGTAGTTCAATTACTTGGTTTTTTGAAATTGTGACTCGTAAATACTTGTGGTATATATTTTATCATGTTTTAATATTGTGCAAGAGATTTATTCTTTTTGTTTAGTTGTCATGAACTTTGTGGAAAAACCTTATTTTGAACTTGGTGGTGGATGTTAGTCTTATTTTTTTTTTTTTTCAAAACTGTTGATTTTTTAACTACAGTGATTGTTACAGACCTTATTTTGTTTTATTTCCCTTTAGTTACATGTTGTTAGCTTAAACTTGAACCAACTAAAATGAATGGTGACTTAGGTTGAAAGTTTTTTTCTTTTATTTTTTTTTATTTAAACTAAAAGTTGTTTGCTTAATCTTGAATCGAAGTTGAAAAAACTAAATATATAGAATTGTTTATTTATTTTATGCAGATAATAAATGCTATGCGGTCATATGAGGATTTGCACGACACTCCTTTCAAATTTATCGATTGTTGGAAAATTTTGATTAAAAATCCCAAGTGGTGTTCTAAAGAACTTACAAAGGCTGCAACATCAACGAAACAAGTGGTTGACCACAAGATGAGCACAATGACAGGTGAAGCTATGGCAACAAATGGTGATGTTGATGTACCTGTATCTACCAATATTGATGGTATTGAGCGGCCAGAAGGAAGGAAAAAATGCAAAGAAAAAAAAAGAAAGCTAAATGAGGAAAAGGGAGTTGTGGATGCTTTAAACAAGTTGCAATGCACTTTAGAGAAACAAATTAGCGTCAATCAAGCAAACTTGGAGATGAAACGAGAAAATGAAGAGAAGGAGTTGAAATTGCGGGAGGAAGTAATGAGAAAAGAACTTGAACTTAAAGAGAAAGCTCAAAAAATGAAGGAGGAAATGTATAGGATGAAGATGAGGGAACAAAGGAGACAAGAGCAAGATCGGCTTATGAACCAAGATCTTAGCAAGCTTTCACCAACTCGTCGAGCATATTACGAGCTTAGGAAGATAGAGATCTTGAAAGAGATGGAAAATGAATTTTCTCACGGGTCTAATATGGTATGTTGTATTATTTGGCTTGACATTATTTGGTGTCTCTTAAACTATATACATTACTACATTGATCTTTTATATATATATATATATATATATATATATATATTTCCAGGACTTATGATGACCATATCACTTGGAGTTTGGGATGACTTTGTTTAAAACCTTGCAGTCAGCTAAGTTTAGGATCAATTCATATGAAGTATTTGTTATTAATGTTCTTTCTTCTATTTTTTTGTGTTTCTTTGGATTGTATAATACTCATTTGAGGATGACAAGTTGTTGTTTGATTGTGGTTGAATGATTATTGATAGTAATGGTTTGTCAATCAAAGTTGTAGGGTCAAGAATGGAAGAGTAACAGATTATCTTGTATATATCATGCTTGATCATTTTTATGGGGTCAAATTCCAGCAACAAGTAAATTCTGCCATGCTTTATTCAAACTACCATAACTCTTTATATACTTAATATTTTTTACTTCCGTTTTTTTTTGTTGAAAACTAGACTTTTTTGTCTTTCCAATGGTATATCATATGTTATATAGTTTGCAACCGACAAAATCAGTTTATTCTTTAAAATTGACGGTTAGACATGAACCTTTTTTGTGTCAACATGACACGGTTTGAAAACACAATTAAAATTAAAGGTAAAGCTACCAACAAACTCATCAACATTCGAAATAGTTGGACAAAGTAAAAATTTAAAAGCTGAAAAATTATAAATAACTATCACTCTATTTGATGGCCACCATGTAGTTCCCACAAGTGATCGATAAGATCTTTCTTCAAGTTTTTATGCACCTTTTTGTCTTGAACTTGTTTTATTCTAGTATTCATCCGCGATAAGAGAAAGGATAAATCATGCTCGGGGGTAACATTCTCAACTCCATCATCTCCATGAGGTTGCCAACTTTCGGGATTAATACCTTGGTCATGTTCAGACTCAATAATCATGTTATGCAAAATGATACAAGTCTTCATTATTTTTCCCAATTCTTTGGCATTCCACATACGTGCTGGACCTTTAATTATATGCCATCGACTTTGTAAGACTCCAAATGCTCGTTCTACATCCTTTCGAACAGCTTCTTGATACTTTGCAAATATTTTTTCCTTCATAGATGATGGATGGGCTATTGTCTGGATCAAAGTGGCATATTGGGGATAAATACCATCAGATAAATAATATCCCATATTATAGAGGTTGCCCTGTACTAAAAAGTCGCATGGTGGTGCAATTTCATTAATAATATCATCAAATAGTGGAGATCTATCTAAGACATTTAAATCGTTGTTTGTACCAGCCATGCCAAAAAATGCGTGCCATATCCATAAACTTTTCGAAGCAACAATCTCTAAAATAAGGGTTGGAACTCTCTTAAAACCATTTGTGTGAGTACCGTGCCACGCCGTAGGACAATTTTTCCAATGCCAATGCATACAATCTAAACTACCAAGCATACCTGGAAATCCCCGAGCCTCGCCTTCTTTTAATAAGGTAGCAATGTCATACTTATTTGGCCTTCTCAGATATTGTTTTTCAAAAACTCCAATGATAGCATCACAAAAATGTTTTAAGCTCTCAATTGTCGTGCTTTCTCCAATTTGCACATATTCATCAAGGAGATCAGCTGCACAACCATACGCCAACATGCGTACTGCCGCGACCATTTTTTGTAGAGGACTTAGCCCTTTTTTCCCCACTGCATCTACCTTTTGCGTAAAATAGTCATCATAATTTTCAATTGCTTGTAAAATGCGTTTGAATAATTCTATATCCATTCGAAATCGACGGCGAAAATGTTCAGGTGTGTACTTTGAGTCATCGCCTTTGAAATAGTCATGGATAATTAATTCATGACGTCCTTCCCTATCTCGATGAATATAGCGTCTACTACTAGTCGTTCCACCATGAGGGCGTGAGGTGCTTGTTAAGAATGAAGACATTATCACAGGAATGTGAAACGAACAAGTTTGTACAACCTCGCAGTTCGATTCCTCAAAAAATGTATCATCTCCTAACGGCTTGTCTATTAGTTGCTTGGTTAGCGAAAACGCATCGTCGCTTGATGATGAGCTATTAGAATCCAATTCGTAGCCAGTCGAATCCATTATGTATAAATAACCTGCGTTGAAAATATACAAGTTAATAAAGAATTTATTAGTCAAATAACATAAACTATGTACAAATTTATTGTGAAATAATGTATATATTGGTCTTCATGTAAAAAAATATATTTCTTAACATAAATATATAAAATTATTTTTATTTCTGCATGCCACACTTATTTTATATATATATATATATATAAGTGATTTAGCTTTAGCAATAGAGGATATATGAATATACTTCTTTATGAATATATTTTTATTAATGTACATATATATATATATATATTATATAATAACTCAAGGCAAGATGTATTAAATTGCTAGCTTAATACTCACTATGATTATTAAATAGTAATAGTACAAATAAATTATATATCTCTATTTCACCTATTTGATTAATTTTTTGTAAAACTTTCTAGATTATTTTACTAACTATTAATATTATAGAATACTTGATAATTATTGTATCTACTTCCTAAGATATCTAATTGACTTTAATTAACAAATAATGTGTCAGAATATTTACAAAGTAATGTAATAGACAAAACTAGTAATATCATTGGATTGGATATGAAAAAACTATAATCAGCCTATATATATAAATATTTAAGATGAAGATGTATAACTCTATAAAAATAACTGTTATATATATAATACTAACTAAAATCTAGTAAAAAGTAAAAAAAAATAAAAAAAATACAGCAAACCTGATTGAGGATAAAAGTCTCCAAGTATCTCTAAATACAGCACTTGATTGAAGGATACACAAATACGTTTAAAATCAATCTCTCAATGTTTTAATACGAGGGTTATCATTTAACACAACCAGTGTATTTATATGGATAACAAGTTACAAATTTTAAGGATATATTGTTAACTCATTATCCGTTGCTAAAAACCCGTTCAATATAGAAGATTAGAAAAACCCGTTCAATATAGATGATTAGAAATAAGTTTAACAGAATCATCGCGTTTAAAAGTCAGTTTAACAGAACTCAGTAGGAAAGAAAGTGGTGCATTGGACGAAGTAATTGGCTGTTACTATTTCTACTGTTAACGGTGATATTTAAGGGATCAGTTATCCAATTATGTACAAACACATGGCATGAACATTTAACGTTGACATTCTTAGGATTGGAGATGCATAGTGCAGTAAGATGGAGACAATCTGCTGGCAGTTACAAAAATGTTTGGAATATTGGTAACACATTTTGTGAGCATACGATACACAGATGTTTTTTCGAAATACATAAATAATGAACTTATTTTAATAAATTAGGCCGGGAAAGAAAAGAATATCAGAAAAGAGAACCAAATTAACGACGTATGATAAAGATGCATTTCTTTTGTTTCCAATTCCATGTACTGGCCATGCAGAATGAAATGAAATGATGATATAAAACGGAAAGAAACCAACGATTTTCATTCCCATCATTTTATTTTATTACTGCCTTGATTGAAGAAGTTGGAGGCCGTTGAAAAACCTCCGACTTTTTCCGCATGTCTTCCCATTAATTCATCAATACCTAATTTCAAATTTCGTCTTCACTCCTATTTCAATTCAATTCGATTCATTTGTTTTTATTCCTTCCTCTCCGACTCCGATCCTTTTTGTTGAATCTTCGAATCCAAAACCATTCAATTTATCATTCTTTTTCTTTCCCCTAACTCTGTCTGCTAATTCCATCATCGTTGTCTGTTGATTTGTTATGCCAAGGAATTAATTTTGTAACAAGGAGGTGAAGGGTAGGAAAAAATGGGTGCAACGTCCAATAGGATGATGCCAATTTGCGATAGCCTCTGCATCTGTTGCCCGGCTATGCGGCCCAGATCGCGGCACCCCGTGAAGCGGTACAAGAAGCTGTTGGCAGATATATTTCCTAAAAATATGGTTTGTTCCGTAAATCATTTTTTTTCAACATTTAAATTATTGATCTTGGTTCTTGTTTGATGAATGGAGATGACGTTTTATATAAATTGCTGTTTGATTATGGGAGATCACAATTTCAGGGTTTTTTTTTTATATGACCGCTAAAGTATGATTAACTGATTATATGATTTTTAGAATGTGCTGTTTTTACTCTCTCCATTTTCTGTCTGGTCACTATAGTGTCAAAGTCAGTGCCATACAGATGCATACTGTGATCTTCAGGACTACATCTATCTGTAACTCTTTCGTCAAGATAATTTTGATGCCTTGTTGTTTATACATTCTCCTTTTTATTTTCAAGAAGAAGACTTTGTCCAGAATAGGATATAAGACCTTATCCCTTCACTAAAATTGCTTTCACTAAACCTGTTTTGGGTTGAGGGATGCAGAGGAGCCAAATAATGGCATCATGCTGTATTTCGGAATGTCTCTTTCCATTATGGTTATGGGTGAAGATATGCTGGAAGCAATTCTATTCTGTTTGTAGATCACGTTGTTCTTTATCAATGATGAAATTGATGTAAGGTGTTGGCTCAGATGGAATTGCTTTGTACTGTGTCGAGATAAGTAATAATTGGGATAAAGAGCATGAATGTGATAATGGATTTTAATTTGAATGTTGAAAGGCTTATTAGGCTATTCAGGAATGACTTTGGTATGCAGGCTTAGAATATAGGAGAACTTTTAGGAGTCCATGAAGTTAATTCCTAATATATCATGTTTTCCTTTATAATTAGTGATCTTAATCAGCAGGAGCAACAATGTATGTTTGGGAAGATCAATGCACCTTTGGCAGATGTGTTTCTCTCTTTCTAGAAAATATCTATATCATCGAAAGCCAATGATTTTATCGGCACTAGTCTTTTTGAAACACTCAACTCCTTTTTTAGTGCTCTTTTCCTTTCTCTTGCTTCCCACCTATGTTGTTCTTCCTACTTCTCAACTACAAATTTAACTCTTTTATCTCGACTTCTGAATTTAATTATTTTTTGACAGATTAATTTGTGTGTATTGAACTTAGCTGCAATGGTTTGAGGAGATTCATTGAGACGTGAAATTGGTTATCTGTGGAGGGTTATTCAACTAAGTACTCATTTTTCCTACATGAAAAAAGAATAACTAAGGGGGTGATGGTATGCCTGTAGAGTCTGTATCTTTTCGAAACCTAAAATTTAAATTGCTGATCTTTTGTATTGTATCTTTATTTTCTGTGATGATTTTTTGAACTGTTTCTAGGCTTGTCTTTTACTACAAATATTACTTCAAGAGTGCATTGGTTAGGATCTTGTGTTGCAGATAGCACGCTCATACGAAAATTTTTGTGTGTTTATACGAGTCATTCTATCTCTTGCTGTTGACAGGATGAAGAACCTAACGAAAGAATGATCGGTAAACTTTGTGAATATGCATCAAAAAATCCTCTACGTGTACCCAAGGTTAGTGTTCTTCAATCCCTTACATAATTATGATCCGTAGTCGAATAATATTTGTTGGGATCCACGTGTGAGAATGTCAAAGTTTCTCTTCTCATGCTATACCCATTGAGGGGTTGTCCATAGTTGGAATTGATAATTTGTAACTAAATTATGCAGAAACTATTCAGATCCTACCAAATAATTGCGCGTTCTCACCTTTCATATTGTCTTGTTGTCCCTAAAACTGGTACCCTTTGTTAAATATAAGACATGGCTGTTACTCCTGTAGTGTTTTGTGATAAGAGTTGATTTTATTTTCACTCAATATGAATCTTCATTTGACAATCTTTTTTCTTCAACTTTTTTCTTCAGTTGTATGTATAGAAAGTGTTCTATGAAAAGTCTGTTGTATATTTTTCTTATACATAGGATGCTGTATTTACATTACAAGAGACGAGTTACAATAAAGGAAAATAAACAATTTCATATCTTCCTAATTCGCATAAAATCATATCAGATCTTCAGTAGAATCAAATTATATATTCCAATCGTAATTTGTATGCATTTGAAATCTCACCTGCACACGGGATGTTGTGTCCGTCTGAAGATAATTTTCATATGCAACTGTGCCTAGAAGAGTCATTGGAAGCCTGATTGCTTTTCAGATTCTTGATAAAATCACTGTGAAATTTTGTGTTGGCTTTATACCCTCTAGTATTTATTTAAGATTGCGCTGTCCTTGTTATGCCTTTCTGTACTGAAATATTTAATTGATTTTGAATCAACAGCAACCAGGCTTATTTCTTCTCATTTAAAAGATGGACATTTTACTTAGCAATGACAATTAATGATTGCTGATTTCTTGAGCAGATTACAAGTGTACTTGAAGAAAGGTGTTACCGGGAACTCAGAAGTGCGAATATTAAGTGTGTAAAAGTTGTCATGTGTATATACAGGAAGTTGATCATATCTTGCCAACAGCAAATGTGAGTTCAGTTATTCTGGTTGACGTCATTGTAGTTGTTGTCCTGCAGCCCCAATTTTAGGTTAATAGTTTATAATTGACATGCAGTTTTTCCTTCGGCTTTGATGACATAATAAACTCAGCCAAACTTTATTAAAGTGCTTGTTTGGAAGCATTTCCCAAAAGGGCTTTGGATGCAAAAGACCATTTCAAGAATAATACAAGTTTGGTGCTTAACTAAGAATGGGTTCATGGATAAATTGGTTCACCAATAAGTTTATTCAAGAGAAGTAAGAAATGGAGACTTTTAGAGAAGTCCATTTGGGATAATGAACTTTTGCAAAAGCACTCCCAAACAATCCCAAATTGTCTCATCATAATGTGTTGCAGCTGAGAAAAAATTATAAGAATAGATTGGGTCTTCAACTATTATATTTGATACTGAAATGCTTTTTTATCAAATATTTAACGCTTCATTTCAAATTCTGAACCATACATAACCCGAGTCCAGAATAAGTATGTTTTTCTATTGGAAGGGAATATTTGGAGCAATCTCTAGGATTCGGGGTAAGACGTCCCAGAGTTTATGATACAACTTCTCTAAATTCACATACGGTTTCTCTGACTGACAACTGCTCAGTTGTCCTACCGGCTATCAGATATATAGCTCCCTAGACCTTTAGCCACCCTTGAAACCATCCATTCTGTGATATTAGTGCCTAATAATATTCGTCATTTGGTTTCATTATTAAGGAAATGCAACATTGGCAATTAAGACGAGAAGCATATATAACTTTGTTAATGATAATCTATATTCATCGTATTTACGATAAGATATCACATGAACTTAAAAGTAATGTTTTGTACTCAAGATGATGATTCCCATCTTTTACATATATATATGTATGGAGATGACATTCTCATTTGCATATTTACAAAGTTGGTTTCGGTGTTGTGAATTTATTACTTTAGATGCTCTAGTTTGGTCAGTAATATCGACTATCGTATGGCAGGCCATTATTTGCGGGAAGTTTTCTTAGTATTATACACATTTTGCTGGAGCAGACAAGACATGATGATATGCGTATTGTTGGTTGTCAAGCTCTCTTTGACTTCATAAATAACCAGGTACTATTCATCTTTTCTCCTTGATATTCCCAAAATTGCACCTATATGACTTGGCTGATGTAATACCTTTATTTATTTAGAGGGATAGTACCTATACGTTTAACTTGGAAGGTTTGGTTCCGAAGCTGTGTCTGATAGCTCAAGAGATTGGGGATGATGAAAGGGCACTGCGTCTACGTTGTGCTGGGCTTCAAGCACTCTCTTCAACCGTAAGCAAAATTTGTGTATTTTCTGCATCCTGTTCATTTGTGTTTTCTTCTTTTTTCATTAGACCTTTCCTAACCGTTTTATATATACGTCGATCATGACCTAGAATCAACCTAGGGTTATCATCTCCCGACCCATCTTGCCCCAACCTCTATGGAAAATAGACCTGCCTACCTCTCTGCATCCAGTGATTTATTTGGCTTTCCACAGAATACCATGATCTATGGCAAACCATGTAAAAATATCACATGAATAGCAAATTATGACGACTAATAGCTTTTGCTCATGTTCCAATTTTCTTTGTAGGTCCGGATACTTTAATTTTTTTTTCTCATAAAACTAATTAGTTATTAGCTTTGTAAAGTATTATTCTGTCAGCATTCTGAATGCTTTACTGAAGGGATCTTCAAAAGTTTTTCCTCAGTGGTTGGTTATATTTTTAGGGAGATTTGTAGTTGAGAAAGGTTCTGGGAATTTTCTATTGAAGAATTGCCTCCAATCTTCTTCTGTGCAATGTTAATTGAATTGTTTGGCCATTCTTCTATGTGATATTACGTCGTACTGCTTATGTTTCTGATTCTTCTTTCAGCTAAATATAATCAAGTTTTATCTAAATTTTTATGTTGAATGGACAGATTTGGTTCATGGGTGAATTCTGTCACATCTCAACTGACTTTGGAAATGTAAGTATTTACTACGTAATTTTTTGTTAATTGCTAATTTCATAAATGATGGCCTTCCTGAAGTTTCTGTACACGTCTAGAACTTATGATGTATTTTCCATTGTTAGATAAGTTGCCTTGTGTTTTTTACTCTAGATATGCTTAGGGTGTGTTTGTAAACCAATAAATTCATTCAAAGTGAGTTTTTTAGTTAACTAGGGTTAATTTAGAAAAAAGTGGTATAGTTAGTTGTTAGTGGGATATTGAGTTTATATTAAATAATATTGAAAATAAAATAATTAAAGTTGATTTGATGTGAAAGTATGAGAGAGATGATATGAAGTGATGGTTAGTTAAAATTATGTGAGTGGATGAATAGTGAATTAAAGTTGATATGATGTGTAAAAATGATTGGTTGTTATTATTTCATTATATTGATAATATTGAGGATAGTGGGGTTGAGTTAAAGTTGTGTAGATTTTATGGATTAATTTGGATTGAGATATTTGATTTACAAACACACCCTTAACCATAAGATTAAACATTTTTTAAACTCCTATCCCAGGTCCCTTTGTGTTTATGTGGCATCATATATTAATTCGAAATGGTTGATAAGTCCATTTTTCATGGAAAATAGGTACCACTTGTAAATTTGAGTTTTTCTTAATGGATGGTTCAAGATAAGGGATAGATTTAGAAGAAAAGCTGCCTTTGTATATACTGTTGCTAAATTTGGCTCTCTATTTATTGCCTCCAATGTTCTTTCTAGGCTGTTAGGCTTGCATTTTATGGCAGTTCTCTACCCATCTTGTTATAAGACATCTTTTAAACTTTGTTGATCTATAATTTTCTGTTTATCAAAAGATCAGCTTGTCGCTGCTATACTGGAAAATTGTCAAGACCCTAATAAGGATATCAGTTATCCAACTAGCAGTAATCAGGTCACCGAGAAAAATTGTGATCAAATACAGCATGCTGAAAACCAAATTCCTTTATCCTCGGATATCACGAACAGGGCAATTTCGTGGAGGAAGGTTGTCTATGAGAGAGACTATTATACCACGTAAATCCTATTTCCAGGCCTTCACATCAGTAGTCGGGCTTTAAATGCCTTTTATTTATTTATTTTTTCTTTTTTGTCATTCTTATTGGTTATTTTCCTGTAAACAGAACGGATACTGGAAGACCTGAATTCTGGTCAAAAGTTTGCTTGCATAACATGGCAAAGTTGTCTCGAGAGGCTACAACTGTGCGGCGAGTTCTTGATGCTCTGTTCTGTTACTTTGACAAGGGGAATCTGTGGTCTTCTGATAAGAGTCTTGCCCTTCCAGTGCTTCTGGACATGCAATCTATAGTGGAAAATTCAGGTCTTTTAGCTCTTTCCTTGAAGTGCTTAATTTATAGCGGAAAATTCAGGTTTTTACGCTTACCTCTGGTAATCTTATGCATTTCTGAATTCTAAGATCAGTTTATGTGGTTTAATGACATTGCAGGGCATAATACTCACTTCTTGCTATCTTCTGTAATCAAGCATCTTGATCATAAGAATGTACTGAGGAACCCGAATATGCAGATAGATATTGTTCAAGTTGCAATCTCCCTGACTCGATTAACAAAGGCCCAGCCATCTGTGACAATAATTGGTGCATTCAGTGATATGATGAGACATCTGCGGAAGAGCATACATTGCTCTCTGAATGACTCAGAACTTGGAGAGGAAATAATTAAATGGAATCGGAAGTTCCACAGTGTCATTGATGAGTGCCTAGTTCAATTGTCGTACAAGGTTATACTTCCACCTTTACAGTGACTATAATACCAGTATGGTGACTGCAGGTTATTACTTTATGACACATGTTGTAACCAACAGAAACCCAATTGCTAATAACCTGCACACGCACATTTCTTACAATGACATTGTGCTGATTATTATTATTTGATGATGATTGGAGAAAACTTTAAGTAAAATTTCTCTTGAACACAGGTTGGAGATGCTGGACCTATCCTAGATGTAATGGCTGTGATGTTGGAGACAATTTCAAATATAACGGTCATGGCTAGAAATACTATTGCAGCTGTCTATCGTGCGGCACATATTGTTGCATTCTTGCCGAATCTGTTGTACCAAAACAAGGTATGCCTCTTCCCTTGGTTGAGAATTTAATAACTTTATTCTGAATCATTCTATTTCTAATTCTTTTATTGCTATAGGCTTTCCCTGAAGCATTATTCCATCAAATACTTCTGGCCATGGTCACTCCAGATCACGAAACAAGGCTTGGAGCCCATCGCATATTTTCCGTTGTACTTGTTCCTTCGTCTGTTTGCCCCTATACGGCCTCCTCCTGTCAAAACCATGCTGATTTACAGAGGACGCTTTCTAGATCGGCTTCCGTATTTTCTTCCTCAGCTGCGCTATTCGACAAATTAAGAAAGGAACATTTTTCACCGCGAAAAGTTGCAGATCAAGCTGATGAAGTCAAAAGGGACCAAGACCAATCCTTGCTGACACGGCTAGCATCCAGCTATAGTCGAAAGGTTACCTTCCAACGGCATTCCCTTCCTCCAACGTTGTGTAACGTGGAGACTGAATTGGTACTTTGAAGTCATTTCAGTATGGCTTTGAACCTTTTTTATGAAGCAGAGTTGCTTTTTTTTGTTACACTTGTGACGATGATATGGATTTTCTGCAGAAGGGAATATCGCTTAAATTGAAAACCCGGCAAATTAGTCTCTTGCTTTCTTCAATCTGGGTGCAGGCCATCTCTAATTTGAACTCTCCTGCAAACTATGAAGCAATTGCGAATACTTACAGTTTAGTGGTGTTATTTTCACGAAACAAGGTAACATCCTCGACATACTTTTTTTGTGAATGTTCAACTCTAGGGCGAGGTTGGACACTGTCTCATTTCTTGCTTTTCAATGTATGATGAGTCCAAGGTTGCCCACTTGGCGATAATTTTGGCACTTCTTTTCATACTAAGAGTAATTTAGTTGTATCATCTCGATGATTGTTTTGAGCTGTAGTTTTGTTTCATAACTGGATTGTTGTCGCTGTTGAATAGTGGGTCCAAAGGCTAGTATATATAATTAAACAGATATTTATAACATTTTTCTTTTATATGAGATGCTATTATGCTAAGTTTATAGAATCGATTATGTTACATTTAAAAGCTAAAAAGGGGAAAAATACAACTAATAAGTATCTAAGAAAACACAATTATTCAATAATCATATATATTGAAAAAAGTACCGTAAGCTTTAATCTTCCAAAAAGTTGTGGTAATAATTGTAAAATGGATTATTTTTTACTTTTTTCAGCACATTATTTGATAATTAATCCGACTTGACAGACCACTGCTTGAGGCTGAATTTTCTGGACTGGCCTTTTTGCCCTGAAATGATCATATCCTACATATTCATTTTTGTTTGAGTTGTACTCATTTTGTACATAAGTACTACTAATTTTTTCCTTTTTTGTCCTATGTTTTGTGATGGTATAGTACTTAACAGAACTGAGGCCTCTTTCCTTTATGATGTTTTCGACTTGCTTCTGTCTTTATAATCCTTATCAGTAATGCTCCGATTAACGATCTTATTTCTCGTGCTGTTATTTGCAGTATTTGTTTTCACCTGAACCACTCATATAAAGAACTGACACATTTTCCACCATTTGTTTGTTCCTTTGTTTGCAGAAATCTAGTAATGATATTCTCATTCGAAGTTTTCAGCTTGCATTTTCCTTAAGGAGCATCTCTCTCAGAGGAGGTTTGTGGGTGAAATTTAAATGTTTTATGTTATTTATGCTAGTGAAAACATTATGAGAGGGTTAGATGATTAAAATATCAAACTACAGTTAAATATTCCCCAAACGTGTATCAAACCTGCGAGCAAAAATTCTTTTGTCCAGGTTTATGATTTTTGGTTATTTTCATAACATCAGATTAGACAACGATATTATATTATTTACTCAATAGTTTCTTGATTCGTAAATATTAATAGATGATTTTGCATGTTTTTGTAGGCCCACTTCAACCATCTCGTCGAAGGTCTCTTTTCACATTGGCTACATCTATGATCCTTTTCTTATCAACAGCATACGACTTTCTTCCACTCGTTGCCTCTGCCAAGGCAGCCCTAAGGGATGAAATAGTAGGTTCAAACAGATCTAGTTTGTTACCTTTTTTCCACTTATGCCTCTCTATTCATTCATTAACTCCATGATATTAACATAAATTTCTAAGTGTTACTGCTGCATTGTCTAACTAAAGATCTTCAACAGGTCGATCCTTTTCTCCGCTTGGTAGATGATTCCAAGCTACAGGCAGTTGATCATAAAGCAAGCCTAGACAAAAGGCTCAAAGTCTATGGATCAAAAGAAGATGACGAAGATGCATTGAAGACATTATCCGCAATAAATATCTCCGAGGAGCAATCCACAGAATCTTTTGTTTCCATGGTTTTGAAGAATTTGGGGAAACTATCTGATGTAATACTTTCAACTAGTTTGGTTCCATGTAATTTAATTCTATTGTTTGGTTACTTCTTTTACATGTTTTTACGGTGAATGTGCAGGCTGAGGCATCAAATATTAAGAACGAGTTACTCAAAGACTTCCTTCCTGATGATGTATGCCCACTTGGAGCTCAGCTAGTCATGGAAACTCCTCAAATTTACCAGTTTGGTTCAAAGGAACTTTCTGAGGTGGCATTAGATACTGCTTTGATTTCTACTTGTCTTCCCTTTTGACGCTTTATCTTTCTAACCCATGTCTATTACACAGAGTGAGCATTCGATATTTTCAACAAGTGATGATTGCCCAACCAATTCATTTATAAGTCAAACAGATTCTTGCTCCCAGTTGACTCTGGACAGTCCCAGTCTACTGAGTGTCGATCAATTTATGGATATGGTATGTCGGAATGTTTGTTGTTTTACGTATGACATATATTCTTGGTTTTTCTTTCATGGATTTTTAAAAATTAACTCTAGTTCTTGCACACTTGAGATTGCGAAGCATAACTGATTAATTATACAGAATTACTTTAATTACTAGAAATAATTCTTCAAATTTTTCTAGATGCTGGAGTCCTCGTGATTTCTACAGATAATACTTTGAGCATATTCAAGCTGTTTCTTTAAGCATATATATTTTTTTTACCACTGTATAGCAAATTCTGAAACAAAATGAATGAAATCCAAAAATCTGTCAGCTGTATTAGTTTATAAGTAACTTTTGTTAGAATCTCATAAGGTACTGTCCTGTCCCATATGAGCTTTTGCATAATTTCCCAGGTAGTATTGATCTACACGCTATACTGAACTATTAGTAATATGGGAAGTATGAAAGATGGTGAAATTATTCCAGGTAACAGAGACAACAAAAGAGGTTGCGCAAAAGTCATCCTTAACCCCTTCGGATATGCCATTCAAGGATATGGCGAGTCAATGTGAGGCTCTTCAGATAGGAAAACAGCAAGTGATGTCCAATTTCATGTCTGCATCCTTGATTCAAAACAGCCCAGTTAGCTACTCGGGTCAAGATAACATCATCCAGCCACAAGAAGTTTTTCAGAAAGGATATCTTACAGTAAGAAGTTTCTATGAACGAGACCTTTATCCATTTATTTTCTTTACTTTTCTTTTTATCAGTGGGTGATCCATGTATCNACTCTTGCAGAATATTCTTCATAATGGTGGATTTTTTGTCTGTGATGCTTATATTTGACTATAAGCTTGAAAGAATTTTTACGTCTTGTTTCTTAAGGTGTTTCATTTTTTTACCTTTTTTACAGTCACCTGGTGTGCCAACGGGGTGTGCAGCTGAATTTCAGTATCATGCTGACTTTTTCCGCTTGCCGGCCTCAAGTCCTTATGATAACTTCCTGAAAGCTGCTGGGGGCTAAAATTTCTATACAAGTTCAGTTATAGAATCAAAAAACTTGGAGAATTATATTTAGTTATATTTATACAGGCTCAAAAGGTTGCTGGAAAATTCCAGCTGGTTTGGTCCTTTGTGTGCATTTTTTTCTTTCTTTTTTCTTCTCTTTTTGGAGGCTTTTTGGTTTTTCTTTTTCAAGTTGATGAGCTCGTACATATAACTTACATGCAACCTTTTCTATTGGTTCTGTGTGATAGCTTTGTAAATTACATGGGCTCGAGATCCACATACAATGATACAGGAGGCCGAAAAACTCGATAATTTATGTAAATCAGAAAGCAAAACAACTATATTATATAAGTGGAGTTTAAAATTGTATGTGAATATAGGACTCAGATACAGTGTCAATGTTGCTTTCTTTAGTGTTGGATGTGATACAAACATGTAGTCCAATTGGTTAAAACATAGTATCATTAAAAGTTTTTTTGTAATTAGAGCCTTATTTAAGAGATTAACATCGTGAAAGCCCAACCCTCTATTGTCTTTCGGCAGAGACGGGAGATTCTAGTATTTCCAATGTATGTNTATATTTTATTTATTCATCTCATATTTTTATTATTTATTATTTATTCATCTTTATTCATCTTATATTTTATCGACCTTGAGAAGGCTTATGACAGAGTACCGAAGAATGTCATGTGGTGGGCCTTAGAAAAACAAAAAGTCCCATCTAAGTACATTACCCTCATCAAGGATATGTACAAGGATGCGATGACGTGTGTCCGAACATGTGGGGGCGATACCAGCGACTTCCCAATTAAAATAGGACTACACCAGGGGTCAACATTGAGCCCTTATTTATTTGCCTTGGTGATGGATGAGGCCAAAGGGACATACAAGGTGATATCCCTTAGTGTATGCTCTTTGTTGATGATGTGGTGCTAGTTGACGAGAGAAGAGCAGGGGTAAATAGGAAGTTAGAGCTGTGGAAGAACACGTTAGAGTCGAAAGGCTTCAGACTTAGTAGGACGAAGACCGAGTACATGACGTGTGCTTTCAGCATGGCTACACATGATGATGGTGACGTTAGCCTTGACGGGCAAGTGATGGCCAAGAAGGAGACTTTCCGGTATTTAGGATCGATGCTACAAAAGGATGGCGGCATTGATATTGATGTTAGGCATAAAACTGCAGCCGATTGGTTGAAATGGCGTCAAGTTTCGGGCGTTCTCTATGATAAGAGGGTGCCACAAAGGCTAAAAGGTAAGTTCTATAGGACGGCAATTCGCCCGGCGATGCTATACGGTGCTGAATGTTGGCCTACAAAAAGGCAACATGTCCAACAACTAAGTGTAGCAGAGATGCGCATGTTGCGTTGGTTCTGCGGACACACAAGAAAGGATAGAATCCGGAATGAAGATATTCGAGATAGGGTCGGGGTGGCTCCAATTGAGGAGAAATTGGTTCAACATCGGCTGAGGTGGTTCGAACATGTCTAACGGAGGCCTCCTGATGCACCGGTGCGTAGAGGAGTTCTACAGCGGGTCGATGATGTAAAGAGAAGTAGAGGTCGGCCTAAACTCACTTGGGAAGAGTCGGTTAAGAGAGACCTTAAAGATTGAAATATCTCCAAGAATTTAGCGCTGGATAGGAGCGCTTGGAGGCTAGAAATCAACGTGCCAGAACCGTGACTTTTGCTCCTTTCTCTTTTGCTCCAATCTCTTCCTTTTGTTTTGAGCCCTTTCTGTGTTTCTCGTACCATTGCTTCTCTTGGGTTTCATCTCTAGTCTACCCTAACTTGCTTTAGACTAAAAGACTATGTTATTGTTGTTGTTGTACGACGAAAAGGCAAAAGAATATTTAAATAAACTTTATATTATTACTGACTTGATATCTATATATATATAATAAGAATTACCATTTACCAAAAATAGTAGCAAAAAAATCTATCAGAATTTAATGCAGCTTATAAATAGTAAGTTTTATTATTTTTCTCTTTTTTGCTTTAAAAATCATACAATATTAAATGCTAACTTAAATTTTGGGCTTTAGTTCATTTTATTATTTAAAAAATCCGGCTAAGATTTATTAAATGTGTATATTTTTATTTTTTTATTTTTTTAGAAACAACGAAAAATTAAAATCTCGGTCTCTATATTTACAAAATCTCAATTCAAAATATAACAAAAGTTTTAAAATCTCGATCTTTATATTTGTGCCTTTAAAAAAATATTGAACGCTAAAAATATTATTTAAATTGCATAATCAATCAATTAATCTTAATTTTTTGAAAATTACTATGTTTATTTTTTATTAATATGCATAAAGTAAAGATAATTAATTCATCTTTAGATATATAATTTATAATCTTAATATACTATCATTTGGTGTAGACATTTATTATATGAATCATAAAATATTTTTATTTCATAAAATTAAATATATTTAAAGAAAATAAGAAAATTTCTTCGGATCAATCAGGTGATTGAATTAGGGTACTGCTCAGGTTGATTGAATTACTTTTAGGTGATATTTAAAATAGTCAAAAAACTTGACACAACTTGATTGGTCCCAGGTGGCTAAGTTATGTGTCAATTCGACCACACCAAACGATTATTGAACCTAAATAATTTTATATTGAAAATATTTTATTACGTGAATGTGATGTAGTACAAACTTCAAATAATCGCATTACCAATATTTTTATGACAACATGTTTAATGATTTATGAATATTTATATATCATTTTATTAATATTTATCTGAACTAAATAATATTTTATTATAATATTTATTAATGTACAGTAAATATAAAGTTTTTAGAACTGGACCGTCATCGAAACGATCAAGCTATTTTATTTAATTATTTGTGGTTTGCTCAGATTTTAATTTATAAACATTTTAATGGATATATATATAGTATTTTTTGTAATAAAGTTAAATAAAATGTGTTACTTAGATATCTAAACAATTTATAAATTCAAATGTTTAAACTAATTGATAAATAATTTATAAATTTCTATTTTATTTAAATATGTGATTTTATTTAAAATAATTTTAAATATAAAAAAATTTATTTAGAAAATCGTATCGATTTCTACCAGTCCAACCAGCTGGTGTTGACGGATTCGAGAGCAAATATTTTATTCAAGCGAATTAGACTGGTTATAAACCGGTTCTCGGTCCATCCGGTCGGACTGTATTCAACCTGGTTTAATTTAAAAATAATGGATAAATCAGGATTAATGTTATTTATATATTTAATTTATAATACAATCGTTTTCCCGTGCATCACACGGGCCACACACTAGTATAGTGTGGGATAGAGTTAATGTTTTATCTTAAGTAACTTATCAACATATGAATAATAAATTATATCTCGTACATCGCATGGGTATTGATACTAATTAAGATAACGAAGGTAATCGATAGTAATAATCTATTGACATCAAAATCGTCCCTACGCCTGTACACATGAATAACAACTTTGAATTTATCAAAGAAAGAAGTTAATATTAGTTTGATCGAAATTCTACTTTGTAGATACTAAGATTTAAATTATCATTTAGCTAACCGGTTTTAAGTTTACTCATTCATTGGACTAAGCGACTTGATGTGAAATTCTAAGAACAAAGACAACCATTAACAATTCTACCTGACAAAATTGAGAGGAAATTACAATTGGAATGGTTAAACAAAACGCGTGGCATGAGCTCGGTTGGTTCTAATCTTGTTAAGGCTTGAAAATAAAAATAAAATATTTATTTTTTATGGCTTGCCTAATTAATATTGATAAATAATTTGAGTTTGAGTTCATTTATTTAACCAATCGAACTCGATTTGTCAGGATAATGATTCGATCCTGAATACTAGGAGCTCGAGGTATGCTCAAACTTGTTTACACGAAGCTACAAAGGAAGTCCGCAATGTCTAATCATATATTCAATCATATTATAAAAAAAAATTAATTTTGTTATTGAGTCGAGCATCGCTACTCCAAGTATATAATAAGAAAAAAATATGAGTGAAATAGATAATAGAGGGCTCTGTAGTATTTTATTATTATTTATTATTATTTTTTCAATCGGTAGTATTTCCTTTTCCTTTTAACTCAATTGATGGAAGTCAAGGTGAGTAGGTAACTCATAACTGGTTTATGTACATGTACAAAATACAAAAATCCATTTTTTATTTTTTTCAGCGATTTAGGTAGTGCAGTACTATTAAATAGATCTTAATTATTTACGTAGTCTATATGTAGGATTTTTTTCGTAAATAGATCTTAATTATTTACGTAGTCTATACTCTATATGTAGGATTTTTTTGGTATAGACTAAAATGAAATAATGTGTTGGTATATTTATTTTACACGTATTTTGAGAAATTTATGTTAAAAAATATAAATACAAATAAGTATCCAATTTCCAAACATAAGATAATGTTGGATCACTGTATCAATGGCTAAATTGACAAGAAAAAAAATCAAATTATTTATAACATAAAGATTTATAATTTAGGAAATGAGTAGCTTAATTAATTATTTATTGAAGTTGTAGATAAAAAATATTGTACTTTTAAATAATAAAAATGTCATGTCAAAGAATAAGAACAAAATAATGTTGGCAATCATTGGGCCAAAATAGAAAATAGAATATTGTAATATTATAATATACCTATACATGTATAATAAGAATAACTATTTACTAAAACTTGTAGTAAAAAATTTTAGGAGCATTTAATGTGTACCTCTTTTTTAGAAATTTTTTAAATATATGCATTAATTGCTTATATATACATGTTTTGAAATAAGATCAAATCATATGATAAAAATAATTGTTTCCATAAATAATTTTACTAATATCTGCAATAATTTCATTGATATCCATTATAAGAAAATACAATATTTGATTTTTCGTGACTCATGTTGATAATATTTTGGTCAAGATAAATATTACAACATATTTTAAGTTCTAACAATAATATTAATTTTTTTTTCACAATTATTCACTTTTTATCCAAAAATATTTATAGAAGATCGTAACAGATTAGGTAAATTTAATTAATCAGGCGAAATCAAGTTGTTGAATTATTATTTGCCAATAATAGTATTTCTTAAGCTTTATTTTGTTATATATAAAAATAAATTATTCTTCAAATTAATATTTACCATTTAAGAGATCATGACCATATACATTAAATACTTTTACTAATGGTCAAAAATTAAAATTCAAATATATTAATTGTTATTTAGAATTTATTTGTATATTATTGGCAACCATGATTATTTCTTTTATCATTTTTTTATTTTGATTTCTTTTTATAATGAAATTTTTCTAAAATATATTTTCATTGCAGAGTATCATAAATAAATTATAAATACTTATAATGTAAATTAGAAAAAAATAATTATATAAGAGATTGAGTTTTTGGCACTTGCTAAATTAAAGTTGTTGAATTAGTATACAAAATTAAATTTTGAAAAAACATGGGTGTATATTTTGTAAAATATCTATGCACTATGTAATTTTAAATTTATTTACATATAGTAAATTGATTACATAAATAAATAATACTAACGTGCATTAAATATTTTTTATTACATAAAAAAAAAGACTTACAATTTCCATAACTTTTATAAATTATAATAAATTATATGACAACAAAGTTTATAATAAAATAATAATTAAGTATTATATGGTGAACAAGAATAAGAAAAACTGTATTTTTCCTTATATCAAGGAATAAATATATATACTAATATCAAATTATATTAGTATAAATGTGTTGGTGAGATAATATATTAATTATTTTACAAGTTAACCCTGACATGCTCATATTTAATGTTCTGGTTAAAAAAATAACGTTAATTACAAAGTGGAAAATATATAACTCTATTATTGTTTAGACGCTGATTAAAAGATGTAGAAAATAAATGATAACCTATTGCTTTTTTAGACTTAAACGGACAGATTTGTGAAAATAACTCATTTCATATCTCTGTACCGTGTATCGCACGGGTAGCAGTTTCCTTAGTTTCCTTCTAATGGTGACTGGTGAGTAGGTAAAAATAATTAATGGTGACTGGTGCGTAGGTGACAATAAGTAATGGTGACAGGTGAGTAGGTAACAGAATTTTGTACTCATTAATAATACGATGTATCATCCACAAGTATTCAGTCACACTCTCTCCCAATTAAGAGGCATATCCCTCTATTCATAATTCTACTTTTCCTCTCTCTTCTTTGGCTGTTCTTGATGATCAGATCCCTGCTATATGAAGAAACACAGATGCAAACTAATCTCTGTTTATGCAGATATCTTATTTTTAAAGATGTTATTTGAAAAAAAAAAAAGAAGAAACAAGATCTGGTTGAATTGCTTTATATTTTTACAAAGTTCACTTTAGTTTTTACAAGTTCTAGCTGCTGTGCCTGTTTTCTTCTTCTTATCTGCCTCTTATTCTCTCTGTTATTTTTTTAGTTCACCTGTTTTGCGTAGTATGATAGTTGGGTATTCAGTGGTAATCTTTGATTGTTGTTTTTTGGGGAAGCCTGTTTATAAGAAAGACCACCAAGAAACTCGTTTATTTATTTATTTCTTTTAGAGAATGGCTTGACTAACCTGGGATGATAGCCAAGGATGGTATGATTATGATGTTCCTGCCTTTTTTTTTTTCCTC
>BKCP01002113.1:628317-670527 GCA_008636005.1 Striga asiatica
AAAGGGAATATCCCACTTCAATATATTTGGACTGCAGAGCATCAAGATCTTTAAGCCACAAGGACTTCACGGTTGCTCCTCTCAGCTCTTCAACTTCTTGCATGAGCTTGTCCCTCTCTGCACGCAACTCTTGCAACTTCTCTGCTGTTAATGTACCAATTGCCAAAGACAGCAAATAATCATAATCACTTGCAGAAACTCCTGGGGCAATTGCCACATCACTGCTTTCTTCACCTTCTTCTGTATCATTAGCTGCGCCGGCAACTGAAATTTCAGCTGCACCCTTATTTTTTGGGAAAGGTGTAAAACCTTTTTGCTTCAGCTCCAGGAACAAATCCGCTCTTTTTCTGTTGCTCACAATGATGCTACCGTCAACAACACACCGAATAAATCTATATTTGTTATCACATTTCAGCATATCTAACTCGAGGTTGGCTAGCAAAGTTTTCTGCAAGATAAAATTGATTGATCAGGAATGCCGAAAATGTTTACACATGTATTTACGTAATGTTTAAAGTCAGATACAAAACTTGCCTTTCGCTTCTCGTAGAACTCAAGCCGTATGTAAAAGAATTCCTCAAGAACTGCAGAGGAGAAAACATTGAATTAGCATATGCACGTTGCTAAAAGAAATAAACCAAGGTTTTCAAGGTTTTCGTGGCGTACTCTGTTCAGGGGTATCGTATTTCTTGATAACACCTTTAGCATCAAATAAATGCATGTTGCTTGTGCTTATAGAAGTAGTCAACTTGAATTTTTTCAGCAAGCCTTCTTGCTTAGCAGCCAAAAGATTGTTACTCGACATATGGACAGAGAAATGCACAATCTCCCCACCACTGTTATCACGACAGTCCTGAAAAATAAATGGATTCACTATTAGATACCTATATACCAGCCTTGGACAAGAACTTTAAATGAACAGTAAATGACCTCAATGAACGGATCCTTGCTCTTATCATTCTGAGCAGAAACGGACTCCAAGAATTCTTTATAATCTTGATTCCACTTCCGAATTGGAAGTTCTGTTATTCTTAAAGTTGTTTCATCAACTTCCTCTATGATTCCACTAACAGTGTAGCCACTACCAGCTTCCCTTGTTGAACTTCTTTCGACTGTACCTATGAATCCCTTATACCAAGGGTGCATAGGTTCCATAGGTTCATCATTCAACAAATGCCTCACATTGGCAATGATATCTAGAGGGTTGTAGTTAGGTATGAATGTGCTCCATCCTGTCCCGATTCCTTCACTTCCATTTACAAGAACCATCGGTATTATTGGCACATACCTAATACATACCACATGACATCAGCAAAAGCAATTCCGACTAAACCGTCTTATGTATGACAAATAACTCAAGAGGAACTCACCAAGTAGGTTCAATAGATTGCCCGTCTTCATTTAAATAGTTAAGGAGGATGTCATCTGCCTTTGGAAACAAGAACCTGGTAACGGGAGACAGCTGCGTAAAAATATACCTGGCACTCGCATGATCTTTGCCACCCTGAGTAAAAAATTCATACATCATAAGGTAACTAGCCAAGTGATGATATAATATTAGACCCACCAACACAAAAAGGTAAAATGAAGAAATTGTATATTGCCAGATTTGTGAAAAAAATAAAAGATTCAGTTGTCACCTGGCCACGTGTACCAAATTGACCATTTGGTAAAAGAAGATTTATATTGTTGCTCCCCACATAGTCTTGCGCCATACCAATAATGGTACTAGCAAGACTTTGCTCTCCATGATGGTAAGCCGAATGTTCAGACACATAACCTGAGAATTGAGCAACTTTTGCTTCTTTAATGAAGTTCCTCTTGAAGGAACAGAAAAGTATCTTTCTCTGGCCAGGTTTTAATCCATCAACCATTGATGGAATCGATCTCTGAAGATCAGCCATAGAATATAGTATAAGTTCCTTATGGACAAAGTCACGATACTTTACGTGTTCATCTTGATCATCAAGGTAAGTGCCAGGCTGCCAGACAGAAAACAGATAGTCTAGTAAGTCACTAATCCAATTCCAGCCATAGTGATAGCAATGAATAACTTGTTACAGAAAGTTAATACTGTTCATCAAGCTATCAACCTCAAATTGTCGGAGCCAATTCTTCCTAGCTTCGATCTTCTTCTTACTGAAGGCAAGTTCTATCGAATCCCCATCTTCTTCATCTACCCAAACAAAATCCTTCTTATGCTTTCCAAGATCTTGGAAGTATTCCTTCGCTTCCTGATCTGTGCTTGTTCCCAACCCCTACAAGACGAGAAAGACAACAAAGTATCTATTAGCCAAAGCAGGTCATATAACTGATTCCGTTGTTGAAATTCCAAAAGGAAAACATCGTCAATATTACATTTTACGAGCTAACAAACCTTATAGTACTTAATAGTCCAATTCTTTGCATCTGCTCCCTGGTTTTGTTTCCAAGCTTCATACTGGGGCATTGTATAGAAGGCTTCTTTTCTTCTCCCATCTCTATGTGTAGCCTACAAGGAATAAAAGAAACAGAGAGATTACTATTTATGCAAAAGGAACCATCAAGCTAACGATAGTATGTCAAGTCTTGCAAACCTTTACAATAGGAGTTATGAACTCCAACAGAAATGTGGGAACTTTGAGTAATGATGGCCAGAATGAATGGATGAAATTAATCAATAGACCCTTGATATGGGAACCATCATGATCCTGCAGTTTTAAGTTCATTTCAGAAATGGATCAAAGAATTAGCAGTGTTATCACCGGTCAATCCTCAGTCCATGAAAATGGTGGAAGGAAATATACATATCTTGAAGTACGGCAAAGTAACAGTAAGTCACCTGATCTGTCATAATCATCAAATGCCCATATCTCAGTGACTTGATGCTGTCATACTTTTTCTCTTGCTGGAGTCCTAAAATCTGCTTGATATTCTGGATTTCAGCGTTCTGCAATATCTGATTATGACTTGCTTCCCTCACATTGAGCAACTTTCCTCTCAAAGGGAACACACCATAGTAATCTCGCCCAACAACTGAAAGTCCAGCAATCTAGACAAGGATCAAGTCATAAATTGTTACCAATCTTACAAACATTTTCTAGGACAAGTATTGAGCTTAAAAACTTACTGCAAGTGCCTTCGCTGAGTCTCCTTCTGTCAAAATCAAGGTACACTTCTCAGAGTTCCTCCCACCAGCCTCATTAGCATCAGCTAACTTGGCTAGTCCATATATCCTCCTGTCTTTTGATCCATCTGTTTTCTTAAGTTCTTTCTTCTGCTTGAATTCTGCCCATTCCTCAATATTTTTCATTATATCTGACTTGGCCACTGCAATAGATAAGTTTATACAATTAAGACTTTCATATTAGAAAAATGTAGTGAAATCAACGTTTCAGATAATTAATGGCCAGGGTATTGGGAGTTGCACCACAAACCTTTGTCTAAGAACTTTGATGAGAATTCCCAAGAAGACCCGAAACTTGATGCACGCAGCGTGAGAGTCTCTTTGGTTTGAGAATCAAAGGCAGGATTGTCAATAAGAGAATTAACAAATACCCACAAATGGTTCTTCACGGTATGAGGCTTGATGTCAAATTTCTTGTTCTTCTTGTTCTTATTCTTTAGGGCAGTGACAAGGTGACTTGTTATCTTGTTAGTAACATAATCAACATGAGTCCCTCCCTTGACTGTTGCAATCCCATTTACAAAGCTGACCTGTTCAAGTGATCATCTGGTTCATTAATCTCACATATTTTCATGTGATCAGGTCTTGTTTAGCTTTGTAAGTGACATGATATAGTAGTGTAAAAAAACTATAAGGTGAACAAAAGGGTATCGTCATTCAACCATTCCTACCTGTTGAAATTGCCCTTCACTTCGACTTATATAAACCTGCCACCTATCGTGTACTTCCTCTTCAAACCTGACAATAGATGAATACATAGGCATCCCAGTTAATTATGTTAAACGGCTAAAGATGGAAAAAGAAATCCATACAGAACGAGGCAACTACCTTGGGAGTGGCTCTGAGCTGGAAGCGGATGATGACTTCAGATAAAGCTCACAATAACTGGAAAATGACTTGAAATGAAATAGCTGTCCATTCAATTCCACCTTCACAGACTTCCCAAGGCATCCAGCAACATCAATTACACGCTTCTTCATGAGAGCAACAACATCCTCTTCTAAATAACTCATGCCAAATTTTGCCAAATCCGGCTTGAAGGTAATCCTTGTCCAATTCTCACCCGCTTTGCATTTTGTTATAGCAGGCTCAGATTTCTTTCCCATGTTATTGGAGAAAATCTTCAAAACAACAAAACATGTTAGAATAATTAGCTGGCCAAATTCCAGAACTTGTAATGTAAAATTAGCAGCATATCTGTAGAGAGAAGTTAAAACAAGTGTGTATGATTACATGTTATGTGAATCCAGGTGTCTTAACAAGGAACAGAAAAATGAGACTGTTAATAACCGCTAGATAAGAGTTAACTAGAGAGATCCTTTTCTATGGTAATTTGTAATGAATGATTTAGTAGATAATACGAGGGGAATACTTGGACATGTCCAAACAAGATATGCAAATCAAGCAAGTGAATGAATGTCGATAAGCCAGGCCAATAATTCAAAATATTGCCATACAAAAGTAACATCATTCCCAAATCAATAATTCATGAACAATAAATCCAAAATAGTCGGACTCGAAATCATCACAAACCCTAAATTTAAACACAGCAGAGAAGACCGGGCACAGGAATTGAAAACCAAACAAAATATATTGGTGAATAAACAAGCCCTAGGAGTCAATACCTGCTTGTACTTCTTCTGCCTCTTCCCATCCGCAGTCTCAATCACAAACTCTGTCGAGAATATGTTTGTGAGTTTCGCCCCATAACCGTTCCTCCCACCAGTCGTCTTTTTCTCGTTGTCATCATAATTGCTGCTCGTCAACAGATGCCCAAAAATCAATTCCGGCACATAAACGCCCTCCTCCTGATGGATCTCGACAGGGACACCATCGCCATTGTTGTACACGCTGATGCAGTTTGACTCGACATCAATGGTGACCTTCACAGAGTCCATTTTCGGATCTCTCTGCTTGTTATCGGCAGCATTGACGAGAATTTCATCGAAGATCTTGTAGAGGCCAGGGACGAATGTGATGGATTTCTGGACCATTTGTTCGCCCTCGTACACCCACAGGTTTTGGGTGTGTTTCTCAACGGAGCCGATGTAAGTGTCAGGGCGGAGAAGGATGTGCTCGAGCTGGGTCTTCTTCTGGTAGGTTTGTTCGATGGTTTTCTTGCCGCCGCCGGTGGGGGCTGCTGTTTCAGGCGGTGGGATGTTGGCATTGTTGCTAGTAGTTAAGGGGGCCTTTTTCGCTCCGGCCATGGCGAACTAGGGTTTTAGAGTCGGAAAATGTGAAAGTGAGCAGAGATGAGAGACACGGAGAAAGTGTCTGTGCAAAGTGAAGATGGGGGTGAGGGGAGCTTTGGGATATAACGATGGCGGACTAACGTCTACTTTTGAAATTTGAATTTTGAATTCGAAAATTTAATATCTTTTTTATTTTATTTTTTTTGTTAAATGAATATTTTCTGTTAAACATCTTTTTGGTGGTTTTATTTTTCAAGACCTTCGGTTGACCAGAGTTTTCTTCTGCCCCTTCACTTCTTAATGTAACGTACGAATCCGATCGAAATGAAATCTATTACTATAAAATACAGAGAAGAAAAAATGTTTGAAAAAATATTTCAATTTTCCGCTTAAAAGCTGTTTTTCTCCCCTAAAGTTTAATTTGAATTCTTTTCATGCAGGTATTTGCATTGTTTTTATTCCATGCATGCACGTTTTCAGGTTTTTTGGGATTTAGATTTCATTTATATATATATATATATATATATATGTATAAGATTTTGTTTGACTAAACTCACTTATCTACAAATCACATTTTCATATGTCTACCGATCTGTTTTTTATTTCCTGTTTTTTAGGTAACCAAGCCGAGTTTAAATTATAGTATCATCCATCAAACTAGTGTATATCCCGTGCGATGCACGGGAACAATATTAAATTAACAATATTATAAATAGACCTCGAATTTGAGTCAATTGAGGAAGTGAAAACTACTATTGATCCTATTTAAAAAGAGGAAGAAAAAAAATAATTATAAATAAAAGAGGAGGATAAACAATACTTTTATAAATTAAATATTCGGGGTCAAACAATATAAATTTATTTTGTATAAGAGAATATAAAAAAATTTGATTACACACTATTTCAAAATTATTATTATACTTTTTTGTATGGTTTGCTTAGAATATTTGTAAAAATATTAGTAATTAGACCGATGAAAATTAACTTCTTAAAGTAGATAATGGATTTCTAGTAGTAATTATGAATTGATTTCTATTTTATTTTATTTTTTCTTTTTAAAGATAATGGATTTCTAGTAGTAATTATGAATTGGTTTCTATTTTATTTTATTTTTTCAAATCTGTATAGATAAGGGATGAGATTTTTTAAACACGTAAGATCGTATGCAATGGGATTTTGTAACAGAAGAGATAAGCTCGTGTAAATTTATACTAAAAATAGGAAAAAGAAAAACAAATATTTATTGTCAACACGATAAACTAAGAAATCGGAAAAAGAGAAACAAACCTTTACACAATTGAGCGGATCTTTTTGCCTATTCAGATTTGTCCAACAATTACTATATATAGGATATATTTAATGATTTTGGCGGGAAAATGTTTCTAAATTTGTAAAAAGGTTATTCTTTTTATATAATGATAGATGAGTAATTGTTTAAGATAATTAGCCGTGAAAAAAGGAAATAAGTTTGTAATTTATTTGGTTAAATTCAGTTTTTGAGTTAATTCTTCTCTTATGAACACGTTTCTGCGGACGGATGTTGCGGTATTGCAGGAGAAGATGATTTAGATATATACAAATCCATTATCATGAAAACCTTCTTTTTTTATTAATCTTTTTACACGTGACAATTATTTTGTTAAACTTTTTACACTAATCATGGTAACAATTTTTTAAATGGGAATGCTATAATAAAAAATAAAAATACAAAACTTAATCTTTAATGAAAAATTAATTTATAAGTTTTTATATACATATATATAAATCGCATATTTCAATAGAAAAATATTAATTTTTTAACATATAGTTATGCAATATATACAACTTAAATAATAATTAAAAAACAAATACATTGTAAAGAGTACATTTCAAAGTTAAACAGATAAAGTAATCAAATTGGTCGAGACTAATGATAAAGGTATATATTCCATATTATGTTTTCATCGATTTATTATCTTTAAAAATACAATTATGCTGGATATATTATCCATATAAATATAATAAATCTACCCTAAAAACGATGAAGAGGACTTCGCGATAACTAAACTTAATTATTTGGAATGTACATCTTTTTATATACATATAAATAAAAAGCCAACGGTTCACCATTATACAAATCATATAGAGATCTTTTTACTTAAGTTTATTGTTTTTCACTCCACACGTATAAACTTAATTTAATCTAAATTTCTTTTTATTTAAAAGAGGTAAAATAACATTTGGTTTCCCGCCTATTCTATTTAAGTAATATTTTTTGCCAAAATTTAAAAAAATCCCGCCTAAATTAATGTACAGAATCATTTTGGTCAGATATTGCGCCTATTGCCTTTATTAGTTGCATGATTTAAATTTAGAATATAATATATTGACAAAACTTGCAGCTATTACCTTTATTAGTTACATGGTTTAAATTTAGTATATAATGTATTACAAAAAGATAAAAAGATTTTTATTTAAATTTAGAAATAAAAAATAATTATTCATAACTTACGGGTCAATATTTACTTGGACGTAAACGAAATAGTCAATTATATAACTTACGGGTCAATATTAACTTGGACGTAAATGAAATAGTCAATTATTTATAATTTAATAAATTATTCAACTACTTAATATTTTTTATTTTAATAGTTTATACAGTAATAAATTATTTGAAGTAATGAAACAATATAAATTTTATATTTATACTTATTATTCACATAGACTGTTAAATATATGATAACATTTTACCAAAATAGCTATTTTATGGAATCACATATAGTCAAATCGATTTTCTGAATAAAAATTTTGAAATGAATATAATGTAATTTATTATCAGTTATGTGCACCACACGGGTTGTATATTAATTTTAAATAGACATTTTTATGTAATTTTGCACAATTTAAACTTTATATAACACTTTCAATAAATTAATATAAGTAAATTGTATTACATATTGATTCCATATTTTTAATTTATAAATATTATTTAATAAGATTTTTTTTTTTTTTGGTAAAATTTAATAAGAATTTTTAACTATAAATATTAATGAATATCTCTTACCCGTGCACTGCACGGAACTCGTACTAGTAAGATAAGGAATATAGTAAAACCAATGATGAACTAATAAAATTTCCCAACTCTTCTAACTTTCGTTCATGAATCATGATACCAATTTGTAAACATTCGGTTTTACAAAATTGATGAGATGACTACGAATTTTGTCATGGATAAATATTATAATGTTCTCACTACGAAAAAGATATCATAAGGTTATATGTCCATCATGAAATACTTAAATTAGATGAAGTACTATTAGGAGGCGATTTCACTATAATTAAAATCAATTTTAACTGATTGAATAATATTTTTATAGTCCTTAACTCAAAATTTAATTCAAATTTAATTCATTCAAACTCTCTTCAATATTATTAATACAATTAAATAATATCAATCAATCATTCTCGTACATCTCATCAATTTTAATTCACTATTGATATCTTCACATATTTTTAACTATATATTATTTCTAATAATCTCTCTTCTACTTATATTACATCAATTTCATTCATTACATTTTAAATATTATTTAAATACAAACTCAAAATCACACTCAATCCACCACATTCAATCAACTTTATTTAAAATTAACTCACTTTAATTCAAAATCCAATCAAAACCGATTTTGATTTATATCAAATCGCCCCGTTAGTGTTTTCAATAATTCATTAATTGTTTGATTCAATTGTTACGTGGTAATATATATATATATATGAGTTCAAACTACACATGACCACGAATCAAACCGACCCGTGGTCAAACCAAGCTCATGGTTTGACCGGAACCACCATTTTGTCATGTTTAATTCAAGCGAGAATGGTTCTTACTGAAAGAAATAAGAATGCATCTTAGCTACAAAATTTGATCATCCAACGGCAAAAAAACAAGCAACAGTTTTACATTCATTAAGAGCATTATGGACATTTTTCTACCCAATACCAGTGCCCCCACCCCCAACTCTCTCTCTCTCTCTCTCTCCCCCCTCCTTGACTCCGACCGACCACCTCTACCTACCCCCGTCCTGATTGTACCATCTTCTCGCCATGGTCGCTCTGCTTCTCTGTCCCTTCCCACGTCGTGGTCGCCTTGCTTCCCCGTCCGCCGTCGAAGAAGACGATGACGTCGTGGAGGGAGACGGAGGGAGGGTGTGGGGCTAGGTCTGGCCCGAATCAAGGCATCTCCACCAAAGATGATAGTCAGACATTAATGACTATTAGAATGCATATTAGCGTAACAGTGTATTCTGCGCAATGACTAAAATACCCCCATGTGAATAATCAAAAGTCCACATAATTACAACAATACCACTAGCCCTTTGCTTGTGCTTGCAGCATTCATATATCACATTCAACCGCTACGATCTTGTTGGATTCTATTAGGAACGTCGACCCATGTGCATAACCAAATCTAATTATAAAATTAAATTATAGCGCAGCGAAATCAATAGCTAAGATTAGAAAATTATGCTTTAAAATTTTACTGACTCTGAGACGAATACATAGCCTACGAGACTGGACGAACAATTCTGAGATGCGTCCTCTTGCCCTCGTTCCCCCTATGTGTGTCCTCGCCGAGTTGCCAGCTCCCTTACCTCGAAGCAGTGAATGCCGATGTTGATCACCAAGTGTGTCGCGTGCGTCGCCGGGCGTCGCATGTCTGATCATGTTCGGCTAATGCTGACAGAACATACGAGCTTAACATAGGCAACATTCCACTTCGAGGTGATTTGGATCGGTCGCACGATTAGACAGTCTAATAAGACAGACTAATGGATAAGAAGAAATATTATTAGAAGATAAGAACCACATGTGGATAGGGTCATATAACCTAACCGAATTGGAAAATTCTGGCAGTTTGGAAGTACAGATAAGTAGTTCGGGGAGCCTGGAAAGCTCAAACGGGTAGTAATGGGCAACAAAGTAACACACCCCTATATATAGGGTTGATGTATGTCGATCCCAACATTACATTCCTTACACATTCTACATACAAGCTTTACACACACTACTGTTCATCGTCTCCATTCGTATTCTGAACTAAAAATTGGAGGCTATACGCCGGAAAATCCCTTCGGCATTGAATTTGTGCATGTATTGAAGGTCATCAACTGGCGAGAAAGACAATCCATGTCGAACCAAGCCGGTTCGAGATCTTTTACATACTAATTATCATATTTCATTTCGAACATTATCAAATATCTTCATTTTTCTGTCTCATGGTCTATCGAATAATTTGTTCCACACTTTATCAATTATTTCGCTTTGTTGTCGCATAAGCTCTTTCGCACTTTATCAGTTATTTACGCTTGTCTGTCACATAGTTCATCAAATAAGTTTTTTCATACTTTATCAATTTTTTTGCCTTTCTGTCCCATAGTTTATCACATAAATTTTTCGTACTTTATGTTCGCAAAATATTTTTACTATCCACAAGTGTACGGTATAGCTATAGTGAGTGGCGAGCAAGGTCGTATTCCACATAGATTGTTGTTAAATAACTAAGTAACAAAATATAAATGGTTAAATATTATTCAGTCTAATGCAAATTTAAATGGTGATCTTATTCTAAACTAGTGGATGAATGCAAAATAAATTCTATCACTAATGAAGGCTTGTTCTAAGATAAATCAAGAATGAGATAATAGATTCTAGGCTATTCTTTCCTCGGTATTATTCTAGCAAAGATTAATTATTCATTCAAACCTTATTTAATTCTACCATTCGTAAGAATAATCGCTGAAGTAATTTACACCTTTCTCTCGAACAAGTTAAATCGTAGATATTAATTGTTATCTATCTCCTCTCGGTCTCAAGATAAACAACTAACTCTCATAAGTTCCTAAGATTCTAGTTCCCTCGCAAGATTCTATCAACCTCTCGGTCTGTTTAGTCTCTTACGTTATGAATTTCCCAATTCTAGCAATCAACTATCTCCTCTCGGTCTCAAGTCAATCACAAATATGATAAATACGGGCCATTATATTCACACAATTAATAAAAGCACAAGAAATTGATAAACGAATGATAAACCGGAATGAATCAACAAAATCACTTCATAAAATAATCCGAGTACTCGCAAATCCTAGAATCCCTAAAAGGTTTAGCTACTAAACATATTCTCAAAATTCAAAATAAATATATTCATGAGTTCAATGAAGAAGAAAAAGAGAAAAGAAAGAAGAACTTTTGTCGCCGTTAGTTCCCGAATCTTCAATCTTGACTTCCTCGAATCCCTCGTGTGTTTCGTGCTTTCTTTAGGCCTCCAATGGTGTCAAAAGTCGCAAAAACGAGTTCATAAGGCCTCTTTTATACTGTAGGGTCATTCTGGGTCGAAAAATGAAAGAAATCGCACAAGAATCCTATTCCCCGCTGAACTAGTCTGCGCGTCACACGAGTCGTGTCACAAGCCACACGAGTCGTGTGACTTTTCTCAACTTTTCGGCGAACTTCCAGGCTCACACGACCGGGTCACACGAGTCGTGTGAGGTCACACGACCCGTGTCTCAACCCACACGACTCGTGTGAAAAAGCCGTAACCATGCCTCTTATTTCCTCAATCCACACGACCCGTGTCACTACCCACACGAGTCGTGTGGCCTCTTCTGCACCCGTTTTTGCCGTTTTTCGTCCCGATTCCATTTCCAACGCATTTTCGGGCATATTTCCTGCAAAAACAACGACAAAAACACCTCTATCATAGATTAATAAATAAAACGAAATGGTGCACAATCACGCGATAACCATGACCAAATATCACAATATATCACTCATAATGCATGAAAATATGATGAATGTCACTTTATCAATTATTATCGTCAGTCTGTCGTATAATTTGTTTCGCACTTCATCAATTATCTTTGTCTGTCTGTCGCATAGTTTTTTGCATAAATATTTTGCATTTTATTAATTATCTTCGTCTATCTGTCGCATAATATATCGCATAATTTGTTCCGCACTTTGCGGGGTGAAAAAGTTAGGGTGTGATTGGATATAAACTTAACAAAAAATACAAAAAACGATCAAAATTCATATTTAACTCAACTTTAACTCAAATTACTATCCTTAATATTATCAATATAATTAAATAATATTAATCAATTTACACATCACATCAACTTTAATTCACTATTCATCCGCTCACATAATTTTAACCAAGGTTGTCAAAACCGACCGGTCATCGAACCGGTGAAGCTACTGGTTCAATGGTTCACTGGTCGGACCAATGGTCGAATCGGTCGAACCGGTTTTAATTAATATATTATTTTAACTTATTTTTTATGTATAATATATGATGGTATATATTTTTATTATTAATTTTATTGTGTATATTGATATTATTCAAAATAAATAAAGGAAAAAAATAATATGGAATCGTGTATATTCTAATTATTTTAGCTAGTATGTCTAATTCCAAGTGTAGGTTTATATTTATAATTAACTTTATTATTTTATTTTTCCCCACATAATAATTATTAACTTCATTCACGCTGGGGTGAGTTTTATTTATTTATTTTTATTAATAATGACATTATTGAGTGGAGAATGAGTATTAAAGTGTCAAACATCTTACCATCCAAATTATTATCAAATGTATCGCCTGAATAACAACCTAATTAATTTTTTCTTTCATGAAGTCACATTCTTTAAGTTCCAGCATTGTAAAGCCCAATAATAACAGTCCAACAATTACATGAAGCCTTTATTTGTCCCTATCCCACATCTAAAGCTCAAAGAAAATAGTACAGCTATATAATTGATTCTCCAACCAATTCAAATCAAAGCACTCAAGTGGACCGTTGAGTCGTACCAGCCGTTGTCGGTTCACCGGTTTTTTTGGTTTTTGACCGATTCACCCGGTTTGTAACCGGTTTATGGTGAAACGGTTTTATGTCTCAAACCGAACCGGTTAATGGTCCGGTTTCCGGTTGAACCGATCAGCCGGTTCAGTCCGATTTTGACAACTATGATTTTAACTAACTACCACTTTCAATTATATTTCTCTTACTTTTACATCAAATCAATTTTAATTATTTATTTTAAATAATATTTAAATTTAAACTTAAATTATCACCAACAACTAACCATACCACATTTTTTAAAATTAACTGTGGTTAAAAGTAAATCAAACACATCTATATCCAATCACCCTTGACTTATTATTTAACAGTGTGAAAAAATTATTCGGATTAAAAATAGTTATTTCCTCAAATTAAATTCTATTGTCACAATCGAAAAGAATAGTCTTCGAAACATTTTTTCGTTCACAAATTAATAATCTCTCGAATATAAAATTTCACATTTACCATATGCACTATCTAGCATCTGGCTTCGTTCGGCTTGAGGCCATTAGAACTATGGCGCCTTTCTTTATTTCAATATGCATACTTGTAATGTATTTGTCCCAATATGGAAGCTTTGGTCCTCATAGAAGCATATCATTTTCAATTTCCCTCGTCTAACATACCCACGAGACATTTCTCCAATAAGAACTCTGCATTAACCCAAGCATGATACTTATCTGGACCAGTCATAAGGATTGCAAATTTTATCATCGCATAAATTTACTTGGAAGAAGTGAAAAAACCAGAGTTCGTCAAAATACAATAGAAGGATACTGAATAAAGATGTGCAATCTTTTCCAACTGCCTTCATCAGCATGTCCACGCCTGTTGGCATCCACCGGCAGCAAATGTATAAAATTTTTTGTCAGAGGTTAAAATCTCATATAAATAGAAAGAGCAACCTTTTGTTCTAAATGCAACATAAAATCAGATGGGAATGTGAAAAAACTGAAGAAAACAATCATGACATGTTAATTGATGCTGCTTTCAGAATTGGAATAGTGGGCACATTCTAATGTCATAATAAAAGCAGGATTAAATCTCAATCATTGAGGGGCTCAAAATGAAATATTAATATCTATAAGGCATCAGATAAACTAACTACAGACAAGAACTTGAATTTTTTTGGCATTCTACGCTTCAAATGAGATGCACAAATAGGAAAAAAAAAATAAAGGTAGGGATTACACATTTTAGTAAAAACGTGAAATTCAGTAGCAACTACATAGGTCAATTTCACATATTGAAAGAATTGGGATGGCACATCAATGTCTCAAGTTACAACTTGTTCGACAAATCCATGTTGAGAACACATGTCATAAATCCACTTCATACACTAGAGGATGCACTGTTACAGCTAAAAACAACTTGTAAGCAGAAATCAGCATTTAGTCTTCTTGAAGAGAGGTAAAGTTTCTTAAAAATAAGAAATTTCATTAATTCATATGTTAATGACAGCTGTAGAGGTCTTGTGTTAGGTTGGCCTAACGATTAGGCCCGCATACTCTTTTCACAAGTATGCATACTTTCATTAGAAAACTTTACTTTAAAAAACATCATAAACAAAAGTATGACAAAATGTGACATTTGATAGTATAAGTATGCATTTTTTTTCTCAAAGTATGACGAGTATCGGCTGCCTCACACAAGAATTTGTGTAATGACCAAAACTGTCAAAGAAGCTATGAGGGAAAAGAATATCAAATGAATGCATTAGTATAAATATTTAGTGAGTTAACGCCAGGACAATTTTTGACATGTAATAATATGCAGCTTCACTTGCAAATATATATCGTTCATGAATTACTTGATATGATTCAGTCAATATTTATTATTATTATAATGTGTTTCTATATTATTACCCTTCCTGATTACCTCTTAAATTAGTTACTCTTTTAATGACTTTTATACAGATCATGTTACAAGATAAAAAAGAAAATTGTGTTCCGGTTACAAAGAATTCCAGCTTCATCTTGCCCCTGCTTGTCGTATTTCACCTCAGAATGCCAATAATATCTAATATTTATAGAAACATTATAAAACTGATAAAGCTGAATATAAGGGAAGCCACAATCACCTATTCTCTGAAAATGCAAGATTGAAGTCATAAGAATCAGATCCCATGAAAGAAAGATCAGACACTGAGACAAAATTAACTAAATTGATCAAAATTTTCTAGCTACCTCCAGGATGAAACTTCATATAGGGTGATAAATTGTAGACACGGCCTTTAAGAACAGTCCACATAGAACCTTCAGATTGATGTTGTTTGACTTCTTTCAAAGATATCAGTCTTCTATTAGACTGCCCCTTCAATCCTGAGTAGAAGAAAATATAGGAAAATGAAGCAGGTTCAGTATACAGAGTGGATAATAGAGTAGCTCCTAACTTGCAACAATGATTCTCCTGGATGAACTTTAATATTGAACAAGAGTAACTGAAACTTGCCATCTGGGGCTAAATGACATTTATCATAAATTGCAAACATAAAGACGAGTACATTAGAGAAATGTAAAGAAGTTCAGTAATGAGGCTCAAAGAGCAAATATTTCTAGCAAAAATCACCATGTTGTCCAATACCAAGGAAAAGTAAAAGAAAAAAAGAATCATGCAAATAAGTATATAAGTATCAGCATCTCTTCATAAATATCAATTGTTTAAAACAAAAAAGTGACGCTTTAGAGATGGTCAAAGACGGAATAAAAAGTGGAAAAAAGAAAATAGTTCATGTTTTTTTGTTAAAAAATAGTTGCATAACAGAATTTAAGACATAGGATGTGAACGTGGAGGCAGATTCAGTAATTCAATCTATAAAAAGCTCCAAGTAATACCATCTATAAAAAGCTCCAATAGGACTTCCATTAACATTGTAAATTATACAGAATACTCAATCTCCAATTCTACAATACCAACTTTCATTAAACTGTATCACATATTATTATCAGTAGAACAGAAGAAACTTTCGGTCAAATCAGTTCCTACACCGAAGTATTTTATTTAGTTGAGGATCCTTATGACTAAGGAAATACAGGAAGTGACATTACGTCCATATTAGGTACACCATGGAGATGAACCAAGATATTTTTGCAAGTTCTATGTGCTCCTTTCTTGTACATAAACCAAAAAATGTTGCACAAGCTTTTATAATCTCATGCTAATCAGCCCTGAAGAAAATTTACTATGAATTTAATAATACAACAGACAGTTCAGCCTCTACACACTAGTTGCATTTCGTATTGAATGGTGTGGATAAAAATGGAATATTTCGCCACATTGGAGGTTTCAAATAATTCCATCTAAAACAAATTTAGAATCCAACCAAATGACACAAGAAGCAGCTCAAAACCAGACAATAAAGATTTGAACAACATAGAGTTTGTTAAGATGGATTTGAAAAATAAAACAATTCAAATCATTTGATCCAAGGACATCCTTAAGGAAAGAGCAAATTAAATTCTTAATGCAAGTGTCCGGCCATACTCTAACTTGAATGAATAAAAATTGAAGACTTAGTAACGTGTCAAATAAAATAATAAAACATCCCCATTGCTGTGTTTTCTAGGAATTCCAAACAAAACCCAATTCCCAGTTGTACTAAAAACAGGTTATCTAATGCGCGTTGTATGATTAGTTTGTTGTAGCCATATCAGCACATTTAAAATGTAACATCAAAAACCAGACAAATACCCACATTAAGGGCAAAGTACCTGCCAAGTCAGGATGCGTTCTGGTAAGCTTAAGCCAGTCCATCTGACTGTATCCTTTCTCAAAAGGGACCTTATTTCTCTGAACACCTTTCCTTACAGGAATATTCGTCTGTGGTGAAGCATTGCTCGAACTTCCTGCAACCTCTTTTTGGGGCCGTGAAACTAAACCTTTTCCAGATGAGGCATCAACCACATTAAACGACAATGAACCAACAGTTGCCTGTTTACGAGAAGTTGAACTGACTTTCCAAATGCTACCATTATTCTCCTTACCAGCATTTGCATTTGCATTTGCATTTCCATCATCTGTACAATCCTCACGCGTATCATTTCTCTTACTGGCAGCTTCAGTAACCCCATCTTTTATTTGAATTCTATCAATATCGTTAGCAGCATCTACTGGCGGCCCAACCTTATCACAGACAATTGCGCAAGAGTAAAAGATTGGAAAATAATAATTCGAGCAGCTCACATTTAAACCGATCCATCGTTAAGCTACAAAAGCTACCAAGTAAAACATATCCATCAACGTATTGCCAACTTACCTGACAAAATGTGAAATCATCCTCTTCAGCCATTGCAGTTGAAAAAGATCCCCCCAGATTAGATTAAATAGAGAGGTTTTCCTTCTGTACACAGATTATACCACCAAATTACCCGGCTTGCATATGATAAAATATTCAGTGAATAAAATCGAATATTTTGCAACTTTTCAGCAAGATCAGATGATAGTGTTCAATGACGGACGAGCTATAATATCGATAATCAATAATCAAGTAGAGGAAAACTAAAATGCTCATAACAAATTTGAATATTGACCGGCAGTTCAATTCAATTGTCAATACACTAAAATGGGATTTTTAGTCTTCTGAGTTTTAGATAAAACTATGAAGTGAAATTCTTTTTCCACCAGTTACATATAAATTCACAAAAAAACTACTAAAAAATACTACTACTAATAATCAAGGAGAACGCAGACAAAAAAGAAAATATCACGCGCATACACACACGTAAAATTTGAGCATGGAGGAAGCAGAGCTTACCTTGCAGGAATGGAATCTCTGATTGAAGAAAAAATTATTGAGATTCCACATTTTTTGGTTTAAGAAAAACGATTGAGGAAATAGGGAAGAACGAAGGCCATTGGGCCGTGCCCAGCTAGTGGGCAATTTCTGATGAAGGGTCTTGTGGTTTGGCCCGCTGATAATCTAATGGCCGATTTATATATTTACAACACCAAATAGGAGATATTTATAAATTAAAAATACACATTAAATAATATTTATAAATTAAAAATATAGAATCAATATGTAATACAATTAGGGCTGTTCGGAAGAATTTTAGGTTGGAATCCCATTCCAATTGCCTGAAATACCAAATACAAACACGGGAATCGCTGAAATATTAACCGAAGTATTAAATTTTAGAAACCAAACCGACCGAATTAAGTGCCTAAACCGAAGTTTAACCGAACCGAATTGGTCGGTCGGTTCGGTCGGTTAACCGAAATTTTACAAGAAAACAATTTTTTTTAAGATTGTTTACCGGGCCCAAACAAATTGGTCTTTTAATTGGCCCAAACACAATTGTTATTTAACAGGCAATGTTGACATGTTCATGCATTGGGGTGTTTACTACTTGTAAAAGGCGTGAGTCACTTAATTGACTCGTGTTTACGCCTCTTATCTGTTTTTATGTTTTCCCTTTATTTTCTTATTTTCCACGTGTTGCATCTTGATAGGGTGAGTCTGGGCTGAGGGAATATTATGTACTCGCTGCGATCGTCTTCTTCTTTTTTGTGAGATCTGGTTTTGTAAGCTGTTGGCTAATGAAAAAATGGTGTTTCAAAAGATTGATTTCGTTTTAGTTTAGCTCGTATATTTTGATTTCCAGTTTCTACATGGTATCAGAGCAGGTTGTTAATGGCACAAAATAGAGACGAGCGTGTTCGAGATATTGTGCGCAGTAATTACTCGAGAGACATCGATCCTTTAGCACTTCATGGATCTGATAACCCTGGACTGGTGTTGGTTACAAATCAGCTCACCGGCGCGAATTACATGCATTGGAGCCGAGCGATGAAGTTAGCACTGGGAGCAAAGTCGAAGCTCGGATTCATTGAAGGAACAGTGGAGATTCCAGAACAAAACACAGATGACTACACTCAGTATCAGAAGGTAGAATCCATGGTTATATCTTGGCTGCTAAATTCCATTTCAAAGGAAATTGTAGAAGCTTTCATGTATGTTAAAACTGCCAAACAATTGTGGGATGAGCTAGCTGAGAGATATGGTGATAGTAATGGGCCTCTTAAATATCATCTACAGAAGGAGATATCTAATTTTTCTCAAGGAACACTTTCAGTTACTTCATATTACACAAAGCTGAAATGTTTATGGGATGAATACAATTGTCTCATATCACTGCCTGAATGTGTCTGTGGGTCTAGCAAAGCTATTTCTGAAAATGACATGGAAATTAAACTCATACAATTCCTCATGGGTTTGAATGAAGCGTTTGAGCCAGTGAAAAACCAAATTCTACTAATGGATCCTCTTCCAACCGTTAATAAAGCATATTCAATGATACTGAAAGTGGAAAGGCAGAAGAGCATGGTTACAGGCTCACTAAATCCCTTGGAAACAACAGCTATGCTAGCTAGAGGAAATTTTGGGAGAGGTACAGGCTTCGGGCGTGGAAATGGTGGGAGAGGAACAGGAGGACAGTCATACAATAATAATGGTGGGAGAGGAAGAGGTTCTCCAAGGTTATCCAAAGAAGAAAGAGCGAAACTATTCTGTACTCATTGTGGGTTTAATGGACATGAAGTCCAAGGATACTTTAAGCTAAATGGATATCCAGACTGGTATAGAGAACTCAGGCAGCAAAGGCAAGGGCAGAATGTCAATATGGTAGAAGGTGATGATCTTTCAAAATCAGACTCAGAGGCAAAGTCACAACACAGTGACACTTTACCAGACATTGGAGCTTTAGCAAAGGAAGTGGCCAAGTATATTTCAATGCAGCAAGATGCTGAAACTCACACCTTCTCTCATCTTGTGGAATCTTCAAATACTATAGAAGGCTATGTTTTCTCATTGTTCAGTAAGTTGAATAGAGGGAGCTGGATAGTTGATACTGGAGCCAGCAAACACATTTGTTCAAATCTTACCCTGGTGACTTATAGTGCAGATATTCCTGTTCCTGTGACAGTTAACTTACCTGATGGCTCAAAATTTGAAGTCACAAAAATTGGAGAGGTACAATTAAATGATAGGGTGCTGCTTAAGAATGTGCTGCTTATACCTGAGTTTAAATATAACCTGTTGTCTGTTGGTCAGCTGATAGAAGATAATAGTTTGAGTTTCAGTTTTACAAGCAAAGGGTGCAGGTTGCTTGACAATGAGAGCAATTCAGTCATTGTTGAAGGAAAAATCATGGTAGGACTGTACATCATAGAAGGGGAAGACATCTATGTTAATACAGTGGGAGATATGAAACATGTGGACAAAGAAATTGACATTTGGCACAAAAGGCTAGGTCACAGCTCCTTGGCTGCCCTTAAACACCTTAGTTTTCTTAAAGGTGATTACTCAAATCAGAAGCTGAATGCATGTGACATATGCCACAGATCAAAACAATGCAGGTTGTCTTTTCCTCTCAGCCACATACAAAGCAAGAAAAGATTTGATTTAATACATCTTGATGTCTGGGGACCCTATCTTGAAAAATCAGTGACAAATACTGCTTATATGTTGACTATTGTGGATGACTACACTAGGGCCACTTGGATTTTTCTTATGAAGTATAAGTCTGAAACATGTGGTCACATTAAATTTTTCTTGAAAATGGTAGAAGTCCAGTTTGATGAGAAGGTGAAAAAGGTAAGGACAGACAATGGAACAGAATTTGTAAATAAGGAGGTGGTTGACTTGCTTAGAGAAAAAGGAATCATCCATCAGAGGTCCTGCCCATATACTCCACAGCAAAATGGGGTAGTGGAGAGGAAGCATAGAGTGATTTTGGAAGTGGCAAGATCTATATCATTTCAGGCAAACCTTCAAAGAGATCTTTGGCCTTATAGTCTTCTAGCTGCAGTACAGATCATTAACACTTTGCCCAGTGAGAAGTTGGGTTGGAAAAGCCCTTTTGAAATGCTTCATGGAGTTCTACCCACCTATGGTATGTTTAAAGTTTTTGGATGCCTCTGCTATGCCAAAAGAAACAGTCCACACAAAAAGAAATTTGATGAGAGAGCCATTGCTTGTGTGTTTTTGGGTTATATCTCAGGAGTAAAGGGGTACAGACTATTTGATCTAAAGACAAGGGAGGTTTTTGTTTCAAGAGATGTGGCCTTTTATGAAGGCCAATTTCCTTTTTCAAGAGGAGCAGAAGTATTTGACTCAGATGGCATCAATGTGCCACTGCCTGTGGTGAATGAAATCCAGGAAGAAGGGTTGATTGACAGGGGGTCACAAGTTTGTGATGAAAATTCAATACCAGAAAGTTTGGTGCAAATTCCTACTCAAATGACAGATAGAAACAAAAGAGAAAGGAAGAAGCCTGAGTGGATGAAAGATTATGTGATGGATGATTTTTCCTCAGATGATGAGAGAGTGGAGACAGCTTTATTCTTCACTGAAGTTCAGAGATCCTTATCAGAACCTGTGCATTATGAGCAAGCTTTACAAGATGATAGGTGGATCGAGGCCATGAACAGAGAGTTGGAAGCCCTTGAGATTAATAATACTTGGGAACTCACACAGTTACCAGCTGGAAAGAAAGCCATTGGCTCAAGATGGGTTTATAAAATTAAGAGGAATCCTGATGGGAGTGTGGACAAATTCAAAGCAAGATTAGTGGCAAAGGGATATCTCCAAAAAGAGGGAATTGATTTCTTTGACAGTTTCTCTCCGGTTGCTAAATTGGTTTCAGTTAGGCTTCTTATAGCTTTAGCAACACAACAAAGGTGGGAGCTACATCATATTGATATCAATAATGCTTTCCTTCATGGTTTTTTGGATGAAGAGGTGTATATGTTACCACCTAAGGGATATGATAAAGCCAAGAAGGGAGAGGTTTGCTTGCTGAAAAGGAGTTTATATGGTTTAAAACAGGCTTCGAGGCAATGGAACATTGAATTTTCAGAAAAACTGCTCAGTTATGGCTTTACTCAGTCCCCTCATGATCACTGCATGTTTATTAAGATTTCAGGTTCTTCCACTCTCGCATTACTGATTTATGTTGATGATGTCCTTGTTGCTGGAGATTCACTGAGTGCTATTGCGGACCTCAAGAAATACCTTCATAATCTTTTTACTATCAAGGATTTAGGGAAGGCAAAATACTTCTTGGGTTTGGAAATTTGCAGTACTGGGAAGGGAACTTATCTCACCCAGAGAAAGTACATACTGGACATAGTTCGTGATCTTGGTTTGGAAGATTGTAAACCAACTATGACTCCATTGCCCCCGGGAATAAACCTGTCATCACAGGAGTCACCAACCTTTTCAGATTCTTCCCTCTACAGGAGACTCATTGGGAGATTATTGTATCTGAATCTTTCAAGAGCAGATATCTCTTATGGTGTCCAGCAACTTAGCCAATTTGTTCAAAACCCTTCACAGGCACATTGGACTGTTGCTGTTCATTTGGTTAGATATTTGAAGGGCACTCCTACTTTCGGCCTTTATTATGCAACAACTCCTTCACTACAGCTCGAGGCCTTTTGTGATGCCGACTGGGGTAGTTGTGCTCTGACCAGGAAGTCACTCACTGGATATTGTATTTTCCTTGGACAAGCTTTGGTGTCATGGAAGACTAAAAAGCAGAAAACCGTTTCTCGATCCTCAGCCGAGGCCGAATATAGATCCATGGCCAGCACGGCTTGTGAGCTTCAATGGCTTACGTTTCTGGGTGCAGATCTTTCTCTTTCCTTATCCTCTCCCATTTCTCTATGGTGTGACAACAAAGCAGCTCTCCATATTGCAGCAAACCCGGTATTTCATGAGCGTACCAAACACCTTGATATTGATTGCCATGTGGTGCGCAATCTTTACAAAGATGGTTTTCTCTTTCCTCGTCACATTTTATCTTCTCTCCAGCCCGCGGATATGTTCACTAAATCTCTGGGCCGTGGTGATTTTCAGCGTTGTGTTTGCAAGTTGGGAATGTGTGTTAACCCTCACCTTCCCACTTGAGGGGGGGGTGTTGACATGGTTATGCATTGGGGTTGACATGTTCATGCATTGGGGTGTTTACTACTTGTAAAAGGCGTGAGTCACTTAATTGACTCGTGTTTACGCCTCTTATCTGTTTTTATGTTTTCCCTTTATTTTCTTATTTTCCACGTGTTGCATCTTGATAGGGTGAGTCTGAGCTGAGGGAATATTATGTACTCGCTGCGATCGTCTTCTTCTTTTTTGTGAGATCTGGTTTTGTAAGCTGTTGGCTAATGAAAAAATGGTGTTTCAAAAGATTGATTTCGTTTTAGTTTAGCTCGTATATTTTGATTTCCAGTTTCTACAGGCAAACTGTTACAAGTTGGGTTTTTGTTTTGGTAAATCCAAATATTGTTAAATCGATGCATTTCAGTTCTCCCCTAAAAGTTAAAGAAGATGATGAAGCAGACAACTTAGATATAAAGCTGGACATGAAGAAAAAGAGTGTGTCTATCACTGCAGAAATTAATTTGAAGAAGAAGTGTGACTTTAGAAAATAAAACAAAAAAAAATACTTAGGGTCGCATTAATTCGACGACCGGTGACCACGAGCTCCTTGACCGGACGGAGGAGCAGCGACTGACGGAGGAGCAGCAAGCGACGGAGGAGCAGCAAGCGACGGAGGACTGGCACGAGTCGACGACCGGTGACCACGAGCTCTTTGACTGGACGTAGGAGGAGCAGCGACGGAGGAGGATCTGCGATGGAGGAGGAGCACCGACGGAGGAGTAGCCGTGTAGGGGCGGAGGATTTGGGGACGGCGAGGAGGATTTAGGGAAGGGATATGATATCCCTGGCCTTTTCTGAAATGCGAAGAGGAGGAGTGTACAAGTTAAGATTAGGGATTTATATTTATATAATAAGAATTAACATTTATCCATAATAGTAGGTCAAATTATAGTCAATGTTGGATTTGCATTTAATATTTTTCAAAATCAGTAAGTTTTTGTCCTTTTCACACTTCTCATTAATTATTAATTATGTCCTTTCACACATCTAATTAAATAATTCCATATGAGCTTTTATCGTTAAAATGTATAGTGAACTGTTATGACCTTATCCCATTGATATTTCCATGAAGCGTTCTTAAGGCGTTCTATTTTTTGGTAATCACTCTATATCAATAACCGGATATTTGGTTAATGATAGCACACGTCTTTATATCAAGAAGCGGATATTCTTTGACCTTTAATTAATCTGAACTGATTGCCTTGACTTTTCAATTTTTAAAAACTCTTTTTTTATGGCACGTTGGTCTTTTCCTGAAGAAACCCGTTTTTAGTCACGACCAATTATATGTTGCTGCTTCGCGTGTAAATAATAGAAGGGGGTTGAAAATATTAGTTTGTGATAATGAGGAGTTACCAAATAATCAAATTCATAATGTTGTGTACAAGGAGGTTTTTAATAATTTATGATTGCTACCGAACTTTTTATGATTCAACAATGTTCCTATGTATTTTAATGATTTCAATTTCGATCCTAATGCACGAGAGATTATATTATTCTTCCAAATTTTACATCCCGTGCATCGCACGGGTTACGTACTAGTTTAGGGTTATTGACTTAATTTATATTTGTAATAATATTATATTATATATATATATATATTATATATACATATTATTCGATCGGTTCTGTTATTTTGGACATTTTATGTCCAAAACCGATACCGACCGAAAAAACCGAAAATTTACAAATTAAAAACCGACTACCGACCGAGTCGAACAAAAACCGAACCGAATTCGTCGGTTCGGTCGATTTTAGTCAAAATTTGCACACCCCTAAATACAATTTGCTTATATTAATTTATTAAAAGATGTTATATGAAATTTTTATTGTGCAAAATTACATAAAGATGTCTATTTAAATTTAATACACAACTCGTGCGGTGCACGTAACTGATAATAAATTACATTACATTTATTTTAAAATAAGTGTCATTTTTTAATTTTATTTAAAAATTTGATTTGACTATAATTTGATTCATAAAATAATTATTTTGGTAAAAAATTTATCATATATTTAAAAATCTACAAGTATAAATATAGCTTAAATTGATTCATTAATTAAAATAAATTTATTTTTGTATAAACTAATCAAATAAAAAATTAAGTAGTTGAGTAATTTATTAAACAAAAAATAATTAGCAATGTAGAATTAATTAATTTCATCTATATATATCGAAAGAGGTTGATGGAATAATCTAAAGTAACTTTGGCATTGTAATTAAATAAGTTGACTTACTATTAGAAGAAATATTGTAAAAATTACTTTAAAAAAATGAAAATCAAGTTATACGGAACTGTTGTAAATTGTGCAATTCGGTTAATAGCACGACTTTCTATATAAATAAAGTGACAAAATCCATTTGAAAATTATTTTATTATCACAATAAAAATCCGATTCTTCATAGTAATTACGAATATTTGAATTATTTATTCTTTTGGTAACCAACCATACAAAATGTCTTTAAAAAATATATTAAATAGGTTTTCTGAGAAAATATTATATGAATATGCACGATAACTTGCAAATATAATTACAAAGTAAAAAAAATAAAAACGGTTATGAAAATTTTGTCATAATATTTATCGCAACATTACAATATAATCTTTTTGATCAATATTAATAACAAATCACGATGATTTCTTATTCATTTGGCAACCAATTTTATACAAAAATATTTTTTTTATTGTATCTTTAACAAATTATTTAATCAAGATGATTAGTTTATAATCCTTTAATTTATCAATAACTCAGCCGGTTCCTTTATATTTATACTTATAGATTTTTAAATATATGATAAAAAAAATTTCAAATAATTATTTTATAAAATCACATTGTAGTTAAATCGAATGTCTGAATAAAAATATTTTGAAATGAATATAATGTAATTTATTATCAGTTATGTGCACATAATGATGTAAACGAACCAAACCGAACTGAGTCTGGGCTGTTCGAGCTCGTGTTCATTTATGTTCGAACAGTGTTCGTGTTCGTTCGTTTATTTTTCGAGCAAAAAATCGTGTTCGAGTTCGAGTTCGTTCGTGTTCGAATAATATAATACATAAACTTTTTAAATATTTTTGGTTAACTCGAAATTTGTTCGTTCGAACTCGAAAATAAAAGAATAAAATAAAAATATTAATATATTCTATATTTTTTATTAAATAATATTACGTAGATATAAAAAATTAAATAAAATTATATTAAATTTTAGATTTTTTATTGAAAATATTATGTAAATATTTACAAAATAAAATAAACTTATATTAAATTAATGTTCGCGAACATAATCGAACGTTCACGTACGAGCTCGTGTTTGTTCGATTATTAAACGAGCCTAATTTTCTATTCGAACTCGGCTCGATTACAAACGAACGAGCTCGAACGAGTTTTTGTTCGCGAACGTTCGGTTCGTTTACAACTCAACGTGCACATTACGAGTTGTGTACTAATTTTAAATAAACATAATGTAATTCTCCATAATTTAAATTTCATATTGTTTTTATTAAATTAATACCCATAAACTGTATCACATACTAATTATATATTCTTAATTTATAAATATTATTTAATAAGTATTTTTAATTTAAAAATATTAATTAATGTCTTGTACTCCTGGAGTCGTAAAATATAGAAGTCTGGTGTTGGAGTTGGACTATCTTTATCCCCAACCCAACCCAACCCAACCCAATAATAAAAAATTATTTCTCTCTCCTCTACCTACATAACCCAACTTTTAACAACCTACATATCTTTATCCCTAACCCAACCCATTCCAACCCAACATACTATTTATTTTATTTTTATTTATTAAATATTATCTACAATAGATTTTTTGTTATTTTTTTAGTTGTGATAAATTAATGAAAAAATTTATAATTAAAAATATTGATTTCAAAAAATTAATATTTTAAAATAAATTAAATTATATAAAAATATATTTTATCAAATTTAAAATACAACTTATAAAAATACCATAATTTAAAAATACTGAAAAATTATTTATGATAGAGCAAAATGTGTAATATATTAATATGTGATAAATAGTTTGACAAATAATATGACTATAAATAATTTTTTGTTTTTTTATGCTCTAAACCATATATGGTCTAGTGTGTAAATTTGCACTAATTCATATACGGTCTAGTGTGTAAATTTACACTAATTCATATATGGTCTAAACCATATATGGTCTAGTGTGTAAACCATAATTTTTTTTTTTATTTACTATTTGGGTAATAAACATTTATATAATATTACATATTCATATATATAGCAAATTATTCGAAATAAAAATAAATAAGATATATTTTTATTATTTGAGTAATTAACATTTTATATAAAATTAAATATACATATATACCAATTTGATGTGAATAAGTACAAATATACATATATGAATTAGTACAAATTTACACACTAGACCATATATGGTTTAGAGCATATATGAATTAGTACAAATTTACACACTAGACCATATATGGTTTAGAGCATAAAAAAAACAAAAATTTATTTATAGTCAACTGAAAAGAGAGAAATTTCAGTTGTGATCTAAAACATATCAAGAGTGGTCTCTATTTATAGAGAATGAAAAAATACGAATTTTGATATATTTTTTTTTTAATATATAAATAAACTCAATTATTAAGTTATCTTATCTTATCACAATAAAATTATGACTTCCAATTAAAAAAAGACATGTGTCCCATGACTACCAATAATTGAATTAAAAAAATAAAAAATAAAAAAAGAAAGCAACATGCGTCCAAATTCAAGAGCAATAATAGAATAAAAAAAAATCAAAANTTACTAAAACCTCTTCACTTTTTTCTTTTTATTCTGTATTTTTTCTCTCGTCGGCTTTATTTTCTTCGCAATCGCCAGGCCTCTCGAAAGGGTCTTCAGATCCCTGCAGGCTCTTTTGGTGCGATCAACTTTCCTGCATTGTCAAACCTCTCTTTTTTTTTACCACGTTATAATTTGTATGTATCTATGTAAGTTGCCCACATTCGATTACCTTTTTCTTTTCAGATCTCGGAGGATTTATTTCGAGAGGCTAAAGAATTGTGAGAAGAGAAAAAAAAAAAGTAGAAGGAGGATGTCTAAGGCGGGGACATTGGATCTGGCATCTGGGGTTGGTGGAAAGATTGACAAGGACCTTGTTCTCTCCGCCGTTGATAAGTATTCTTCTTCTTAAACACTTATGTTTGTTTATCATCTTTTGTAGCTATGTGTGGTCGAATTGAGATTCTGTTAATCATAAATGGTTTTGAATTCCAAATTTTTTTTTACCCGTTTTTAAATTAACTCCAAATTAACACTACTGTTGGCTTGCTGGGTTCCACTCTCAGGTGGTGAACTCAAGTTAGAGCTCATAAATGCTGGCTTATCACCTCACACTAATATATTATGTGAAAACTTATCTCTTTTTCTCATAATAGTCTAGGACCTGTCATCACTCATCAGCATATAGTTTGTGGACATATGGAGAAATAAATTAACATCAATGTTAGTTGTAGACCAATTAGAATATACAGCAGTGTTGACCAATTTGTCTGGAATTTGAAGAGTAATTATGTGATGTGGTATAGTTTTTATTTATATTTATAGGTAATTTGTGTTGGGTGAGCCCTACATGCCTATAAATGAACTTTCACATGCCTTGCGTTGGGTTTGATAGTAATATTTTCTCTCTCTCTCTCTCTCTCTCTCTCTTTTAATTTTTACTTTTTCTTTAAAACTTGGGTTGGATAACTAGTTGGGAAAGCAAGTGCCTATTGGAAGTCAATACTACCCATAAATGTCTATTTTTTATGTTCAAGCAATAAAGTCAGTTTATGATATGGGATGGAATTTGGCTATATTTTTCCTGTTAATATTTGGCCTAAATCGGGGTTATAAAGGAAGTTAATTTTTCGTCAGTGAAAATTAAAATGATGGCCTACGCTTGATTTTTCACCTTTTATCTTGGCATCATGATATTCTTGCTCAGCTCAAGAATTTGGAACATGCAATAACAAGTATTAAGGTTCAACTGTTAACTGGTTCTTAAGAATCATTCTGTTCTGGAAACTTCTTCTATCTACTGCATTTTTGTTCTCTTTTGCATGGTGTAGTGTGTGATCCTATACTAAGCTTGTCAATCTTGTTCTGTAAATTAGGTACGAGAAGTATCATGTTTGCTTTGGGGGTGAAGAGGAAGAGAGAAAAGCTAACTACACCGACATGGTGAGATACCTTTGCTTGTCTTGCCGAGTTTTCACTTTGAGTGGTCTTTTGTAACCTGGATTACAGAATTATCAATTGCATTCAATTTCAAAGTTTGAAAAATCTCAAGGGATCATTGTTTGTATAACTTCGAAGTTTTGGCATATATTATAATGAAGACCACCCTTTTTATGTCTTTACCTCTGATTTTGCCTATGTTTGCTAGGGAAAAGCACTTCTTTTTGCCTTTTGGTGTTAATTCAGTGCATGAAACATGAACAAAAATACCCCAAAAATGGTTTAAATCGTTGATCTTGCAATGCGATATGTGATGTAATGGTCAAATTAATTTGGTATTGGCTAGTGACTGATATGCTCTGTTTTATATGAATTCTTGTTCCTGGAGTGGGTTATAAAGTAGAAAGAAAAAGTTGTAATAGCAGCAATATCTTTAAGGTAACATGGGAACTTCCCTGAAGTTTTTTCCAATCTTCTGCTGAAAAGAGTCATTTGTGCCTTATCAGATCCTCACATGCATGAAAAGTTTGAGAACTGTTATTTTTGAAATGTAATGAAAACTGTAACAGGTCAATAAGTACTATGATCTGGTCACAAGTTTCTATGAGTATGGATGGGGAGAATCATTCCATTTTGCACCCAGGTAAATGATATACTTCTTCTAGATTTTGTTTTGTTATCTGTCATATTTTGCAATCAGTTAATACTGAATCACCTGTAGTGATTTTCTTTTTCATTATTTGAAGTTATCAAAGTGCTAATTTTTCAAATTTGTTATATTTGTCCTTGCATAAGCAGCCATGTAAGAATTGGTCATGAATATAGCATGCAACTTCATAGTTCTTCCTCTCACCTACGAGGAAAAATTTTGCAAAAGTCAGATTGGCATTTTAGTTATTATATTTTTCATAGTTCATACAGTCTTCTAGATACTTTATTTTGAAGCTTGTCAGCATAACTAAGTGTGACTATTGTAATATCGTGTTAAAGGTGGAAAGGCGAGTCTCTTCAGGAGAGCATTAAGCGGCACGAGCACTTCTTGGCCTTACAGCTTGGTCTAAAACCAGGACAAAAGGTATCATAGTCTTCCCAGTTTTTCCTTGGATTTTTTNAACGTTTTGAATCTATGATAAACTTTAATCCATGTCGTAGGTCTTGGATGTCGGATGTGGTATTGGCGGACCATTAAGAGAAATTGCACGGTTCAGGTGTTGTGAGAATCTAGTTCGTTTAGTTTCTAGTTTTATCATGGCCACTTCTAATTCTGGCAGCAATTTTTTTTTTTCCTTCTTTCTGGTGCACGGTCTTTCTTGGCATATTTTTCATTCTTAGCTAATATTTTAGTCAAATGGCAATATGCGATTCAGCTAAATTTAAGAAAGATGATATAAACATTTTTTTGATTGATCATCAGTTATTACTATAGTATTCTTATATCAATGCCAATGCATTTTGTCTTTTAAATTGCTGCCTCAAACTCTTATTTTTGATTCACCTCTTGCAGTAAAACATCAGTCACAGGTCTCAACAACAATGAGTACCAGATATCTAGGGGAAAGGTATATATATGTTTGTTTCTAAGTAGTTCAAAAATGAAAAATATCAATTTGTAACCCTAATTTTCTGCTATCAGACTAGCTCCAGTTTCATATTCGTTCATGTCTCATGTTGTCATGACCAATCAATTATCTCGATTTTAGTGTTTTCTCCTTCCTTTTTTTTTTTTTGTTTCACTATAAATAAATGATCAAAATCTGGATGGTGCAGGTGCTAAATCGTATTGCTGGAGTGAACCATACTTGTGACTTTGTTAAGGTTAGTAAAGTTGGAATTTCAATTTTATCCCTTCCGATTTTTCACTCTTCCCAGGTTTTTAACAATCATAACTATTCAGGCTGATTTCATGAAGATGCCATTCCCTGACAATAACTTCGATGCAGTGTATGCAATTGAAGCCACCTGCCATGCCCCGGATCCAGTATATAAATCTACACATTCATTGTTGACTTAATTTTAAGATTTATTTATTTATTTATCTATAATCAATTAATAATGTTTAATTTAATTGTCTATCTTTTCTGTTGCTACAGGTCGGATGCTACAAGGAAATATATAGGGTTCTAAAACCGGGGCAGTGTTTTGCTGCGTACGAGTGGTGCATGACTGACGCATATGACCCTAATAACAAAGAACACCAGCAGATAAAGGTGATCACCATAATTACACAAGTACCCTTCGAATTTTGCCTTATTACACGATTATTTGGCTTGACATACAAGATTCCCTTTGGCAGGCTGACATTGAACTCGGTAACGGGCTCCCTGATATTAGGCTGACTCACCAGTGTCTTGATGCTGTTAAAAAAGCTGGTTTTGAAGTGAGTTGGAAATTCTCGACAGCATTATTTCCAAGCACATTTCCTAAGATAATCATAAATAAAACTAAGATAATTGATTTTTCGTCATGGTAAAAAGGTGGTGTGGGAAAAAGATCTTGCAAAGGACTCACCTGTCCCTTGGTATCTGCCTATGGACACAAGTCACTTCTCAATCAGTAGTTTCCGTTTGACGGCACTTGGACGCTTTTTTACCAGAAACGTGGTAAATGATTTACATTAAACTCTATGCACATATGTTATTTATTTATTTTTGCGTGCTTTTTATTTTTCGGGTTTTGTTGGACATATATCCGTGTGTTGCTTTGTAGGTGATGGTTCTAGAAACACTGGGAGTTGCGCCTAAAGGAAGTCAAAGAGTTCAAGCTTTCTTAGAGAAAGCTGCAGAAGGGCTTGTTTTTGGGGCCAAGTAAGTTTTATTTTATTTTTTGGCTTCTTTCTCCTTTTTATAGTTTTTTTCACTATGCTTTCTTGTTGGATTTGATTGGATTTATTGGATAAAGTGACTTAATTTTGAAAAAAAAGTTGATTAAGTTTGGTTTGAGTGAAATTTGTAGTTTGTATTTGAATAATATTTAAAATATAACGATTAAAGTAAATGTGATGTAAAAGTTGGAGAGATGTGATAGGGAGTGATGAGTAGGTAAAGTTATGTGAGTGGATGAATATTGAATTAATATTGATGTAACATCTGAGGATGATTGATTGATTTCATTTAATTATATTGATAATATTGATGAAAGTTGAGTTGAATTTGTTAAAATATTATCTAGTTATAATATTTTGTATCCAATTATGCACTATGAGAAGGCTTCACATTATGCTTGGAATATCTAGTTAAAATATTATTATTATTTTTCTTACTGTTTATTTTCCATGTGATGCCTGGCACTAACAGTGTTACCTTCTATTTTAGGAAAGAGATTTTCACGTCAATGTATTTCTTCTTAGCCCGGAAGCCCCTTGCCAAGACTGAGTAATGTGTGATTTATTTTAACCGCATTGCGTGTAAATTATCTTAGCAGCAAAAGAGCTCGTTTGAACCTTGTCTTTTGTTCGAAAAAAGCTAGGCGGTGTTGGTTTGTAAGAACTTATAAGTGATTTGTTTCTGGATTTGATAGGGCTGTTTGAATTTCTCCAGAGACTTTGCTTTTGCTATTTTCCAGTACCCAAACATTTTGGACACTGTTTCCTTGTTGTGTACGCTAAAAGCGTCTCACAATTCCTAATATCTGAAAAGGATTATCATTCTTTTTCTAAAAATACACTAGTAGAGTACTACACGATGGTAAATAATAATTTATACCTATATTTTATAGAGATTCTTTGAAGTTACAAATTGCTTTTAAAAAATGATTTGTAGTATCGACTATTTTTTCCAACAAATCTTGCATTAATATGACATACTTGAAGATCTCTGTTAATAACTCTTTTATTAGACTACTCAAAGATTTTGTTGTTAAATAACTCTGTAGACTACTCAAAGATTTTGTGATCAATCGTTGATTATTAATTTTGTGTAGCTAATTATAGAAGAGAATGAGGTCATTATTGTGTCATTGTGTGGTTGCTTCCTCAAGAGAATGGAGTCATTAAAGGAAATCATATTTTGTTCAACTCATATATATACTTATAATGAATTAGTGGTCCGGATAGATTATTAACCAACCAGCTAAAAACTCACTTTAAACCCGAATTTGATAAATATCAAATTTCAATCAAACATTAATACCATTTGAGTTAATCACGAAGTTGCTAGGTATAAAAACATGCTCTCTTTTCAGCACTAACTATGTTCCAAGTTTATTTAAAATCAATTGCTTTGGGCATCATTTGGAAACTTGACACAACTATCTTATTCCCAGCCGTCGTGATTTGACCCTCCAAACAATGGTTTGGATGAGCCTAGTCCTTTATTTTTCAGATATACCTTTTGTTCTTTCATAATAAACCAATCATCAATCTATTAGGAACCAAAAAAAAAAAAAGAAGTATTTTTAATAAAAGAAAAATATGTTGATATTAATTATAGTAGATCACATCTCCTTCAATCAAATACGAATTACATACAGGCTTAAAAAGAGAGAGACAGAGAGAGAAGACTGAGTAATTAATGATTCTACAAATCTGTTAAGAAACAAGAGTGTAAAGAATGAAATCGGTAGTATCATTAATGGGGCAAGTAGAAGCGGGCATTTTGGCGCTGTGATCTTGGACGGGCGGAGGATGATAATACATCCGGGCAGTTTGCGGGCAGTGTGAGTGAAATCTTGAAGCCATCCTAAGGAATGAATCCAAAATCTCAGCCAACTTACCCATCACCTCCTGCTTGCCCGTCTTTTTTTTATTCTTTAATTCTGTAATTACAGAAAAAAAATAAACATATTCAAGGAACAAACGGGAAATTTGGTCCAACTTCTTATTATAGGAAATGAGTGTTTTTCGGGCTAATCATCAACCAGTGAAAACTCCGGTTCTTGGGCTTGTTTCTGTGTTATTTTTTTTATTGTTTAGTGAAAAAAATAAACATAAAAATAAAAATGGATGGTATCTATATATATGTACAATTGTTGTCTAATAGCATTTGATAAAACTTCATTTTGATTTCCCTCCAACAACTGTTATAAATTTTATCATTTATATATCTCTCTCTATATTTAACTAGTACAGAGCCCGTGCGACGCACGGGGTGCACAATTTTTTAAGGCTATTTATCCAGGCTTATAATTATATACAAGAATAAAGAAAAATGTACGGGATATATATAGTACGTGACCCGTGCGAAGCACGAGATATATTCATTTCGAGAATATTATATTATAAGATGCAATATTCAATAAAAGTTTATAATACGCAAGAAAATCGTACAATGTTCAATAAAAGTTTTATAATATTCAAGTGGAGTCTTAAAGTCTCTTGTACATTAAGCTACTGACAAAATAATATTTTAATCAATGAGTTTCTTTTCCTTGTAGCCAAATTGTGAATGTGATTGGAGGAGTACAACAAATCGATATATAGTTGACTTGCTTTTTTCATTGTAGTTTTTTATTTTTTTTTATAATGAATTTAAAGATATTCTAAAATATAACAATTTTTTTTTTTTTATTACAATTAGGAATTTTACTAAATATAAACTCTCAATCTATGGTGTTAATCAACGTTTAAGTCTAAAAAATTAGGAATTTTTACCTCTTTTAATCAACGTTTAAGTCTAAAAAACAATAGAGTTATTATAAGTTTTTTTTCTACATCTTTTAAAACATTAAATATGAGCATGTTAGGGCTAGCTTGTAAAATAATTAATATATTATTTCACTAAAACATTTATACTAATAAAAATTTAATTTTAGCATATACATTTATCCCTTGATATAAGAGAAAGTAACAGTTTTACTTATTGTTGTTCACCATATAATATTTAATGATTATTTTATTATATAATAATAAAAATATTGTTAAATAGTGTAGTAGAATTGTTATAAAATTATATGATTTTTTTTTTACAATATGGATTTAATATTTTTTTATGATTTGATAATATAAACAAATCTATACTTAACTTTGACAAATAAAACAAATAAATACTTTAGTAAGTATTTAATGTATATACTAAATAGGATATATTTGGTATAATCAAATACCAAATATAATCAAATAAGTCAAAGTGTACATTTTTATTTGGTATTTGATTTTTTTATTATTAAAATCTTTTTATTATACTTACCTTTTTAAAATAAAACAAATAAATAAATCAATTAAATAAATAAAATATTATAATACCAAAATAGTAATGGCATTTAATGCAGTTGACTTTTCTGGATAGTAAATGTAGTAAATAGAATCTCCTTTTATATAAGTATAGATTGTATTATACGGAAATAGTAATGCAGTAAATGTTGTTGACTTTTCTTTATACTAAATCTGGTAAATGGTATACCTTTTAATATAAGTATAGATTACTAACAATAAATTTAATAATATTAATTATTGTTTACTGTTTGTCTCATTTTTGTTGCGTTTTTCGTGTTTATTTTATCTTTATTTTTCTCCCATTTTAGGCCGTTTCTTTAGTTTTTAGTCCGTTTCGTGTTTTATTATGTGTTTTCCTTCATCTTGAGTCTTTAGGTGTTTTTCGTTTGTTTTTCCGGTTTTCTTTTGTGTTTTGTCGTTTTTGGTGTGTAGGTCAGGAGCTTCGGGGGAATTTTCTCTTCAGGAAAAGTTGGTTTTGAGAGCATAACTGGATAGATGGGTTCGTTGGTGACGCATAGCAAAAAACGGAACTCAATTCCGAGTTCGGACGAGCCCAAACGAGCTCGAAACGTAAAGCAGTGCGCAGCTGCCCAGTTTTCTTCACCGCGGCCTCGGAGGAGAGAATCCCGCGGCCGCGGAGCCCTTCTGCAGCTGTAATCTCGCGGCCTCGGAGCTTCCCGCGGCCGCGGAGGTCGCGACCAGAATTTTAAAAGCTAGATTTTGTTCGTTTTTTCGAGGACTTTGCATTGGGACTCGTTCCCAGACCAAAGAAATCCCCCAAAAACCCATTTTTCCCCTTCTCTTACTTTTAGAACACCATCTTGATCTTGTTTTTCACTTGGATTTCTTCATTACTTTCGGATAATCTTGTATTTCAGATTCAACTCTCAATTCCGTTTTAATCGTAAGTTTTCTATTCATTTAATCCATGATATGAGTACTTTGATTGTTGTGGTTGATGGTGTTGAATTGAATATGAGTGACTAAACCCTATTGCTAGGGATAGGGGGTGATGTTTTGGTTTCGTTTGTGATTATTGTGTTCGTTGATTGTTCAATTCATACGATTTATTCTTAAATAGGGTTTTCGATGATTATGCTTGAATGCTAAAAATTGTTGAAGGGTGACACTTCAATCTCCGATTGATTTTCAATTGAATTTGATTCGTTCTTGCGTGATGTTGTTAATTCTAAATGGACTAGTTGATTAACCATCTTCTAGGATAATTTAATCGGCTCTTAGAACCGAAAGGGGAGGAACCGATCGATCTAGGCTTGTATAAACTAAGCTTGTTCGTAACTGTATTGCCTAGGTGTTAAACGAATCGTTAATTTGCCGTTCACGTTTGTTCTCTTGTTACGAAAAGTTATTGAGGATGAATCTCTGAACGAGTAGGTTATTCGAATAATTTAACCGAACAATCACTTGCCCGTTAACTGCAATTCGAACCGAAACAAATATTCCCGATTTCCTAGCATCTTTATCGTTGTTTGTTCAAGTTTTTGAGTTAATTTATGTTTTATGCATTTTCTGCTATTTTCTAGTTGACAGTTCAATCCCCAATCGTGATTAGAGTGTTTAGGATTTATTTTGCTTTTGTGTTCGATCAACATCGAATCTAGATTCCGAACTGCCTTCCTTGCGAGATCGACCCGGGGAACGAATCATTCGATTCGGTACTCGGTAAAAATAACAATTTGTGCTACAACAAATTTGGCGCCGTTGCCGGGGAAGGCAAGTAGGATATTTAGTTTTGGTGTTTGATCTTATTTTCTGTGTTTCTCTTTATTTTAGTATTTTTAGTGTTTTTGTTTCTTTTGTGCATATGTGTTTTTCTCTTTTGTTCTTGCTTTAGTTTTTGTCTTCTTTTCTCTCCTTTTTTCTTGGCTACGCGTGGTTGTTTGGTTCTGGTTTGCAGGTACAATGAATTTCATTCACGGGTACTCCTCCCTGCATTACCCATCTTGGAACGACGAGCCGGTCTATTTCCCCGGGTACCACACCCAACCTTACCCGTATTCGTCCGAGCGGTGTTGGAACGATTTTCCGACCGAGCAACCTTATGAGTCCCACGAGTTTAACGAGAAGCTCGACCAGATTCTTGATTTCATAGAGTCCAAATCAGCTCGAGAAGAAGAGGCTGCCTACAATGCCAAACTCGATCTCATCTTAGATCGATTGATGGCCCGAGCGGAACAAGAGGAGGAGATGGAGCTCAGATGTGCCCGATTGAGCGAGCAAGTGGAAAGTCTAGCAAGGTGCATCGACTCGATCGAGTCCCAGGCCCACAAGCTCGAGGTTGTGGACCCACATCCCAAGCCCGAGCATCTAAATGAGCTCCAGGACGACTCCTCAGAGTACAATGCCAAGCTCGACCTCATCCTCGATTGGATGATGGCCCGAGCAAACCAAGAAAAGGAGATTGAGCTCGGGTGTGCTCGGCTGAGCACACAAATAGAGAGCCTCACTGTACGTCTCGATTCGATTGAGGCACAAGTCGGCAACCCACACCTCATGCTTGACCCTCAGGCTCGAATTCTGCAGCAAATGTGTGAGGCCGAAGAGGATGACATTCTCCCACGAGCCGGGTACGATGCATTAGAGGAGGAGGTCGATTCACAAGTCCCTCCTCCCACCTTCGAGTTGGAGCATCCGCCTCTAAGACCACTGCACTACTTTCCAAAGGTGATGATATTTTCTTCGATTTGCTCCATTGATGCACCTTTGATTGTCGAGGTTGACGGGGGAGCTCAGTTGGGGAAGGCTCTGTTCCAAACATTGGGAATTTCTCGTGAACAGACTCACTACATCGAGAACATAGCCAATCGTGCCCACAGTGCCCGCCTTCTGGCCTTAGAGCCAGCACTGCCACTTCTCGAGAATACAAAGGCATGGCACGATCGTCACTTCTTCTTGGACCCTGGCTGAGTTCCTCACAGGTTTCGTCAAGCTAATGACGTTAAACAAGCGCTTCTTGGGAGGCAACCCAAGTGATTTATTGCTCTCCTAGAGATTTTCTTTTATGCTTTTTAGTTTTATTCTTTGAATAATGGGAGTTTTGGAGTTCTGTGTTTTTCTTGGCAGGTACTAGTTGCGAGATCGGGCATGAGAATTGAGTTGAATGAAGAGTTTCGTGGTTCTGGGCTGAGCATAGACGAGCGACTTGCACGTAAATGCTTATTTCCCTCGATGCTACTTCGGTTTGCACACCTTTTCTCTTTTTACTTTTTTTTTTGAGTTTGTTTTCTTCTTCTGTCTTGTTTTCTGAGTCTTTCATTCTTGTGTTAGCTGCTAGTTTTGGTTCATGATATGAAATTGCTAGGTCCATTATTTGACTTCCTGTTTTGTGTCGAAGCAATGAGGGCATTGTCTCATTTTAAGTGTGGGGGAGTTATTCGGATATTTGCATGCTTATATGGTGGGCCGGTCTAGTTTTAGGTTTTTGTTTTGTTGAGCATGTGGTATTGGTGAATAGTAGGACTTGTTGATGAATGTTTGATGAAATTGGGAAGTTGTGATGACGGACGTGTGGTCATTGCCTCGGTATATGCTTGATTGCTTTGAGTGACATATATTTGCCTTGTGAGGTTTTGATCCTTAGTCTTCTTTCTTATGAGATATTGGTCATATTCTTGAATGATTAGAACTTGCCTTGAGTTTATTTGAAAGGAATCGATTAGAGTTTGAAATTGCGAAAGTGATTGAGGCGTTTTGTTTGATTAGCTCTCTTTAGCCTTGTTCTTTGATCCTAAACGTTATTATCTCTAGTAGCCCGTTTGAGCCTTGAGCCTTTTCTTGTCAGCGATGCATATAATGTATTTTGTTGACTGATTTTGTGATGATTGGTGAATATGGTGTTGTTGTTGAATGAGGTGAATTGGAGTTGGATTTCTACTGCTTGACCTATATATATATATAAAAAAAAAAAAAAACAAACTTGAGAGTTCACAGGACGAATCCAATGAATATGCTCCTCTTACTAGTCGATTCATTTTGACAGGTAATGAGCATTGGGAAACTACTGTAGGAAACTTGGATGACCTCCAATGTTCACACCTACAGAATGTTGTCCTTTTGATTCAATCTTGTTGGGAAAATGTTACTCTCCTAATAAAAATAAAAAAAAAAAGGAGAAAAAATAAGGTTAAGTGACGATGTTGCAACTTGTTCTGAGCATCTATCTGTTGTTTGTGGAATGTTGGTTGGGTAGTAAGTGTTTTGTCTTGTTGATGCCGGATGAGTAGCGGAATGCTTGAGTATACTCGAGAATCTTGATTGTCTATTTTGAGCTTCTTATCCTTATATATTCATACCTTTACCTAAGCCACATTACGACCCGCGAAGTCCTCTTGATTCGCAAGTTTTGAACTTTGATTATTTTCGAGTAATGTAGACGATTGGCAAGCATATGTTGAAACAAGAATATTGACCAATCTGAGCGATCCCATCATATATTCATGTAAAAAAATGAGTGAGGCATGTACTAATATTTCTGTATTTGAGAGTTTGTCATTTCAAGGCCAAGTTTATATTTGAGGTATATGGTTTCACGGTCGTTGGAATTCGACCTGGTTGACTTAGACATTTTGAAATTCTTTTTATTTGAAACCGTATCCATGCTCATGTCTTGTTTTCTTTTCTTTTTGTTCGGGACGAACAAAGGTTTAAGTGTGGGGGAGTTGTTTGTCTCATTTTTTTTGCGTTTTTCGTGTTTATTTTATCTTTCTTTTTCTCCCATTTTAGGTCGTTTCTTTAGTTTTTAGTCCGTTTCGTGTTTTATTATGTGTTTTCCTTCATCTTGAGTCTTTAGGTGTTTTTCGTTTGTTTTTCCGGTTTTCTTTTGTGTTTTGTCGTTTTTGGTGTGTAGGTCAGGAGCTTCGGGGAATTTTCTCTTCAGGAAAAGTTGGTTTTGAGAGCATAACTGGATAGATGGGTTCGTTGGTGACGCATAGCAAAAAACGGAACTCAATTCCGAGTTCGGACGAGCCCAAACGAGCTCGAAACGTAAAGCAGTGCGCAGCTGCCCAGTTTTCTTCACCGCGGCCTCGGAGGAGAGAATCCCGCGGCCGCGGAGCCCTGCTGCAGCTGTAATCTCGCAGCCTCGGAGCTTCCTGCGGCCGCGGAGGTCACGACCAGAATTTTAAAAGCTAGATTTTGTTCGTTTTTTTCAAGGACTTTGCATTGGGACTCGTTCCCAGACCAAAGAAATCCCCCAAAAACCCATTTTTCCCCTTCTCTTACCTTTAGAACACCATCTTGATCTTGTTTTTCACTTGGATTTCTTCATTACTCGGATAATCTTGTATTTCAGATTCAACTCTCAATTCCGTTTTAATCGTAAGTTTTCTATTCATTTAATCCATGATATGAGTGCTTTGATTGTTGTGGTTGATGGTGTTGAATTGAATATGAGTGGCTAAACTCTATTGCTAGGGATAGGGGATGATGTTTTGGTTTCGTTTGTGATTATTGTGTTCGTTGATTGTTCAATTCATACGATTTATTCTTAAATAGGGTTTTCGATGATTATGCTTGAATGCTAAAAATTGTTGAAGGGTGACACTTCAATCTCCGATTGATTTTCAATTGAATTTGATTCGTTCTTGCGTGATGTTGTTAATTCTAAATGGACTAATTGATTAACCATCTTCTAGGATAATTTAATCGGCTCTTAGAACCGAAAGGGGAGGAACCGATCGATCTAGGCTTGTATAAACTAGGCTTGTTCGTAACTGTATTGCCTAGGTGTTAAACGAATCGTTAATTTGCCGTTCACGTTTGTTCTCTTATTACGAAAAGTTATTGAGGATGAATCTCTGAACGAGTAGGTTATTCGAATAATTTAACCGAACAATCACTTGCCCGTTAACTGCAATTCGAACCGAAACAAATATTCCCGATTTCCTAGCATCTTTATCGTTGTTTGTTCAAGTTTTTGAGTTAATTTATGTTTTATGCATTTACTGCTATTTTCTAGTTGACAGTTCAATCCCCAATCGTGATTAGAGTGTTTAGGATTTATTTTGCTTTTGTGTTCGATCAACATCGAATCTAGATTCCGAACTGCCTTCCTTGCGAGATCGACCTGGGGAACGAATCATTCGATTTGGTACTCGGTAAAAATAACAATTTGTGCTACAACATTTACCATCTTTTTATGTTACAATCTTCTATTATTACTATAATTATTATTATTATTATTATTAATCCACCATATCTAATTAATGCTAAAATATTTCATCGCACTTTTTTTAAGATTAATTAAGACAAAAAACCGTTACATTTTATATTAACGGAGTAATAATTATGCTATTTTATTATATCATATAATAGTCTATTATTAAAACTAAAAACTATAGTTTACACTAAATGATATATGAAAGTTACATAGATATAAAAAATTATTGTAAACTTTTTGCTAAAATTATTTATCCTAAAATTAATATTATATTCTTTTATCTTATTTAGAGATGATATTTTTAAATAAGTTAATTTATTTTAGTGTTATAGTAAAATTCCTTAAAATCACATAATCAAATGTTATAATAAATTTAATATTTTTAAGCTAATAAATTTGCGATCTCTCAAAATTACATTATTTATTATATTTTATGTAATTAATATAGTGGTTCATATGCAATCAAATAGTTATGTANNANNNA
>BKCP01002113.1:683210-757236 GCA_008636005.1 Striga asiatica
CTAGTTAAATTTCTAGTTTATAAATATAATTTTTTGGTAAAAAAAAGTTACTGAAAATTACCAAAACCTAAATAAATGAATGTCAATATATAAATTTTGTACAGAGGTGGAACCAATATCAACTTATGTAGATTTTGGTGAGAGAGAATTTCTGGTAGCTGATGAAAGAGGGTACGAACATTTGTTGTACAAAATGGCGGAGACTTTTCTTACCACGTGCCACGGTCAAATAACGGACACGCGGTTAAAACTCAACCAGGTAAAAATATATATACACAACATATATATATATATATAGTACTACGATTAATATTAATTTTGTCTCTGGGTAACATTTTCTTTTCATTTTAGATTTTACTTTTGTCTTTCCTTCTTTATTTTCCTCACGAACCAATCATCTAATACAAACAAAATTATGAAAGATATACTCTAGAATTCTGTGGAAAAATATTACTACAAGAAAACAAACATATGTGAGATGACAAGGGACATTATATGCCATGCCAAACTTCGTATTTCCTTTGTTATTTTCCCTGTTCGTGGAAAGTGACGTCTCGACATTTGATTACTTGTTTTATTTGTATACAATAATAATAATAATAATAATAATAATAATCCAATTGATGATATAATTATGTAAAAGTAATCCAAAGATAGCAAAGGATAATCACAACACCTTTCCTCATTTAAATATATCAAAAAAATGGACAATCTATTAATTAATTAATCATCACAATGATTTTATGATTATTTTGGTTAAGTGTGGTGTCATCACTTATCACCAGTTGATTCTCGTTTGTGATCTTATATTTCAAAATAGTCTTCTTATCATATTATAGCAATATCTATATGCGCATATGTAAATGTTAATCACTTTTATGATGGTTGAATTGACGTGGTCAAATTAATCTTGCTCCGGTTTTTAATTCTACGATGTCCAATTAACACGTATATGCGCCACGAAAATAAAATAAAATAAAATAAATTACGTAGCGGCTACAAAAAATTGGATGAATAAAATTGCTTAATGTGATAGTTTATTTTTTTATTTTTTTATTTTTTACGTAGCACCTGTGTAGGCGTAGTGATATTTGTTGACCCTTTGTCACGAATATTTGGAGTAAAGGAGACAACAATACACCCATGCATCATATCCAAATAAGCTATTCAAATTTTGTGGGACAAGTAAATATTTTTTTAATCTTAGAGGGGTCCCACTCTAGAAGATAGGAATTCTTGAAAACTTGATATTAGTCATTAATTAATCTTTATTTTTTATTAATTAAGTGGGACAAGTAAATATTTTTTTATAGTACATTTAATATATAGGATAGGGACTTGGAGAAATGTACCCTCTTCAATTAACTTATACACTACATATGTAAAGTTGTAAAGAGAGACTTCAAATAAAAAAGATTTGAGTAGAATTGCATGTCATTCTATTTCTCTCTAACTGTATGTTTTTCTAATTAAGTTGATACTTTTTTAATACTTTTATTACTATTTCAAAAGTTGTCTTATACTTAACATTATTTCGATTTTACATCAAATATGCCACAAATAATATTGCATGACTTTGAAATCATAAATATGGATCACTAATATGTAACATAAAGGTTAATCCATAAAGTGAAACAGTAGTTATCAAATCTTTAAAGTAGCGGGTGAAATGATTACCGTTTACACGTCCAGTTCATAGGATAATAATATCCATACTTTAAATTTATTCATAAAATAAAATAAATAAAAAAAAAAATCAAAAGAAGAAGGAGAAAAGATAGACTACATTAAATTGCTATATTAACAGTATCTATCCTTCATTAAAGCCACCATATGTAGGAAACAGTTAAAAATAAAAATTTCGAAACATACAAACACAGCGGGATACTGAGAATCTTTTGTGGGGTTCAAATTATTATTATCATTTGTATGCACAGTTTTTCTTGGTTTGACTTTTGGAAGATGCAGTATATGTATAATACTATATATTAGAACTAGAACAATGCATCATGAAGGTTAGATACTGATTATTATTTTTTTTTTCGGCTAGATGGATTAAATAATTAAATTAACGCAGTGCTATTGATAGGCTGTTTTGTTTTGTTTTTATTTTTAATGTAAAATAAGTATAAAATATTTTATATTGGAATAAATGAATGTATAGGTGGTTCGGGAATTGCAGCACTCGAGAAACGGCGTAACTCTGAAAACGGAGGATGGGTCCGTTTACGAGGCCAATTACGTCATTTTGTCCGTTAGCATTGGCGTCCTTCAGAGCCACCTCATTTCCTTCTCACCCCCTTTGCCCGTACGTACACTCCACTACTTTGTTCATTAGAAAACTTTAAATTTTATTGAATTAAAAAATTAAAAAAGAAGTAAATAGTTTCCATATACTTAAAAATGCAAATGTATTTATTTTACAAGAAATACTTTAAAGCCTGACACGTTTAGAAAATGGTAACTTGACAATCATAGTATTTTTTAATAAATTATATAAATATACATACTTTGATATACAAGTGACATATTTTAAAAAACAATATAAATGACAATTTGACATTTCATCTTATAAGCTTTTATTCATCTTTGGTTTGGTTTGTGACTTTGAACTTAAAACACAAGTGTAAATGTGTAATGTAATAGAGGAGTTGGTAATTTTGTAGACACTAATGAGCACCAAAAAAAAAAAAGGTAAAGAGTGATTATATGAGCATCACTAATGAGCATCCAAATAAATATGCACGAATTGATGTGCTATTACCGAGGCCCTAATTAGACATTCATCCATCCCCATATATTAATTCAAAACATATTTAGCATAAGAAATACTTTGGATACTGACATGGCAAAAATTTATACTTTGTAATGTTGTTTATATATTTATTTTTACTCTGGAGTCAGGGGTGGACCCACATAGGAACCCGCAGGGGCCCATGCCCCTGTAGGATTAAGAGGTCTTATATATATAAGAAATATATACTCCCTCCATTTTGAAATATAAGGCGTATAAAGATTTCTCAATTTTTTTGAAATATAAGGCGCGCTCAAAAATCAAGACATATTTTTGCATGTTTTTCTAAATATACCCTCATTGTGTTGAAATTAAGGAAGTGTGGAGTGGTTGTAATTAGAGTAAATAAGATTAATTTAGTCAATTTATTCATTAATTAATGTCTCCTTAATATTTGTGCAATAACCTTAAATGCCTTATATTTCAAAATGGAGGGAGTATTAAAGAGAGAGAGAGAGAGAGAGAGAGAGAGAGAAAGAATGCACAAATGTCCAATAAAGATTGATACAAAATTAAACCTAATAGGCTCTTAAATGAACTTTTATGACATATCATTGGAATGGTAATTCATAACTAGATAATTGATTTTTATACATCTTTTATTTTAGTTATTTTCTAAAAGAAAAATGATAGTTATATGTAATTAGCTGGATTGTTTTAATTGAGGGGTTTGAGTGATTAAACTAGCTCTTGTAAATGGATCTATTAACTAATTACCTTCTATATATTTTCTTTTTTAATTATTTGATTATTTATGTTAAGAATTATGAATTTTCACTAAAATGAATTTAATTTCATTAATGAACATTAATATTAAAATACAATATAGTACATAAAGGGCGTCTGCCCGTGGGCTATATTGGCTGTATGTAATAAATTGAAATAACCGAACCGACCAAATAATATATATATATATATATATATTTGTGTATATATATATTATATTATATTATATTATATAGATTATAATATAATATATATATTAATATTTATATTATATATATATATATAATTTAAAATGTATAGTTTGGTCGGTTTGACCAAACCGACCGAAACCGACAAAGAAGTTCGGTCGGTTAATGTTCTATTTAAATTGATAATTCGGTCGATTTCGGACATAGTATGGTTCAATTATTTTGATTTTCTTAATTCGGTTCGGTTGTCATGCATACCCCTAATTGTGCCCCTCCCCTTTCAAACTTCTACGTCCGTCCCTGTATGGAGTTAGGCTTGGTATTAGACATAAATAACTTTTTTCAAACTTAGTAAGTGTATATTTAATTTTTTTATTTCTTTCTCTTACGCAATCTTACCAAATTACAAATTTTTCTCATATTTCTTTCCTAAATTACGATTTACAAACCACTTTTTGCACTGTTTATTCCTCTTTTTTTTCATCAATTAGCCCATAAAAATTTTTAAATAAAAAAATTATTTTAGCCATAACTTTTATCATATATTTTTTACTTCAACACCTGTGTAGTACACGGGTATTGTACTAGTATTAATTAATCATCAATAATATAGTTATACAATTACTTTTATCTTAAATTACTTTTGAGGCTTGAGTGAAATTAATTTGCATGATAATATGAAAAAGACACAATAATGGGCACATGACCTTTAGCCTTTGCTTTGATTGCCTTTCCTTTGATTTGAATTAATGTGATGAGGGATACCATATATTTATGGGTCCCCTCCCCTCCCCATTTAGTTAGGTTGGTCCATCACCTGCCCTTTTTGTATGTGTATTCATTCAGTACTATATTGTTTTATTTTGTTTGTGATATTTAATTTTCCTTTTTTCTTTCTTTCTTTTTTTGAAGGAGATTTGAGTATAGCTAAATTATGCAACCTTATAATAATAAAATACATATACTTGCTCAGTTGATTGAGTAATTAACCTAAACATGTAGACCTGGAATTATTTTATGGGACTCTGGTTCCTGCATTTAAATCTATATAAATTTTTATGTGTAATTAAAACAGTAATTTGGTCTCTTGTTGAACACATTGAACTGCCAATGCCAAGTTGTGGGGGTGTAGAAATATTGGGGAAAATTTCTGTTTTGCTTCTGTGTATATGAAAATGAAAATGAGGGTAGTAATGATATTGTGTATGCTCTTCATATATATATTTTGTGTGAAGCTTGATCAATTTGTTAGAATTGATTGCCAACTTCATTTTCCCATTTGTGATTGCAATTGCCATTTTTAATTAGGCTACTAGGCTATAAGCCACAACTAGTGAACACAGGCTACATCTTCATCAATCCCAAAAAGTATCAACAAATTCAAATGCTGCTAAGCACCAATTTGGAAAGATATCATTGCAAGAATCCTCTGCATAAACTTTTTCTTGTACCATTTCTTAACTTTGCCAGAACTCTTCAGCAAATTAATATTGCTAATTTTGATGCATGTGAGCATATATGAATGTATAATTTGCGCGTAGCCTAGCAGTCGATTTGCATCTGTCTTGCCTACTGCCAGCCCTGAGCAACGCCCTTATTAAATTAATAATTACAGAATAAACCTGTGATAGGAACCTTAAATAACATGCTAATTATGTGAAACGTAAAAAATGCAACAGAGATGGAAAACGGAAGCTATTTCAAATTGTGAGATTATGGTGTACACAAAGGTTTTCCTCAAGTTCCCGCGTAAATTTTGGCCATGTGGTCCTGGCAAAGAGTTTTTCATCTACGCACATGAGCGTAGAGGCTACTACACCTTTTGGCAGGTTCGTTTTCTTCTTTCACGTCTAATTTCTAGCCTGCATTCATCATTATCAATTCAACACGAAATCTATTCTAGTTTATTAATTAATTAGTTCCTTCAATTGTTGGTCATCACCAAACATGACAGATTATGACTAGTATGAAGCTTTCTTTGTTTGTTGATCTCACGAACCAACTTACAAAGATTTTGACCATTACAAAAGTTCCGCGATTAATTTGTCTTTCATTAAAAAAAAAAAAATCGAAATTCCAGATATTAATTTGTTTCCAAAATTTGGGCATCCAGCACATGGAGAATGCGTATCCGGGCTCAAACATCCTAGTTGTCACCCTAACAAACGGCGAGTCGAAAAGAATAGAGGCGCAAGCGGATGAAGAAACTATGAAAGAGGCAATGGAGGTTTTAAAAAACATGTTTGGGCATGATATACCATGTGCCACAGACATCCTCGTACCTCGTTGGTGGAATAACAGATTCCAGCGTGGCAGTTACAGTAATTACCCGATTTACGTCAACCGTCAACTTGTCGATGACATTAAGGTTTTTTTTGTCCTTACCAAGATAATTATTTGCTTTTTTTATTATTAATATTATTATTATTGTTATCGCCTCACTTTTTGTGGTCCAGGCGCCAGTTGGACGAATATTCTTCACGGGCGAACATACGAGCGAGAAATTTAGTGGCTACGTGCATGGAGGTTACTTTTCAGGTGAGAGTTCATGCAAAGATTAAGGCTATGTTTGGTAAAACTAGCTGATAAGCTATCTTATAGCTTATCAGTAATTTTTGAGCTTATAGTTATGACTTATAGCTGAAAAGCTAGCTTATATGATAAAAGTGTTTGGTAAAATTAGCTGCTGAAAAAAAAAAATTCAACGAGCTTTGAAAAGCTACCCAAAGAAGCTTATCATATAAGCTTGAGCTTTTTAAAAAAGCTAGTCCTATCAAACGGAGCTTGTGTATTTGAAAACAGGGAGCTTATAAGTTAATAAAATAAGCTATATAAGCTAGCTTATTTGTCGACCAAACATAGCCTAATTACTAGCAAAACACTGAATTGGATATAATTAATCATTTATTGTATAAAGCAGTTGACATTATGTTGAGCAGGGATTGATACAAGCAAAGCCTTAATTGAAGAAATGAGAGCAGAAAAGGAAAGGAGAAGAGAAAGTCAAGCATTGTTAATGGAACCTCTGTTGGCCTTATCCTTACCACCCTTGGCTGCTCAACCAAATATCCCCCAGTTCGATACGCCAAGACAGCTTTTCCTTCACACCAATCTCATAAACGAACCAAACAAATCTTGAGGATTATTATGTAAATTTGTTGACAATCATGACTTTGACATGGTGAATTGAACAACAAGATGGATGGGTGATGTAAATTAGAGGAGGTAAATAACATTGGATGGGGAATGGCTTCTGATTATATTCATTCTCTTGAGCTGGATAGCATAACACTGAAAAGTGGAGACTGTGAATGACTTAGGTTGCTGGCTAATGTTATTGAAGTTTCTTCTCATGACCTTTTTTTTTTTTTTTTAAANACAACATTTGAAATTTCAAAAGGTGCTCAGACTATGATTTAAAAGTATTTTTCTCTCATAATGTGCCGGCACACGAGCGGCTAAGGCTCTCGACGGCCCTTAATTTCAAACTGACTGAATAATCTGGGGAAGTATCTCGGTGTACCTGTCCTTCATGACCGGTTGACCAAAGCTACCTATCACCATATCCTGGAAAAGACGGAGTCCCGTTTAGCTGGATGGCGTATGCAAACGCTTTCATTGGCTGGACGGGTGACCCTTACGCAGTCGACTTTGAGCACCCTACCTTTCTACTCGATGCAAACGCTTTCATTGGCTGGACCGGTGACCATTACGCAGTCGACTTTGAGCACCCTACCTTTCTACTCGATGCAAACGAACATGTTACCGAAGTCCATAACGGAAGGCCTTGCTAAGAAATGTCGAGCATTTATTTGGGGTGGTACTGAAGCCCGAAGGAAAATACATCTAGTGGCTTGGAAGGATGTGTGCAAACATAAAAACGAAGGCGGGTTGGGAATCCGGGACCTCCATCGCATGAATGATGCTCTTTTGATGAAAGTCGGTTGGGGACTATTAAATAAACCTGACTCTCTGTGGGTGCGTGTAATTTCGGCTAAGTGTAATTTGAATTTATCGGCCTCGCTGGACTTAGGAACCGGACGGCATGTCTCGCAGTTAATGCGTGCGGTTCGTCTTGTATGGCCACATGTAATTAAAGGTGTCCGGTGGATATTGGGAAATGGCGAGCGAACTCGATTTTGGCTTGATTCATGGTTAGACTCGAGTGGACCGCTGTTAAGGTTTGTTGACCCTTCTGTACATTAATGCTCTTGTTGCTGATTTGGTCGACTCAGATGGAGGATGGAAATGGGCTTGCTTTCACTGCATCCTCCCTTCGTCTATCGTACTGCGGATCGCTGGGACTTTACCACCACGCGCGGCTGCCGGGGAGGACCGCCTGATATGGGGACTGTCCGCGAACGGTCGTTTTACGACAAAATCTGCGTACAACTCATTATCTTCCACCCTGCGCGACAACCATCAACCGCTCTGGACCACCATTTGGAGTACTCCGGCACCACAGCGAGCTCGCACATTTCTGTGGCTCGCCGCCAAGGACCGGCTCCTTACCAATGTCGAACGAGCCAGGCGGCATATAACGGCTTCTGCGGCCTGTGAGCTGTGTGGGGAAATGGAAATGGTGCTGCACATTCTTCGAGATTGCCCTCCCACGCGGGACCTCTGACTTCGCCTATTACCGCCGGATTATGATCGAAATTTTTTCCGACTATCCCTGGACCAGTGGTTGCGTACGAATCTCTCGTTGGCGCGAGGGAGGGGTAGCGAGGAGTGGAGCAGCACATTTGCCATCGGTGCATGGCGGTCATGGCTCTGGCGCAACACGCGGATTTTCAAGAACAAATGCCTTGCTGTTGAGGTTCGTCGGCTTGAAGTTCTGAGGCTAACGGAGAGTTATTCCCGTGCGAGAGCGGATTATGTACGGGTGGGAGCAGTTGTGCATGTTACTAGGATGATTCGGTGGGCTCCTCCGCCAGCTGGTTGGATTAAAATCAATTCGGAGGAGCCGCTTCTACCGTCACAGGCTTGAGCTGCGCGGGGGGATTACTCAGTGATGAGGGAGGACGATGGATTGCGGGCTTTCTATTTAACATCGGAGTTTGCACTATTACAGGAGCTGAGTTGTGGGGGAATATTTCAGGGCCTATTGGTGGCTTGGGAGATGGGATTCCAGAATGTTATGGCGGAGGTAGATAGCAAATATGGTCTGCGATTCGGAAGAAGATTTGGGGCCCCATGATGCACTGATTCGAGCTATCCAAGAATTGATTCAAAGAGATTGGAGATCCGGCACATATATAGGGAAGCTAATTTTGCGGCCGACCATTTGGCGAGCTTGGCGGCATCCTATCCGATTGGTTTACATCGTTTGAATTCGCCTCCGGCGGGTCTAGGCACTTGGATTGATCCCCGACGAGTTCTAGCTTAGTGTTTTAGCATCTTTCTTTGTNAAATGCGATGAGCCTATATGGCACTTCAGAATCTTACTTGGCGAAAAAACATGTTTCGTAGTTTTGTTTGTATAAAAAATAATATTGTTATAAATCAATAATTTTAGGTTCGGACATTCCAAAAATATTAAAAAACTAACTTGGTAATTCCATAATAGTTTGACTAATATAACTCTTAAGTTGTATGGGAACTTTTGGTAATGATATTGATTGACTAATATAACCTTGATTTGCGTTGGAAGCTCTCAATCCGCTCATTAATTTCTATGAAAACCTCAAATTAACATAATAAATACATATATTTAATTTTAAACAATTGTTGTTGTTATTATTATTATTATTATTAAATTTTAAAAATAATTTTCTTAACAAAACCCGTGTAGTACACAAGTATTGTACTAGTAACATACGAAATCATGAAAATTTAACTTTTGCCATGATTTTAGCGCACTCCACTTATACTTAATGGAGCCTAATGTGAAAAGTGCAACTAATATCCTTAAGCTAACATATTTTTTAAATTGTAATAAGTACTTGATTTGATAAACGATTCGGTTTCATTGTTATTGTTCTTGCTCGGCCAAAATGCTTCAACTATTTATTCAAAATTGAAATAGTACTTCAAAAATAATTTGCAGCACTGCTTCAAAATCTCTTCTTGAATGGTTTGGAATTGAGATTTTACTTCAATTTCTGAAACATTTTTTTTTTTTTTATTTAAGTTAAGGTTGTACAGTTTGTTTCAAGGAGGTGGAAAAAAAAAGGAAAATAACAGAAACAGTTATTGCAAATGAATAACGAACACATGAGTGACCTATAAATATTTTTAGCCATTCGTTACGCAGCTTAAAACCAAAATCTTGGAGTAGAACATGCATTCGTTTTGCTTGCTTAGCGGCCAGATCGTGAAACGAGGCACAATGCATGCGAAGCCCCCACAGCAACAGAAATTACAATATGGTCCCCGAGCCCATCATCCTCGTTAAGAAACTTGACCTCGACTGGAGTTGACTGAATCTCAGGAAGCCCAGGGACTCCTAGCTGACTATCAGCTGCATAACCCCACATGTACAACTTCCCCTTATCTGATCAATTCAAGATTCTTTTTCAGCAAATATCATTCACAAATCTCATTCACTCATAAATGTATTCCAATACTTAAATAGTTGAAAACAATAGCTAATATTGTAATCTAATTCAGGAAAAAAAGAAAATCTTGCAAAAAAATTGCTTCAGAAGACTCCACGGAATTCTGTAACTAGTTTAAACCTCAAGGCAGTTTTGCAATTTTAGCCGATATTATTTAATAATTGCAAATTTGTTGAGAATAATCCCTAAGTTGGTATCTTTTACCAGTTATAGCAGCTGACGATGAACCTCCACAAGCAATAAAAGTGACCCTCTCATTAGATAAGGCTTCAACAGGTTCAGGCACTTTTCGACTGTGAAGTGAAGAATGACCTAATTGACCATGTCCACCGTGACCCCATGAAAGAACCTCGCCTTTGTCTGATAAAGCAAAAGTTAAACACATTCAGATGTTCTCCAAATTGGCCGAAAACCAATTTGATGTATAGTAAGTATTGTAGTGATTATACCTGTGAGGGCAAGAGAATGATATCCACCACTAGCAATCTGAATCAGGCGAATGCCTTTAAGACTAGGAATGGGTTGGGGTTTCCACCCACCAATTTTGTCACCTCTACCGAGCTCATAGTTAGAGTTGGCTGTGAACAAAAATATTCTTTAACGACATAATTAGTAAACTCTCAAATGGTTCCGATAACATACCATTATTATCTGTCATTTTAACATATTCCTGCAGCGTAAGTTAAAGCTCACCTCAGGTTTAGTCAAGTTAAAAACAGAAAAAGTGATTTTTTAAATTAGAAGTAGCCCCTTTAGGATTTTCTTATTCTGCAAATAAAACCCCTTCAATAGGTGCAACATGCGAGAAAAAAGATGGAAAATTTGTAAGATTTTAAATTACAAGTAGCCCCTTTAGGATTTTCTTGTTCTGCAAATAAACCCCTTCAATATGTGCAACATGTGAGAAAAAAGATGGAACATTTGTAAGTTCAATAGACAAATGGGTCCTGTGATTACGCTTTAATCTCTAGGGTTATACATGCAATTATGCATAACTATACTGTAGGTTGCAAATGTTACAACAAAGAACAAGAACACTGAGAAGCACGGGTCTTTACCACCCCAATTCCAAAGTTGCCCTTCTTCGGTAAGTGCCATCGTGAAAAAGCCGCCGCATGAAACAGCAGCAATCGGCTCAGGCAATGCTTTTACCTGAGAAGGTGTGCTATTGCCGCCAGCAAAGTCAGGACCACGACCAGGGCCAAGGCCTAATCTACCATCCCCTTCATCTCGTCCCCAAATATAAAGTTGGCCTTAATTATAAACGAAAAAAAAAAAAGTACATTGAGATAAATAGAAAAGTGAAGTAGGAACGTGTATGTGTTCAGAAGCTACCAACCAAAAGGTACACACACAGTAATAGATTGCATATGCAAATATAAGTCAATTGATTTGAATAGCTCTCCTGTTCTTCAATACTGTAAACCAATAATAAAGTCTAAAATGTGGATGTCTAACCAGATTTAGTGATAGCAGCTGTATGTGTACCGCTGGTAGCAATATGACATATTTGTCCCTCCCAAGATCCTTTGACCAATTTAGGAAGCAGCTCACGGTGATAAACAGAATGCCCAAGGGCACCAAAACCACCGTAACCCCTGAAAACTTCATTTTGCAAACAAGTATCAAGATTTTTTTGCAAACAATAGCACAAATCAAAACTTATGGTGCGGAATAGAACACAGAATAAAAATCCCATCTTGTGCACAAATAAGCATAAAAGGCAACACAGTATGGATGAGGTGAGTGAGACTATCCAAATGCTAAAAGAGGTACTGACCAAGTGAAAACACGGCCATCAACATCGAGCACAACGGAATGGAGCCCGCCAAGGGCAATGCTTCCAACATCTGATTCTATATTAGGATTAAGAGTGGGCACAAAAACTGGGTTTTCATGCCCGAACCCTAGCCGGCCTCCGTCGCCTTTGCCCCAAATCCACAGATTCCCGTCCACCACCAAACCAGAATGGAAAAGCCCACAAGAGATGCCCACCTCCATTTTGGGCTCATTGGATACCGGAAATTGGGAGAGACGACCGGGAGTAGCGCGGCAGAGAGAGAAATTGGGCGGGACGGAGAGGGTGGCGACGGGCGACGGGTACATTCGGAGTTCCTCGATTCCTCCGCCGAGCTGGCCGGAGGCGCCGCGGCCCCACGAGAACAGCTGAAGAGTGGTCGATTCTTGTGTGTCGGTGGTCGGGAAGGCGGAGGTGCTGGAGTGGTCGTAGAGCAGAGGAGGAGATTTGGCGGCGGAGGAGGAAAGAGTGCTGTGCCAGGCGAGATGAGAGCTGGGAGAACGCATGGGCGTGAAAATGCAGCGACGAAGGGCCATCGCCGGCTGTAGAATATTTGGGTTTGTCTCGGAGAGGTTTTACAAGATTTGATTTGGTCTACAAGGCCAAAAATAAAAAATAAAAGGATTTNTAAAAAACGCATAATTGTGCAAAGATACAACCAACAGCTGAATAAACTGGGAGAAAAGATCAAAAGATTGCCTATAACCGAAACTAGCAACGCTAGAAACAAAGACACGACTCACGACACGACAAACACAAAAAACACTAAGTGACACAAGCACATACAACATAATAAAAAACTAATCTCTCTCTCTCTTCCCCAAAACCCCCCTTCTCAAACCCTTAGCCCCAAACCAGATCCAGCGGCGCCTCCTTCCGGCGGAGGCGCCGCACCTTCGCAATTAGACCGACATCGGGATCGTGATTCCTCCCAAGGCGACCTTCACTCTTCTCGGACTGCGTGGCGTCTCTGCTTGGGCGACTGACCATGGCGGTTTCAGGTAGTTTGGGGGTTTTTGTCCTGGTGGTGGCTTGACGGCCGGCGTCCTTGTCGTGTAGCGGTGGAGGGGCTGCGGTCGGCGGTAGTCTTGGTTCCCCTTTCCTGCTTCTCCGTGGTGCGAGGAGAGTGGGTTCTCTGGCGGGGACGGTGGTGGCGAGCTCGCCAGATTGTGTGGGGGCCGAGAGTAACGGTGGCTCCTGGTGTTGACCCGGCAGTGGTCTCTGTGGAGAGGGGTGGTATTGACGGTCCGGTACGAGTCTTATGACGTTAGGGTCCTCCTCGTTGCCGTGTATGCCAGTTACCTTGCCCTCTCTCGTAGGGTATTCCTTCCGGGCTCAGGTTCGAGTGGTGAAGGTGCAGTGCTATTAGCCTGCCGTGGAGGAGGGCTTTAGTGTAGTCTAATATTAGGTGTGTTTTATTTGTGGTGTTCTTGTTTTGTGTGCCTTCTTTGTGGTGTTTTTTTTGTGATGTAGTGTTGGTTTAGGTTCTCCCGTTGGGAGTGTTGTTCTCCACTTGTGGGAGTTCTGTTCTCCACTTGTGGGAGTTTTGTTCTCCCGTGTGGGAGGTTTGTATTTTATTTGTTTCTTGTGGGTGAGTTGTGGTATTTAGGCTCCCTTTGAGATGTCCTCTCACTTCGGCCATTTGGCCGCCGACTTCGGCTGCTTTGGTCGATCTTTGTGTTGTATTTATGTGTGTTATTAATGAAATTCTATCGTTGGAAAAAAANCAACAAACAAAGCCCTTCCGTAGCAGAAATATCTAGTCGAACCAGCAGATGAACAATCGATTTGAGGGAGAGGTCCAAAGGCCCAGGAACAACAATTGAAACTGCCGAACCACCTAGCTAAAGCTAAAACCAAGCCCAGATCAAAACCTGAAAAATGATTCATCCCCAGGCGGAGGAAACCAACACCCCTCTACCGGCTAATACCACTAGCCGAGACCAGCACCGCCCCACCCGGCTAAAACCACTAGCCGAGTACAGCTGTGCCAGCTCCCCCGAACCCAACAAAAGATAACCGGGAAGAGAAGAGTAGGTCGGCCCCTCAGCTCAGACCACTGAGTGCCACAGGCCGCCTGAACCTCGTCCTACTCCCAAACCCACACATCACCCAGCGTCATGGCAGCTCCGGGAAGCTGGCGACCGAAACCCGCGAGACCTCACCGGGAGAAGGGAAGCCCGACCGAATCCCAGCAACTACCATCGCGACAGGAGAAGGGAAGACCACCGGGCCGTTGGAGACGCGCAACATCAGAGAGGGACGGGCCGCCGAGGGCAACCACTGGTCAAAACAGCGATTTTGCCGAGGAAGGCAAATGGCGGCAGCTAAAAGAAGGACGACGAGCAGCGATTTTGGGGGAGGCGATTTGGAGATGGGGTTTTGAGAAGTTATGGCGGTTTTGACATTTTGAATCTTTACATTTTTTAACTCAAAATTCAATTTAAATTTAATCCAACTCAACTCTCTTAAATAGTATTTATAAATAATATTAATCAATCATTTTTCACACATCAAATCAATTTTAGTTCACTATTTATTACATATTTTAACTATTTATTATTTTCAATAACTCATCTTTTACTTTTATATCACATCAGCTTTAATTATAATATTTTAAATAATATATAAATACAAACTCAGAATCTTACTCGATCCTCCAATCAATCAACTTTATTTAAAATTTACTCACTTTAATTCAAAATCCAATTAAAATTGATTTTAATCCGTTACTAATCGCGCTCTAGTGTCTAACTTATATTTTGGAAGAAAATTATACTTTGCCTACCTAACAAAATCTAAGAAAGTAAAATCCTCTAAAAAATCTAAGAATAGTAACTTTAAAATTTTTTAGCGAAACTTTCAATATGATTTCAAGTAAATCCATCTATTATATAGTCACTAACTAAAATCATACAATTTGTTTCTTTTTAACAATCTGATTTTAAGCACTCTAAGTCACATAATTTTTTAGATTATATATCTATAAAAAATTATTCAAACAAAATGGACATTTCGAAACACGAGTTTACATTTTACATGGTGTGCAATTCTCTCTAGATTAATTTTGACCTTGTTCTTTCAAATATTTTATCACCAACGACTGAACAAGAATGAGACTCCTTCCCTATGTAAATTTTCAGGTATTCACTTGCAACAACTTATTTTCGCATCCTCATACAAGATGCTACAACAATTCATGATCTAAGTTAAATATTTTCGATAAAGTTCCTTAGCTATGGCAAAAGCATCCCCCTCAGCATTTACAGGGTAAAGCTCGACACCAGCTTGCCACTTGTTAGAGAATGTAATCCACTCTTTTCTCCATTCATCCACCTTAAAATCTTCATTGCCTTTCAAACTTCTCAACAGTCGTGCAAAATACAATGATGCACGTGGAAGATAGTAATCTTCTAATAGGCCGCTCCAAAACTTATTTGCTGNGAGAGTATCAATATCCAGAAAAAAGAATATGAAAATTAATTATGGAAATAAATTGTCTTACCATAATCATGAAGCTTGCTCTGCATATTCTTGGTGTTGTCGTACCACATTGTTACTTGTGTGCGTGCATTCCACTCGTACTAAATCAAATACGGATAATTCAGATAAAAAAGAATCCAAACTCTTTATCGTGTTTAAACTTTGAAGATCATTTAGTTTCTTGAAACTAGCTTAAATTACAAAACTTACTTTAAAAAAAAAAAAAATAATAGTTGCTTTTCGAATTAACAAAAAACCAACCACTTACGGCATTTAACTATATATCAACACATGTTTGTATTTGCATAAAAAGTACTGTCTCTAAATAGTGAGAAAAATAGAACTAAATATATAGGGAATTAATAAGGAAGAATAATATTCTCACCTGTCTAATCTCATCTGGATTCAATGCCATTTTCTTGGCACTTTCAAGCCAGGTGCCGAGTAGGAAATTATCGTCTGCAGCAAGAAGCCTATCTATGTCTTTGATAAGTTGTAAAAACTTCAGGCTACTAGTATTTAATGAGTTTGCATCCTTTTTCCAGTACGCATGTAATGCTTTCAAATACAACTCGTTCGCAAGCTTCGAGAGTGACTGTCTAGTCAGGTCAACCAAATCATACCTGCAACAAAGTCTCCAGTGAATCGATTTTTGCAAATATACTATAAGTACTTGAAAGGAGTAGAAAAGAAATTTGCATGTGTCAGTTTCGATCTTATTCAACACTAAAAAGGGCAAAATTGTAATTTTATTTTACCTGTACGTGGGAAGTTCGGCAAGTTGGTTTCCAGCAGCAAGGAATAGGTTCAAGGCATGGACAGCATCGTTATTTTCGTACCACATGTGAGGACGAGGCAAGGACGAACTTGTCTCGTGAAGAAAGAACCTTCTCTGTTTTTGTGTATTCATAAATTTATGCCTCTGAATTATATCAGGCTTATCAAGTTGGTTATTTGCTGATGGATCCCAATCAGGAAATTTAACTATGTAATCTGTGTTATGGTCCTGCATGAAGTTGGTTCAGAAACAAATCAGTTTCAATGAAATTTTTGCCAACAGAAACAGCCAACTTGTCAAGAAACTGGAAATGACATATAAATGTCGAGAAACGGGAAAAATCCATGATTTTGCAACAAAAACCACTTAAATAGCAAAGGTTTACTTGGCAAATCTCTCAAACACATCTGACATCACAATTGATAAAACTCTTCGAAAAAGTACCGCAATTCCGTCAGTGCAGTTATATATTGTTCGATGAAGAATTTTCCAAGCAGCTTCTACTTCCTGTACATGTTTACCATATCGTCTACGAGAATAGGTTGTCAGCCATTCCTGCAAGTTCAGGCAAGTCTTTAGCAGCTAAGCAGAACCGTAAAAAACTGTAGGGCGAAGCGAATAATGAAATATGTATTCTAAAGGGAATGAAAAATAAGTAAGAGCAATTTCTTGTACCTGAAGCTGAAAAGAACCACTTCTAAATGCCATTTCAGACATCAGCTCGTATACAACGGGATTATGTTCTATGCCTTCCATACACATGCCAACACCAATCTGTCCAGAAAAGCAGGATCGCATCACACAAAGAAAACATGTATAGTTGTAACTTTTGACCAAATTCATTATCTTTTTTGGATTCATGTTTTTCTAAATTTCCTCAATATATCTTCTGGAGTGTTCTTTATGCCATTGTTTCACTTGAGAACTTTGGACCATGAGAAGTTTCAAAATAAACAATGTCATACATATGTCAGGCTCAGGTTTGGGAAAGTCAGATTGCTTTTTAGAGTACAGCATGTGTGTAACACATACTCGTATTTTGATTTAAAATTTTACTGGAAGATATTTTTACAGTACATGATTTACAAGTGATGCAATCAAAAGATTTTAACCTTATATTGGTCCAATAGCAGAAACACAGTTTTGCTATGGAGCCAACTATTGGCTCCATACTGGAGCCAACCTCCTATACATAGGAAGTAAAAAATAACATATTTTCTAATTAATAGAAAACGCAATTAACAAATACTTAAAAAGAAAAATATTGATTCTACTTAGCAACTACTTAATAAGAAAATACAATTAACTACTCAACCACAATGAAAGTAAAAGCACTTATATTTTTAAATATAAATTTGAAAAAAAAATAAACACTACAAAAAAGTTTGTAGTATTTTTTCAATTTAAATTTTGAAAATGTAAGTATTTTTACTTTTTCAATATTTTTATATTTCTTATCAAGTTGTTAATTGTATTCTTTATTTTTTATCTAATTATAAAATATGATAATTTGTACTTACTATGTATAGGAGGTTGGCTTCATTATGGAACCAACACTTGGTTTCATAGCAAAACTCAGCAGAAACAATAATCAACTGAAACTTTTGACATCAAAACACACTACCATTGTAGAATTCTTGCTGACACGTGCATCAATAGGTCCTGAAGCCACTGTATCTAATATGCCATACATCTCGATATTCCCACCAAAGTTGTGCAGCATACACCTGTTACATAATAGATATCAAGAAATTGTAATGGTTTCTCACTGAAGATAATAAAGTATACTGAGTTGGTCACATGCCATATATAAGGTGTATGGTAAAACTGAGAAGAAGACTTCCAAATTGGTTTGACATCAGCAAAAAGATCGAGCACAACCATCTTCCCAAATGGAACAGAATGTAGAAGTGCCTGCAAGGAAGTAATTAGGTTGACACTGCAACTCAGCTTCACAAAAATCATTGAACATGCATGAATATAAAAGTAAGACAACCCCATAAATATATCATTTTAGGAATCATAAAAGAACAGAATGCAAACGTAAGACGACCAGCAAAACCATAACTAGTATGTCAAGGAAAGAACCTGTGAAAAATTCCCATGCTGCTAACTAAAGAAAAATTCACTAGTGATGAGCAGACATAAGCAATAGATAAGTGGTGCACAAACAACTCAAGAAGATCATGTCCTGTTCAAGTGTGTATTTAACGTATCTATGGAGCTTAGTCCTTGAAAATCATCACTAAGTTCTTTCAAATGCCTTTTGGAATAGCTCATATCTGTTTCGTATAAAATTGTTTCCAGATTCCTTGCTAAAGTACTATATTAAACAATAATTGATTCAAAACACGTATTGATATTCAATATTAAACTATATTAGTAACCCTATACAGCTAGGCCGAAAGGCCCGAAACAGTTTGGATATGCATACAGCTTGTATTCAACAGAGAATATACTTGTTTCATATTTTTTTGTAGTTGGCTTTAGTTGCACATTTTTGGATACTATAACCAGTGGGAAAAATACATTGAAAGGAAGTCTTTCAGTCATGAAGTTATTGTGAAGGTATATTCTTGCTCTCGACTCTCATTACCACCTCACCTTCATCTGTGGTGGTTTCCAAAATAATGAATCCGAATAGAATAGCCAACCCTGAAACAGAGCAAAAGGTTAAGACACCACAGCTCGGAGAATATAAAATATACCAAGCTAACACTTACAAGAAGGATAAGCATGAGTTGATTAGGAAAGATAAATATATATAAACGCAAATCAATTGCCATGTGTTGATTAAAGAATGCCCATTGACATGGGCATACGCCCATAAATCGCTTGTTATTGAACAGATGCTATTTTATCTTAAACACTTTTTTAGAAGTTCTTACCATTGTTTGCGTTGATTATTGGTTTTGATGTGAACATTAGTTATGAAAAAAAAATTGCTTGAAAAATTAACAAACAAAGATTTGTTGTATCAAAGAAGGGTAATGATAGGCATGCCTAACCAGGGAGGATGAGAAAAAAGCTCAGTTAAATCATACTTGCATTAGCCACACAGCATCATTGTTGGCTTTAGACATTGCCTCATATACTGCAGAACCAAGAGATGAGATATAAGCTGGGTCACTCGTAGGTGGGGAGTTCTCATTGAATGTATCACTGCAGTGCAGCCACAACAATTTTATCAAATATATATAAAGATGTATGTATATCTATATATATGGGCTGGGAAAAAAACAAAGAGCATATAATTGCTTTTAAGTTTGAAAACACCATCCAGACCATATCCAAATCATCAAAGTTCAGTTTTCCAGATACTGTCATGAATCACTAAATAATTCCACTAAATCAGTAAATCACCAAAGAAATAAATTTATGTCAGTTAGATCTTCTATTAGGCAAATGATTTTGGTGAAGGTGTAAAGCTTCTGTACACTCTTAGCCAGTCAAATAATATACCAAGATTCTGGTGTTAAACAACTGATGCACAGATGGGTTTTGTTTACATTTTGCCCTATCAGACATCTACAGTTAAGCGTAACCTAATCGTTTCCAGTTATCTCAGTTTATATCCCAAAAAGGTAGGTAAAACACAATGACTTAACGCATGAAGGAATATATTTATCATTGTTATGTAATGCTAGGGATTCATGCATTCTTGGCTTACCATTTAAAATTCTTTGACAGAGAAATAATGCTACAGTATCATGGTGCACTGTGTCATTTAAGGATACGGAAGGGATATGGGCTAACTGCCAAACAACTGCACATACAGGATTCTTTACTTTGAATAAGGTGAGTTAAGATATTCAAAGCTAAAAGAACCTCTCCATTAAAACTATGCCAAAAAGAAAATGAGGCACATATTGAATAGAAACAAACTACCAGCTGTAAATGTCCGTGACATCACCGTATTCTGCAATAAACAAAGAAACAGAAAGTAGTTATAAAAATAGCAGATATTGGAAAATAAGGAAATATATAGCAACATAAGAAAAATAAGGTGTCAATGAGAGAGCGTAAGGAAAGGAACCTAAAAAGATCAACTAACAAAAACTAAAATGTGGAGATCACCAATGAATAATATGTGGAAAAGAAGTAACTGCAAAAGGATACCAAGAAGTGAGGGAAAAGTGTATGCCAACTTAAATAAGTAAAACGGCCACTTCCAACAAAAATTTAACATGTTCGTTGTTCAGTAATTCTTGCTGTCAAACAAGATTATGAAACAAAAGATGTTGACATGAGATCATAACACTGATTAACAAGGCAATAGATTAGTGTATGGATACTTAAATTAGAGACTACATAATCCAACTCTGGGCCAATAAAACCAAAGAAACTTTTGAAACAAGTAAATAAGTTACCTTTAATCTGTCTTTTGATAAATGCTACTCCAATTTCAACAAATAAAGGATCAGAAGGATCAAGAAGATAAGTGCAGCACCATCGTGGATTACCATTAACAGTATTCCTGTATTTAAGGAGTAAAAACTTCCAACATTAAGTACATGATAAGCAAACAATTTGCACATGAAAGAGAATTTTCAATTATGTACCTCCAAGTGTCCAACATGAAATAAAACATTCAACCTCACATGTCGAGAACACAATCGTACTCATATATCTAAAAAACTATGGAACAATTATACTCATTAGTTGGAGAAGTTCTAACAAGCTCTTTGTCCTGATTTACATGTTAGCTTCTCCTCATAACAGAATAAATAAAATTTTGTCATTCATTTTCACTGAGCTCATGAAGTGATGCTACTCTTTCCAAGATTTGCAATTCTATGAGTAGATTCATCTCTCCTTTTCTCTCTGACTCTTGCGTATAGGAATTTCTCAGCTGCTATGGCGACTAAAGAGAATTAAAACAATGTTATCCAATTCTCACCTTTTTATTTTTTCCTAATTCTTTAGTTTGCATGCATGCCACACATTTTCTCTCAAGGTNAATCTCGATATATTAGAGTTGTCATCTTATGAAATCTTAATGGTCGAGAAAAGAAAACAAAACTGCTTAGTGAATACAACTTTAATTTTCTAATATACAATGAAGCAACATAAAGATATCTGCATGTGAAAAACTATTAACAGAAAAATTTCACAGAGTGGAAACCTTTGTTCATTTGACGGTACCTTCTTTTGCATTCAAATGTCAATATCCACAATTTAAACTTACAGAATCTCTGTTTAATACTTAGTTAACATGTAATGAAGCAGTAGAAAGAAGAAATCAAAGCGTCTGAATGTGAGATACAAAATATTTCCCTTTTTCCTCGACACCTTTCAAGGGAGAGAGAGACTAAAAGAAAATATAAGCATAAATCATAATGAAGACAGTGAAACCGATCAATGAAATATAGCAATATAAAGAGAAAAAAGAAAGAGAGAGAAAAGAGTACCAGTTCCCAAGTCTGCTTATGTTTGCCATTGGGAAAATAGCTTTCATGGCAGCTGGAACATTCCCAGAAAATGCTGGAAGAACTACCAAAAATATATACATATATATAGTTGGTAAGTGTATATTGGAGTGATGAGAATAAAGGCAAAATATGATTTGGGAAAAAAAAAANCAAAAAAAAAAAAAAAAAAGGAAATCATATAAGAATCAGGACTATGTACCTGGAGTCATCCCAAGCTGTACCATTCGGAATAGTATTTGTTTTTGCAACTGCAATTGTTTATCTAACCAATTCTGGGTCAATGGCCCACCCCATCTGCAATGTAAGAAGATATCAGAATTTAGAAGTAAGGTTTTGGAACTGGGAAATGGTTCGAACTGAATGCTGACAAGAAAAGGCATTTTCTCCAGTAATGTCAGCTGATATATATGCCGCCATTTATTTTCTTTGAAAAATATCATCAGCTTATATTCAGAAGCACCAATTACCAATATCTAAACGTAGAACATCAATGCAGGATAGAAACATAAATGGAAGAGATGTGCAAACCCATGTAAGTTTCCCATACGTGCCCAAGCAAGAAAGGCAGGTCCACCAAAGAAATCATTTAGTTCCTGTTGAGTAATATTAAACTCCTGCAACAGGAAAATGAACAGAAGTAGGGAAATAATTTTCTTGAAAAGTTTGAGGAACTATCCAGGCATGCATTGGCATGCTCATGAAGTAAACAAACAAAACGAAAAGATAATCAAAAGATATAACAAACATACAGCAAAAACTTTTTGCCAAATTGCTTCTTGTCCTGTGAACGCTAATGGCAGATTTACTCCCTGAAGTGCCATCCAATCAATCTCTTTTTCCCATCTTGCCCAGTCCCACCAAACATAGGAATCTGCAAATGAACAATGGAAGTCTGCTGAGCTGTAATAGAAGCAGAAACTGCTGATAATTAAAAGAAAAAAATGTGTTCCATATCTCCCAATCAATATCCGTATGCGCTCAGTTTATATAAAATAACAATAAAAAAAAAAAAAACCTCAAAGGAATTTGATACAGTTATATTTACATATTGATAGAAATGACATTTATATATGATTTTTTTTTTAAATCTTAAATTTATGGAAAAATGAAAATTTGAATGTGATTTGACAAGAAAAATATGTGAAGCAAGAAGTTATAAAGAACGAGTTTACCTTATCAAATGTACAAGTTATGTGTTCTAAGACTACCAATATGGACCACCCAAATACTCAATTGCCGGTCATTCCCCACAGAACATAGAATTTACCCATAAGAAGGCCCTATCAATTAGTTTCTTTACTGAAGTGGACTTTTGAAGTGGACTTTGACGGGAACAAGTTTAGAGCACAATTTCTCGTAGACTATGTCTTTGCCTATGAATATCACTATTAAGACACCCCAAACTGAAACCTATACTTTATAGTCCAACAAATAGCAAAATATCAATCAGGTTTCAGCACGCTGTAAAATTGTTTTACCACGTGAAACTTTTAAAAACTTGGAAAGTCGAATAAGGGAAATAAACATCAAATTTCAAAAATTTGAAAATCCAGAAGAGACAAAAGGTCATTACTATCATAAGTGTGGTTCAACAGTCGAAACGAATTAGCTCAATGCAAACGAAGGAAGGTAATATCAGTGAACTTATAATAACTAAAGTCTCCATAACTGATATTAAGGGAACAGCCGAAATGAATCCAGTGTGTAAACTCAATGTAGTACAGAGTCTGAATGCATCTACATAAGGGAGACAGATAAACCAACAACCCTCAGGATTTCAGAGACCAAAGGAAATTCTTACAGCTAGACGTGACGACATTTTGATAATAGTTCCATGGTATTGGACGTTGAATCATCACGTCCTCATCACTCACAGGAGGGAGTGATCCAGGCTCAGGAACAGTACTGAGTTGGGCCCCACCCGTTTTGTCCCACGAAACATGAGCTCCACATGAGTACTTTAGATACCAATGTAGTCCTGATGTCATGTCAACTGCTGTGGTTCCTTTTATCCTAGGTAAGGTGGAAACAAATATGGAAGTTTCAGAATCATGAAAGTAGAGCCATTCTCATATTCCAACTGGATACAAGAAAATACATATATAATGTTACTTTTTAGAGAAATAAAAACTGAATAAATTTTTTATGTGATGACCATTTAACTTGGTTAATATAGCTTAACCGGGAAGGTATGGCAGACAAGTATGATTCTATAATTTCATCATTTTACTTTTGCTGCAACTATAAAGTCCCATCGAGCAAATAATAGAACTCCAACATTCAGAAAAAAATCCACAACAATATATATAGCCAAAGGCAGCCTCTTCACTCATTCCCAGTAGTTTTTGGTTGAGCTCTGTAGAGCAAGTGACTATCGTGTTTAGTCTCCCCATCGTAAATTAATGAAATCTCTGTTAGTATGAAAATGGTGTTTTGAAGAGATTAAAGTAGTGCATTTCGCCCATTTCAATAGTTTGAGGCTTAGATTTGATAGTTCACCTATCGAAAGCTAAGTTCAATAGGAGTGAGATGAAACAAATATTGCGCAAAGATCTGCTACTTTCACAAATTGGTTCATCCTCGTTAGAAACTTTGAAATAATATTTTCCGATCCACATAAAGGTGCATGTCAGAAGCTTCTCATGCCATGTGAGTACCTATCAAGATATCAAAAACTTATACAACCTAATTATTGACTTTTTTTCTCAGAAATTACAAACATAACCCAATTGTACCTACATTATTTCAGTTGAGTCTCTGCTTGAACTCTTGTGATTGCTGATTTGAAAGCAGCTTCTTCCACCGCAAACATCCTAATATTTGGAACAGTCGCAGCTCACTTAAAACATAGTACAAATATTAGTAGGAAAAGAAAATCGCCAATTAAAGTACGGGAAACACCAAATAGGGATGGATTATTGCAATTTCAAAGCAAAACTGCATCAGATCATCTCATAGTGATCTTAAGTTGGCTGAATTGAAATGATAGAAGCAGTGAACGGTGGAAATACTAAAATAATTAAGGACGAAAAATCAACAATCTCAAATTCACTGACAAATGATGTGTCGAATGGCAATAAACTTCACAGTAACTTCACTGTACTCTCCAAGAAACCAACCAATTCTATCTTAAAAATAAGAATTAATCACTTGAAGAAGCTGAACTGTGATAACACCTTTGATATAATCTTGAATTTGAAGCTGGACAAATGGGTTGGGAGTAGCCTATGAAGAACACCCATCGCCGCAGATTCTTGTACGCGAGGTGACGGTTTCTTGGCATCTAGACGGTGCAGTAGAGTTTCTACAGCTTCTGATTCTTGAACTGAAAATGAGGAACATTTGGATAATAGCAGCAGTGAAATTGTTATGAATAATAAGTCTGGTTCGGATTTCATGTTTAGGAATGTATACTGCAAAATATTGTTCTTCAGACTTGTGGAGCTGAGTTCCTTTTTTCACTCCTTTTTTTCCGTCTCTTCTTGGATAATATAGAAAGGCTACGGGAAGATAATTAGAAAACAGAGAATAATTAATTTCCTGCTAATCAGGCAATTAACTCAGTAATCGAGATTGAGAAAGCGATGGCGAGGAGCGTGGGGGAGCTACCGGAGGAGTGACAGAGCCACGTCGTGTCATTCACGTGCCCGCGGGACGCGTGCTGCTCGTCCGCTCGGAAAATTCGACACTCAGATGCTTTCCCCAAACACAACTTTGGAGCCTATCTCGTTTTTCAGTTAACGGGTCGGGATTTTGGGTTGAGCTCCTCGCCTTTGGAGGTCTCGGTTGAAATTGGGGACCGTAAAAAAACGGGCAGATTTTACCTGAAGCAGGACGAGTGCAAGGGGCAGGAGGAGTCTGACGTGGCGTCCAGGGCCCTCAGCCCACGTGGCGACGGCTGGTCGGAGGTCAAATTAGGGGAGTTCTACGTCAGTGGGGCCCACAAAGAGGTGAAGATGGAATTTAGGGTGTGTTTGGTTCAATGAAGGGGAAGGGAGGGGAGGGATTTTAATGGAGGGGAAGAGAGGGGAGGGGAGGTGATGTAAAAGAAGGGAGGGAAAATAGTAAACCTTGTTTGGTTCAAAAATTAAAGGAAGGGAAAATAAAATTAAAATGACAAACTTACCCTTAATGAAATAAGATAAAAAATAAAAAACAATTGAAAGTAGGGACTAAATGGTATTTTCACACCATCTTAACACATTTTCCTTCCAAATCCCTCCAATTTTGGAGGGGAGGTAAAGTGAGGGAGGGGAGGGAAATTTACTTAAAATTTTCCTCTCCCTCCCCTCCTAATTTTTCAACCAAACAAGAGAAAACTAAAATTTTCCCTCCCCTCCCCTCCAAATCCCTCGAACCAAACACTACCTTAAAGAAGTCAAGAGCGAGCCTTAAGGGAGATCTTCTCGTTGATGGCATTGAGCTCAGGCCAAAGCATTTCTTCTAAGGCAAAAAAAGGCTAATTATAGGAATGGTCGCGTGCACTTTTTTAATTACAAACTAGTATTTTATCTTTTATACATGCACAAATACAAATAAAATTTTATACGTTATATATGTGTGTGTATTAAGTAAAATTTTAAACTCATAATTAGATAGTGAACATATCACATCTATAAATTTATCATTACTAATGTTGACATTCGAGTTCGCCGATAAGACCGAACCGGACAACACGATTCCGAGAGCCAAACCGGAGACCCGGTCCACCCATAAAGTGCCGAGCTGGACCGTAAAATTTTTTGACCTAGACGTCCCCAAGAGTCCGTCTGCTAGTCCGGCGTTTGCGACTACGAAGTCCAGATGTCGACCTGAAGAGTGACGGTCTGGAAGAAAGGTTCCCCAGGGTCGGAAGGACAAGTAAGGAAAAGGTGCCGACCTGGAGTCCCAGGACGGGCTACTGTAATGAAGGTGTCGACCTCGATAGTATTATAATAATGCCACTTGGAGGGTAATCATTGGCTAATGGATGGGACGACCTAGCCTGTTGACCTATTCCCCCCAGCCAAGACATAAAGCCTGTCAGCATTAAATGCCCGTCGGACAATGATGAGGAAAACCTCAAATCGCATTAAATTCTGTCAGGGAGGCGCCGAACTACTCTGCCAGAAACACTGTACGACAAGACTGATGAACAGTATCTGAACAGTGCCACATTTAAGGCAACTATAAATAGCAGCCCACTTCATTTATTTTGGGTTGTTGAATCCCAACTGTAAAAGCTATCTCTCTACTTTCTCTCTCTAAAACTCGTGTGATTACTCTGTAACAATTTGTAAGGATATTGCAAGTGCCGACCTCGTACTAGAGGCCGACCTCGCGATCTATCAATAAAACCGCAATTAAACCGTATTTCCTTCTCTTTTCCTTATTCTCTTTTCATTATTTAATCTCTTTAACCGTTGACCGGAAACGCCCGTCAACAACTAAATTAATCATATAAATATAAATTATTTAACTTACATATTAGTTTTTAAATTTATGCAATTATGGTTGATTATGACAATTAATTTGATAAAAAAACATTGAAATTATTATGATAGCAATTGTGTATAAAACTTTAATGTGTTTGGTTATGCCATCAAAAAATAATTAACTAGTTTTAATTAAAAAACTTACTTAATGAGGTGAAAAAAAATAATATTTTTAAATATAAAGTTTGACAAAGCTTTATATTAGAATAACATTTAATGTGCCTTCATTATTAGTTAATAGTAGCAATTATATAATAACATAAATAAAAAAATATAATTGTGATTAATGAAAAAGAAATGAAAAAAGACAGGAAAACAAAAGGAGCTCTATTAATTGCTTTGCTATCAATTATATATATAGATTGACCTTACAATTGCTTTTGTAAGTTTTTAGTAACTTTCGTGTGATAGGTATATAAATATTAACTAGAAAAATTCAATAATAACTTAAATTTAATTAAACTCCAACTCTGGTCAATATTATCAATATATCTCAAACTATAATTTTCGAATACATTGATAATAAGTGGTAGACTCGCACACTTCACAATCCTATGTGTAAAATAATCATTCTTCCGAGTTAGACTTGAATATAAATTAATATTTTTTTTTATAAAATATTAGGCCTGAATTACATTAAATTATATGATTCACACTAAATTCCTGATTGATCTTTTCTTTATTTTCTTCCGCAATTAATTACCAAAAATTATTTTTATTGTCTATTACATATATTACCATATATATTATATTCATATTCTTATTCAATTCATACATCAATTACTATAAATGTGTTTTCTCTTATTTTTTAAAATTTTATAATTTGTTAGTTTTTATTTTATTTTTTTATATATGATATATCAAATTAATTATCTTTTAACTATCTTACATTTGACATTTATATTAAATATATAAAATACAAAAGTGATATCTATCCATACAACTAAATTTACATTTATATACCAGACCAAACTAGAAAATATCAAATAAAACTATAAACCATTTTATAAAGTAATACAAATTTATTTGGATTAATATACAATAAAAATTCTTTTATTTTTTAGAAAAAAATATACAAACTAAGTATGAACATAAAATCAATATAAAATATTCTAAATATTTATGTTTCAATTTAAATGAAGACTATAAAAAATTGAACATTACAATGATATTTAAAAATTAAATAAACAAAGTCTAACTGAATATTATAATTAAAATAATAAAAATATTTATTATATTTCATAAAATTTAAGAATGTTACATTCATACTCATTCATACCAATTGTGAGAAAACTCACTTTGAGTTCCTACAAAACCAAACAGAAAAGAGAGATGATTAGCAACAAAATGCTAACAAAATACAACAAAAAATACTAACAAAACCTTAATTTAAAAATTTATACTAACCATATCTAGGAGTAGGAAGGTACTCAAGCTCTATTTGCTGCAATTTAATCTGGCAGTTGTGGACTTCAAATCCTAGAGCAATATTTTCGATCAAACTGAGATCGTCTACTTCATATTCCTTGGTGGGTTTACATTTCTCCTTCATTCGTGGTTCAAATTGTTGTCTCACTAGTTGAAATTAAGAGGCCTCCTTTACCGATTGTGATTAATGAAGGTTCGAATTGGTGCTTCACTGGTTGAGATTGAGAGGTCTCCTCACCGATTGCGATTTCTCCTTCAATGATTCATGTTTCTCCTTCAATTGAGAAATATCTTTGGCTATTTTAGACTTATCCTTAAATGATTTTACTTTTTTCCTCACCATCTTGAAACAATTTTGATTATGTGAAATGTCGGGAAATTGAGAGCCGAATATTTAGGTTTTTTCGCATCCTTTGACGTTTTAGATTTTTAGGAATTGAGAATGAATCTGTTGATTTAGGTTGCAGATTTTGGGACAAAATCTCATAAGTTTTGGTTCATGTCTAAACCCACAATGTAAATCACAATCACTCCACGTCAGATAAAAAACTAGCCACCTCAATCGACGTCAATTTTTTTATCCAGGATGCGGATAAAAAGAGATCAAAATTGATAAAATTGACAAATTATTGGACCTAAATTGAAAGTGGTCGATGATATAATGAATTTTAGGACTTCCACCAAATTATAATATCAATTTTGAATTTTGACCCATTCAAAAATCTATATCTACATCTCTCTCTCTCTATATATATATATATAAAGGTTTGATTATTTTTTAAATAGTAACTATTTTCCTCTAAAAAAATCTATTCACTATTTCAGATAATTAATTTAACAATTATGGTATACTTCCAATAATTACTTATAGAAATTGCGGCTCATTAATTAAGGAAATAATTAAGCCATAAAAATGAATAAAATCCTCCATTTCATGCCACTGAGCGAGCAAAATCATTAAAATGGAAATGAGCACATCATAAAATCGTGAAAACTAAAATGGAACATGATTTATTATAGGTGGAGTATGAAACACCCGTTGTTATTTTTATTGAAGGTGGAGTGTGATTTATTAAAAAAACGCACACGTTATTATTGTCATGCTACATGAACAAATTAATCTATAACTTAAGTTTTTAAAAATACACACAACACATATACGCTATTTTTTATTTTATTTTTTATTTTATTTTTTATTTTTATTACTATGACATTACTAAATAAACTGTTTAAATTTTTCCAACGCAAAATTTGGTACACCAGTTGGTAAATAAATCTATAGTAATATAAAGAGGTTGTTGGAAAAATACTTTTATAGTAAGTTTGACTAAAAAAATAAATAGTTTGACTTACTATTAATGGAAATTTCGAAGAAAACGCATGTACCAAAAAAATTGAGATCTTTATGGTAACAAATTTGGAGATTTTAATGGTAACAAATTTAATTGAGATATCCCAAAAATATTGGAGATTTTTATGGTAACAAATTTGGAGATTCCTATACCAAAATCTAATTCATTTTAAATATAAATTCATAGGAATCTACTTTTATTGGTAACAAATTTAAAGATTGTTATGCCAAAAAATTGAGATTTTGAATTTAGATATTCCAACAATTACGGATTTTTTTCCTATTCAAATTAATGTTGTAAATCAAACAAAAATTTATTCCAAAAATAATGGATGTTATACCAACTATTGATAAACTCCAATCACATAGGAGATTTCTATGGGATTCTTATGGTAACAAATTGAGATTCTTATGCCAAAAAATTGAGATTTTGAATTGAGATATCCTAACAATTTCGGATTTTTTCCCCTTCAAATTCATGATGTAAATCAAACAAAAAATTATTCCGAGAATAATGGATGCTATACTAAATATGGATAAACTCCAATCCATAGGAGATTTTTATGGGTTTCTTATGGTAACAAATTGAAGATTCTTATAGTAACAAATTTGGAGATTCTTATACCAAAATTTAATACATTTAAATATTAATCCCATAGGAATCTATTTTTATTGGTAACAAATTTGAAAATTCTTATGCTAAAAAATTGAGATTTTGAATTGAGATATCTCAATAATTACGGATTTTTTTCCATTCAAATTAATGTTGTAAATCAAACAAATAATTATTCTGAGATAATGGATGCTATACTAAATTAATATCACTGGGCCCACACGTTAATATGATATTAATTAGATAGATAAATTACGTAAATCTTTCCTAACAAAATGCGTTCCAATATTGTTAACCAAATTAATGAGATTTTCTTAACTAATTTGATAGGATTTTGGTAACCATGGGATTTTGTTAGCTTTTCGTGGAAACACGAATCTTAATTATTGACAAGGTTTGATAAGATTTTGTTTCCAATTTTTTTTTTTGTTTTTTTTCCTCTCTCGAAAATTTGATAAGGTTTGATAAGATTTTGTTTCCTTTTTTTTCTCTCTCCCGAAAATTTGAGTCGTGGATTTGAAAAATAAATAAATAAATAAAATAAACATATCATATTGATAAAGTTTTAGTGTGGGCATAAAAATCAATTTTGATTTGATTGAACTTTGTTTCATATAAACCTAAGAGAATCAGACGTTTGAAAAAATAAAATATTAATAGTAAATAATCATACCATATTTGTAAGGTTTGATTTGGAATATTGAGGCATAAAAATCAATTATGATTTGATCACATTTTGTTTTATAGAAGTTATCTTAGAAATTTTATACGTTTCAAAAAATTAAAGATTATAATTTTGCAAATTAAAGTTTTGGATTTGTCCAAATAAATAGATCAAAATAAAAATATTATTTTTCAATCTATCCAAAAAGTCTTACCAAATTTCATTGTAACAAACTCCATTATTTTTGGCTACATAATCTTCTAAATATTCGTTCGTCCCTCACAAGTGAATCACGTTCCACATTTTTTTTTAATTTTTTTAACAAAACCGATAACACATATTTTTAGAAGTCAATCATAATCATAATAAAAAAAATCGGATCGGATCATATTAAATACCTTACGTAAATATTTTTTTATTTCCTAGACATATGGCACATACACATGACTATATAAACATCACCAACGTTGAACAAAAAGTATTCGACATCCAATATATCCCACAAAACAATTTTTTCTACAAGCTTTTACATCACCATTGAAAATGGCTTCGGATTTTGGAGTAATCAAGGATATCAAAAGATCCAATAAGCCACCAATCAAGCTACGCATAATTAGGATGTTCCAACGAGTTGAAGACGTACACAATTACCGAAATGTTCTTGAGATTATCTTTTATGATTTTGAGGTAATATATTCATTTAGTATTATTTAAATGCATCATTTTATGCAACATCTTTTATAATTTATTTATTGAAGTATTCATTATGCAATGTTTTAGGGAGGATGAATTACTGGCATAATTCGACCTGTCAATATCCAAAAAATCATCGGTGATATCGAAGAAGGTGGCGCTTATATCTTGACAAACTATCAAGTGAATAGCAATACTGGCATCCATAAATCGACGATAGGTAAAAGGAGGATCATTATCAATGGTCAAACCAAGATTATCAAATGGAGGGGTGATTTATCAAATGGAGAGGTGATTTATCAAATGGAGGGGTGATTTCTCTATTTCTAACTTTAATGGATGTTCGTAACATTGATGAAGTCATGTTGTTTGGTACGTTATAATTTTTTTGTTTATTTCTTATTTCGATTTTTTTAATTTAAATCTGTAATAAACTATTTTATATGTTATACATTTCAATATGATGCATTTTCTTATATTTTTGTAGATGTTATTGGATTAATTGTTTCTCATTATGTTTTCTTACAACATGACTATAAACAAGAGTCAAGAACAATCATTATCGCATGTGGGCTTCTTTCTTAAGAAACCAGTGTTTAGTCATGGTCAATTGTATGTTGATGTCTCCCGTGTCACAAACAGAAATGAGTTTGAAAGTCCTAATTTGCGGCGACAATGACGTGCCAAAGAATCAAACCATGAACGTTGTATATAAGGAAGTGTTCAATATTATATAGATTTTATTATCATTGTATTTATTAATTTATTTATTATTAATGGCATAATCTTTTTTTTAGTAAGTACTTTGAATTTTAACTAAACATTGCTTTATAAAAGGGACGAAGATAATAAATCCCCGTGCATCGCACGGGACTGTACTAGTATGGGAAAATATGACTCTTTTTGCGGATTGATTTAAATTAGCGAATTGAGTAACGTTTAGATGTTTGACAAATCAAAATCCACTAGCGCATAGCCCGTGCGATGCACGGGATGCTATATTTTCCTGAAATGTTTAACGTGTGAAATATTAAAAATAATATAATTTATATATATATATATATAAAAAATAAATGGATTGCAAAGAAGGAAAAAAAATATAAATTATTGAACACTTTCTTTGTGAAGTAAAATTTGTGAAGGTTTGGTATATTTGATTATGAATAGAAAAGTATGAAATACTGCCTGCGGACCGTTGAGATAGATGAGAAGATTTAATTAGAATATATAGAATAAATATTGAGATAATGATTTACCTTTTACCTAGTATAGATAAAATAAATATTGACATGATGTGGGAAAATTATGACGAATTATGACATAAATTCGTTTAGAAAATATTCAAAAATTAGATTTATTTTTTATTTTTTAAATCCTTACAGTAATTCGTACGCTCCTTTTCATACGCTTAATTTATCAATTTTACACATACAAATCAAAATTAATGCAACTCGAAATATTATATAACAAATAAAATGAGATTTATATCTAACATTTAGTATATTGCCGGAAAATTTTTTATAAATCTTATTCTCTTTTTATGCACATAGATATTAAAGAATGAGTAAAAAAACTATCTAAATATGTTTAAAAGTATCTAATATTATATGTGTTAACAATGTTACAACCAAAAGACATTAAGATTACGCAGACTATTATATAACATATGTGAAAGTATTAAAATATTTTATATTATTATTGAAAAATGTGAAATTACCTCAATTTTGTCTAGACTATTTTATAAGAAAAATATATATACTTAAAGTCAGCACACACACACACACATATATATATATAGGGTTTGGTTCAAATAAAAACTAGTCCTGGTGTGAGAACATATATATATATCCTTAAAATTTGCCCAACTAACATGTTTAAAAGTATATAAAATTTTATATATAAAACACGTTTAAAGTTTACATATTTTACAAAAATTAGACTGCTCTCAGTTTATATAAAGTTTGTTGCTCTCATATTCTAAATTATATAAAATTGAAATAACAAAGGTAAATATTACCTGTTCATCGTGAAAATGCGTTACAGCTCTCCCGTTCGTGATGGGTTTCAATAGTGCCGACTGCTCTCAGACACAAAAAAGGTTTGTTATAAATATTAATTAAAATAATTTTCTAAATTATATAAAATTGAAATAACAAAGGTAAATATTACATGTTCATCATGAAAATGCGTTACAGCTCTCCCGTGATGGGTTTGAATAATGCCGACTGCTCGTGATGGGTTTCAATAATGCGGACTGCTCTCAGACGCAAAAAAGGTTTGTTATAAATATTAATTAAAATAATTTTCTAAATTATATAAAATTGAAATAACAAAGGTAAATATTACCTGTTCATCATGAAAATGCGTTACAGCTCTCCCGTTCGTGATGAGTTTCAATAATGCCGACTGCTCTCTCCCGTTCGTGATGGGTTTCGCACGCAAAAAATGTTTGTTATAAATATTAATTAAAATAATTTTCTAAATTATATAAAATTGAAATAACAAAGGTAAATATTACCTGTTCATCATGAAAATGCGTTATCTCTCCCGTTGGTCATGGGTTTCAATAATGCGGACTGCTCTCAGACGCAAAAAAAGGTTTGTTTCTTTTGTTAACGTACCCCAGTCTGGAAGCATTATATATCAAGTGTACCCCAACCTGCTCGTGATGAGTTTCAATAATGCGGACTGCTCTCAGACGCAAAAAAGGTTTGTTATAAATATTAATTAAAATAATTTTTAAATTATATAAAATTGAAATAACAAAGGTAAATATTGCCTGTTCATCATGAAAATGTGTTACAACTCTCCCGTTCGTGATGGGTTTCAATAATGCGGACTGCTCTCAGACGCAAAAAAGGTTTGTTATAAATATTAATTAAAATAATTTTCTAAATTATATAAAATTGAAATAACAAAGGTAAATATTACCTGTTCATCATGAAAATGCGTTATAGCTCTCCCGTTCGTGATGTGTTTTAATAATTCAATAATGCGGACTGCTCTCAGACGCAAAAAAAAGGTTTGTTTCTTTTGTTAACGTACACAGTCTGGAAGCATTATATATCAAGTGTACCCCAGCCTGGAAGCATTATATGGTATATGTCTGTATTTTTTTTTCTGTGAACTCGTGAATGATGAGTTGTGAACTCGTGAATGATGAGTTGTAATGGTGTTAGTGAATATCCTTTTATACAATTTTTTATTAACAAAAGTGATAAGATAATTATGGATTGTATTTGGATAGATTTTAAATACCATGATTTTTGGGATGCAACAACAAAATATGCAATCACATGTATATATCTTATCACGTTAAAGGTATATCCATCCCTAAAAAAAGGGAAATATATAATGCCTTAATTAACGTATTTTCGTAACAGATTTGCTTAATTAATGGGATCTGATACTTAATTAACGGGAATACCAATTACATAATCCTATTCACGATTTTTTTTTCAAAATTTGATTGAGATTACATAAATAGAAAGTCAAAAGTCAACTCAATTTATTTTAAGTTTCTAAAAATGATTTTTACATCAACCTTTTTAGATATATATAGATATATGAATTTTATTTGGGATGAGTCTAATTTTAGGTTGATTTGTTATAAAATCAAGGTGATAAATCATCAAATTTTAGCATATTATCTTAATAACTTGAGATATTGATGACAATTCGACAAATTGGTATGTATTCATCTTGAAAATCAGAAAGATCTTGGAACTAATATTGATTAATAAAATTTAAAATATGTAATTTAATTATAGAGAATTAGTTAATAAATTTGAAGGATAAGGTAACCGACAACAAATCCAAAAAATTGCGAGATAATATGTGTATATATAATAAGAAAATTTATTGTGTAGTCCAAATTTGGGTTCCAAGTTTAAAATTCAAATTAGTAATTATTCACAACTTACATGTCAATATTAATTTGGACGTAAATAGAATTGTCAATTATTTATAGTTTAATTAATTACTCAACTATGTAAATTTTTTGATTTAGATAGTTTATAATAAATTTATTCTAATTAATTAAACAATATAAATTTTATAATTATACTTATTATTCACATAGATTTATAAATAACTGATAAAAGTTTACAAAAATAATTATTTTATAAAATCACATTGTAGTCAAATAAAATTTAAATTAATATTTTAAAATAACACTTATTTTAAAAAGAATAAAATGTAATTATTATCAGTTACGAGCACCTACGGGTTGTATATTAATTTTAAGTAGACATGTTTTATGTACACAATTTACATTTTGTATAACATTTTCAATAAATTAATTTAGGTAAATCGTATTACATATTGATTCTATAATTTTAATCTATAAATATTTTTTGTGAGAATTTTTAATTTATAAATATTAATGAATATATCTTACCCGTGCATCACACGGGATTCGTACTAGTATATGTAAAAAGGTTTGATTATTTTTTAAAGAGTAACTATTTACCTAACTTGTGCGAGACTTGCCATACGTGATTAAAGATAAAAGGAGGACGAGACGTTTTGTGAGGACGTTTTTTTTNGGAATTTTCTTTTGAGTTGTGAGCTGGTGTGATTTGTATTTTTAATTTTTAGTGAAGAGATCAATAGTGTTCAGTTTTCTGAGAGGAAATTGTACGAGTCATGTACTAATTTTAAATAGACATAATTTAAATTTCATATAACACTTTCAACAAATTAATATAAGTAAGTTGTATTACATATTGATTCCATATTTCTAATTTATAAATATTATTTAATGAGCATTTATAATTTATAAATATTTCTTACTCATGCACCCCACGAGATTCGTACTAGTTATATATAATCTATCTATCTATTACTATATAATTTGACAAGTCACTTACTAAATATAGAATGTTTTTGGTGGGACCCTCATCTCATTACTATAAATAGAAAGTCTTATTTTTGTGCCATGTGTATTGAAAAAACTGCCGACTATTTTACTTAATTAGTTTTTCCTTTGGGAAGGATTTTTCATGAAAAATAATATGTTTTTAAAAATTATACAGTTTGTTTTTTAATTAATAATTCTGGTTAATAAAAATATTATACTCTACTCATAAAATATAAAAAATATGTATATACATCAAATTTTATGATAGACAATGAACAATATAACATTCGCATTGATTCTTAAAAGATTAAAAATTAGATTTTTATTAAAGAAATTGACAACTGCCACATACTAGATAACTTAACATTTTCATTTTCTTTTACGCATTGAGAAACACGAAATATTTCTTTTGCGAATGAACTGATAATTAACATTAAGTTATTAAAAAATGCTACAACTGCCATGCAGTAGATAATCGATATTTTATTGTCTTGCGCATTGACAAACAAAAAATATATGTCATCTATATCTATATATATAAAATAAGAATAGACTTAAATCAAATATAATAAGTATTTTTCGCCATTATGCATTAATTACATTCTAATTATAGTAATTTTATACAATTCCTTAAAACAAATCTTGAAGCATTAATTGTAATCCGTTTTTAACTTCTCTTAATAACCAGATTTATTGTTTTAAAATGATACTCCATAATATTTTATTAAACACTAAATCTGGATGTTTAGAATCAATTATATTTAAAAGCAGTATTATTATGGAAACAAATATTATGGAGTATTTTTCTAAAATCAATATAATTATAGAATCAAATAATTTAAACACGATTCAATCTTTTTAATTCACTCGACATCTCTTTTTGGACTGATCAATTCATTTTAATGTAATATATATTTACCGTAAAAATGAGAGTAGGACTTTACAATAATCATCGTATCAATATTAATAATATAAATACTAAACAAAATTTAATTATTTGGACTGTACACTTTATCATATACATATAAATAAATCACATATTTGAACTTTAATTTTTTTTTTCACATATAGTTATGCAAAATATGCAATGTAATTAAAGTAAAAAATATTGTAAATATTTAATTTCAATCATAGTAACATGTTTTTTAAAATTGCTACAATATTCGATTCACTATTCCACTACTCATGTAAACATCTTTTTGTTTATATTATCACAATTATTTTTTTTATCCATTTATTTATGAAATATTTTTTTTTTATTTAAAAACCGTGATTTACATGTCATCCAATAATTTAGTTAGGTTTGAGCTACAAATGGTAAAATATTGTTGTTGTTGTTTTTCTTTGACGTAATTATTTTTGTATATATTGTTTTACAAAAGATACAATCAAAATTTCAAATTTCTGTTAAAAAGATATACTCAAAATCCACACTTTAAGGTAACAACTCTTCTTATATTCTATGTAAAATTAAACTTCACGAGATAAATTATATCTTTAGTATTTATCACAATATTACATATTTTCACTATAGTTCTATTTCGTGATGGTAACATTCCGAAAATCAACAAAAAATTGAAGGAATGAGGTGTCTATGCAATTAGCAATTTCCAAGTGAACAACAATCTTGATAAATATTGATCTACGGTTATCAAGTGCAAAATAATTTTGCATGGAAAAACTAAGAGGTTTCTCATAATGTATGACTTTTTCATGATGAATATTTACGATTACCTAACAAATGTTCTATGTATTATAACTTATTGATTAATAGCCTTCAACTATAAATTTTATCAAAACAAATACAGCATGTGCATCGCACGAGATTACATATTAGTTCGTACTAGTTATTAATATAAGAGGATTAGATATATAATTAATAGAGATATACACGCTCACGGTGGCACGTGCTTTTGCTTTTGGCGCCATTTCTCTCATATTGCACCCGGTTTTGCAGTATTGATGTATCGTCTTTCTTCACAAACACAAAATACGCACTACAGAACACAGAGCAAAACCCTAGTCACCTGAACCTGGGAAAGTGTTCAGCTGTACCACAGTTTCTGCAGGAATCTGCATGCCAATGGCGGACGAGCCTAGACCGAAGAGGTCCAGGATTTTGAGGTCTATCCCTCTCCTTTGCACTACTATTTTCATGCTTGTTTTATCGTGTTTTCCCCTTCTGCTTTTCTTATTCCATTCATGTAGACTACGCTTTATACCATTTTCTTTTTAATTTGTTCTTTTGGATGCAAATGTCGATCCCGCTGATTTAGGGTTGTAAAGGTACAACCTTTTGTGCAGAAAGTATTGCGCCCGGATTTAGAATCATTTCTACTTGCTTCAGACGTCTCATTTTTTGTCTTTTTCTGCTGCGCTTCGTTAATCATACTCCAGCTATTGTAATTTAGCTCAAGGCTCATCCTTTGACGGAATTAAAGTTATAAGTTTGTGTTGAATGGCCTTTTCATCCGACAGTCCAAGTGGCTCGTGATTCTCTTTCTAGCTAGTTCTATTCTAATTGTGGGGGTTTTATTTTTTCATTCATGACATTCTTTTCATCTATCTTTTTTCAGCAGACAAATCATTTCTCTTTATGGCATCTGTTGAAATTCAGAGATAAAATTTCCACCTTTTAATAGATAATGAATGTAGGATGCTCTGCTGTGGGCAATAATGATACCATACCTAAGTTTATATATTGAAAATTGATATGTATGTATTCTCTAACACTCTTGAGTACAAATCCATTTGTTACTAGGATTAGAGGGATATGGTTCGAGTCATGGAGTGACGAGCAGCTTTTGCTTATCAGTTTCATATGCTTATCTAAGCAAAACCAGAAATAAAGTGAATGTGGAATAAAACATCTGCAAAGTCAGCTATGAATAATTGGAATTTGTTACAGCCGAATACTCAAATGTAGTGATCTGTTGTCCCTATCTATCCCCCTTATGGGTCAGCCCAAGTTCTTTTTGTTTAGCTCTGTGTTTGTTGTGTAATTTTGTTGAATAATAATAATAAAAAAAAACTAAAACTTTGGTTGCTGAAAACCAAAAAGATACATGAGGAAAATTAACCGTGCACTTCAAATATCTTATTTCAGTTTTTAAATTTTGCGCCTTTCTCATTTACGCGCAGGGGTGACGATGACTACATGCCAGGAAACATAACTAAAATTGAGCTCTGCAACTTTATGACCTTCAATAAACTGATCTGTAAGCCAGCCTCCCGCTTAAATTTGGTTGTTGGACCAAATGGATCAGGAAAAAGTTCTCTTGTTTGTGCCATAGCACTAGGGCTTGGAGGTGAACCTCAGGTTATAATGACTCTAATGATCACTCGTATTTGTTCGTTTTCCTATCCATCTGAAGTGGTTTTGAGATAAAAAGCTTAAATGTGCAGCTTCTGGGGAGGGCTACTAGCATTGGTGCTTATGTGAAGCGTGGGGAGGAGCATGGGTACATTGAAATTTGCCTGAGAGGAGAAACCAAGGAAGAGCCTATCACAGTTACAAGGAAAATAGATACTCGTAACAAATCTGAGTGGCTGTATAATGGTAAAGTCCTTGATTTTCTTGTTAATAACTCAGAGTCATGCTCTCGTGCCTGAACCTATGCTCTGAGCGTGATCTCTTAGATGATAATCGTAAGGACCTTTTATAATTTTAAAAAGCTGTGCTGTGTCTCTGTTAATATCATCTGAAGCATATGCAGGTCAATACCATCCATTGAATCATGAAGGATTTGTGATGTTGATATCATTTATTTTAACACCCATTACCTTTTTTTTTTTCTTTTTTTTTTCTCTTTTGTGAATGCACGGATGTGCTGGTGAAAAGATGCAGTCATGCAGATGACCTTTTTTCCTCATCCAACAGAGCATAAAGATGAATTCATGCCAAGGAGACTTTAATAGACTAGAGCGTCACTGCTCTCTGAACCACATCCCCCCTCCACGACACTTCATTTCTTGTGTGAAATCTGGAAATTTCCTAGGATGAACAATGAATATTATCAGCGCTTCTTCATTTACAGCATAGAGCCACATAAAAACAAATTAAGCCTTTCATATTTTATTTCTCTGGGTTTGCATTTTTGTTACATCTGAGATGAAGTTTCTGAGCTTTATATATTTGTTTATTCAGGTAAAGTGGTAGCGAAAAAGGAGATTAATGAAGTAATACAAAGATTCAACATCCAAGTCAATAATTTGACTCAAGTAAGTTTTTGATAAACTTATTTTGTCGTGTAGGGGCTATATATGTTCAGTTATCTAAGAAATAGTTATATTTTTAATTTCTAAGGGTGCCAGCTTTTCTCTGAAATGCTGTTCCTTTAAACAGTTCATCTTACCTGATGGGGATAGTGTCTTTTCTCAGCTGCTTTTTCTATACGTATTATAAACTTTTACTGTACCATTAAAACATTTTGCATGTCTTTTAACTGAAGGACATATTGGTATATCATATCAATCGTAGTGGGAAGGGATATTTCATCTGATTGGAGTACTTATTTAAGATATCGTTCTTGTTTTCTTTTTTGGATCTCGAGACAGTTGTCATGTGAAAAATATCATTTGGCCATTCTTTGCTGCATTGTCTAGTATGTTGTGTGCATATTTGTCATGGAGAAACGAAGCGTACCTCGCCGTGGTCCTTGTGGATCTCTCCATAGCAGCCGCTATTCCTTCGTGTGCCTTTCACCTTTAACAACTATGGTCACGTGGTATTTTAGGATGCCATCTGCTGTCTTCTAAGTTCCATTTTGTATTTAATATATATTGCAATACTGCATTTTTATATGATCTTTAGTTTGTGTATCACATTTCAGTAAGTTGCGGTGTTTACCTGATAGAATACATTTTGTTCATAAGAAATTTGGAAAATTTAGTCAAACTTTTGCAAGCTAAATGATTCTTTTTGAAAGATTCAGAAACGTTTATTTGCTTGTATATGGGTTGCATATTGCTTTACTTTATTTACGTAGCTTAACTGAGCATCTAACAACCCGTTCCATTTGTTTGGAATGCATTCAGTTTCTACCACAAGACAGGGTTTGTGAGTTTGCCAAGCTAACCCCCGTGCAACTCCTTGAAGAGACTGAAAAAGCTGTTGGGGACCCCCAATTACCTGTTCAGCATAGGACTCTCATATCAAAGAGTCAGGAGTTGAAGAAGTTCGAACGAGTGAGTGTTCATGTGGTCCCTCTTTTTCATACTCGTAATGTTATCTAGTAAGGAATAAATGTAGTTATTCTTCTCATTTTACCGTAGGCTGTTGCCAGCAATGAAGGTTTGTTGGATCAACTCAAGGCCCAAAATGCAGAACTAGAAAAAGATGTTGAACGTGTTCGCCAAAGAGAAGATCTCTTAGCAAAGGTTTATTCATCGTTGTTTGCTCTTATCTTCTGGGAACAATCAGTTTGGTGCATGAGTATTTGATCGCTCATATGCTTCCAGGCTGACTCTATGAAGAAAAAGTTGCCTTGGTTAAAGTATGATATGAAGAAGGCAGAGTATATGGGAGCCAAAAATCAGGAGATTGAAGCAAAGGGGAAGCTAGACGAGGCTGTCAGAGCTCTTAAAAACCTTTTGGACCCCATTGAGTGAGCTAATCTGCTTGGACCTTTTTTTCTTTTCTGAAAGCTTGTTGCTTTACTTATCCGTTGCACCTTTTCAAATGTATGCAACCTATGAAAGGTTAGTTGTTTGCACGCAGAGGATGTTTGATCGAACTTATTCAAAAGATATAAAAAGCTTCGATGTCTTATAAGATTTTTCCGGAGCTGATAAGTTATGTCTTATTTTGAAGTGTTTAGTTATAAGAAATGTTGGGGGCTCACAAGATTTTGTAAATGAGAAAAACAAAGGAATTTGTAAGATGACAAAAAAAGGTGGGTTGGGGTGGGGGTTGCTTTTATTTAAGGAGCGCTTATAAGCTCTTAAAGAGCTTAATTTGTCATCTTATGAGCTCTTTTAAAAAAGATTACCACATAAATTTTATGTGCTCATATGCCTTTAAACATCTTAATAGATGCTTAGAAGAGCTTATAAGCTCTGTCCAACACCCTCTAAAGCAAATAAATGTACTCATGGATGATGCCAAAATCGCAAATTATTTCACTTTACTGTATCTAGTCTCTTTTCTGAAACACATGAGCTTTATGTATTTTTGTGTGTGTATATATATATATATTTATCTGTTAAATCTTATCAAGCTTGGTTTTTATTTCAAAATAAGCTTGAAAATGTGTGTGAACATTGCCTAATTTATAACAAGATAGGTTGAGCTAGGTCAGCTCTTGAAATTGGTGATGGCCATTTTCATATGCCAAGTCAATGCATTAAACTTCTTGTGGCCGATCTCAATCATTGGAACTAGCTTAGCTTGTTTTGTATCTCTAGGTGTATCATTTGATATAAGTTAAGCACTGATTGCTTCTTGTCTTGTTTCTTAATATTTTACTGTTCAGAAAACAGAAGGCAGATAACGCAAAATTGGAGGCTAAAGTGAAAAAGATAAACGGTTTGCTAGACAGAAACATGAAGAAGCGTATGCAGCTTTTGGACAACTATAACCGTTTAGTATGTTTCCATTTTACTTTTATTATTAATCTGCATGTATTGTTCATGTGTTCCACCTGTCAAACTGTCTGATATTGTTTTACAATGGTAGGGAGTACTAGTACAAGGGGCATATGATGAAGTGAATGATTTGAGGCATCAGGAAGAATCTCGCCAATTAAGAATCTCTAAAGCTAAGGAAGATCTTGCCACTGCTGAGGCTGAACTCAGGAATTTTCCTCCTTATGAACCTCCACGACAGAAGATGGTGCGTTTAACTCTCTTTTAACAGATGGTGCATGTCTGGCTATGGAAGATGGCATATATTAATCATTTATTCTACAGAATGTACAAGTCACAAAGTTGTTTCTGAATAATTATTTAAGTTCTTGTCATTTATTCTTATCGTTGATTGTGGCTATATTTAGGAAAATTTAAGTGCTCGAATTGTGGAGCTGGAAGAATCTGCGAAAGAGATGAGATATCATAAAAGAGAAAAGGAGAAGGATTTAAACCAATGCAAAATGAACCTGACGCAGTGTATGCAAAGGTGACTATCAGCACTTTGTCCAACTATTTCATTATATATCGGATAGTCTCAGCCTTATTTGTCATTCCCTTTATGACCCAAAGGTTAAGGGAAATGGAGAATGTCAACAATAAGCGATTACAAGCTTTAAAAAGTTCTGGTGCTGAGAACATCTTTGAGGCGTATCAATGGGTTCAGGAGCACCGGAGCATGTTCAATATGGAAATTTATGGCCCTGTATTGCTTGAGGTGCATAATTAGAAACTTGAGATTGCTATATATGATACTTTTATCCAATGCCTTAATCATTGCGATGTTATTGTTGAAACTACATATTCAGGTGAACATTGCCAATCGATTTCATGCTGACTACCTAGAGGGCCATGTTGCCCGTTACATATGGAAGGTACATATCTGTGCTATATAGCTTGATCTGTTGGACCTTGTTTTAAATTTTAATTTCATTTTTCTTATTTAAAACAAGCAAATAATTCTGTGGTTCTTTGGCATAAATTTTGAAAACTTCAAATGTTATGTTGTCAGAACATGGAAGAAGATTAACCTTGTCATTCATATTTCAATTGTGATTAATTTTTTATTTTTTGTTTTTATTTTTTTTATAATTTTGTCTTCGATATCAAATTGAATGATCTAAGATTATTTTTGGATGTTAAGGAAGGCCATATGGCATTGTCAATGTCGTTACTTGGTTTGTATGGTTGACTGCAAGTCACATAAGTTTTAGGCAATAAAGAGTCAACTTTAGAGTGTTTGGATAGCATTATGTTTGGCATAGATTATTTGTTTGTTTCGGCTTTGACCAGAGATGGGAGGCTAGGATTTTGAAGTTCTAGTTCAGCCATTGCATAGTCTTCCATGGACGTCTTTTCCACTGATTGCAAATATTTGTTTTCTATTTATGAAATTCTGTATCGTAACATACAATGAAAAAGAAAATGAATGCTCAATACAGTTGGGTGACAAGTAGTGTTCGATTGTTGCACTGGGAAAATAAACTCATGAATCTGTTTAGAGTGGATACTGAAACCCTTTAAGCACAGTAATTATGTTGCTAGGGGCTGCTGCTTAGAGCAGTAACAAATTGTTATATCCATCTGTTCATTGATTATTTTGATCATTAATAAAATGAAATGAAGATACTGTATGGTCTGCTGAAAAAATCAATACCCTCGGCTCTCCTAACCTTTAGGTTATTACATCCTTTCGGGTTATTTGTTGTTTATAAATGTAAAGTATTATTTTTCCTGTGATTTTGTTTCATTTATTGTCTCCCCGGCATAATGCCTGGGTAGTCTGCAGTTCCTCTGAATCATGAGTTGTATATTCTTTTAGCTTTGTCATCTGTTTTTTATCTAGTATTCTCTTTAACTTACTGGTTACATTTCCAGGCTTTTATCACTCAGGATTCCAATGATCGTGATTTACTGTATAAAAATCTGAAACCCTTTGGTGTTCCCGTTATCAATCATGTTAATGATGGTGGCAACCGAGAGCCCTTTTGTATGACGGAAGAAGTACTGAACTGATGCCTCATTAAATTTCAGTAGTTTGGATTTGCTAATAGCTTGCTGATCTTCTGTTTGATTTCACTATGCAGATGCGTAAACTTGGCATATCTTCAAGGCTTGACCAAGTCTTTGAAGCTCCCCATGCTGTCAAAGAAGTTTTGATTGGTCAATTTGGACTGGATCACTCAGTAATGCTTTTTTGTTCACTTTCGTGTTTTCATCATATGAAATCTTAGCAACAGTGATGATGATGATGAACAACGTTGAGCATCTCTGAGAGTGAATATTGGCCTCATGTTTTTGTGGTTTTCTCTTCTCAGTACATTGGATCAAAAGAAACTGATGAGAAAGCTGACCTGGTCTTTAGATTGGGAATTATGGACGTCTGGACACCAGAAAATCATTATCATTGGTCCAGATCCCGCTATGGCAGTCATGTGTCTGGAAATGTTGAATCAGTAGGCCAATCTCGACTTCTTTTATGCAGTAAGCTTCTGGAAGACTGTTCAGTTCTCTGTCTTATATAATCTAACGTCTTGTAGTTCAGGGCAAACTGACTATTTCAGAATAAATTATCATCAGTTCTCTACAATGTTGGTTATCTCAATAGTTTAACAACTATCAGCTGTCAAATATAGTAGTGTATAAGAAAATAGATAGTCGTAGTTGGTTCCCCAGAAGAAAAAAATGGTTTTTAACTGAAAAAGCTCAAACCTTGCCCTCTCAGATTTGGATGTTAAGGAAATTGACATTGCCAGATCGAAGAAAGTAGAACTGGAGGAGCAAATTTCTGCCATAGATGCAGATTTGAAGTCTCTGCAAATTGCATTAAGACAGAAGGAAGATGAAGCAGCTGAACTTCAGCGCGAACGGGTAAGCGGTTGTACAGGGAGTTGTTGTCCAACCTTTATGGACTGTTAAAAATCTATGAGTGAGGTAAGAGAGTATTTTATTAGATGGCAATTGGGTGACAAGTAACCATCACAATATTCATTATCATACTTTTCCTAGCTTATTGCATTGGCCAGTCTTGAAGCTTACTGGTTAGAAGCACTGAATTTTGATTTTTGGTACGATATTCACATGGGTCAATCATTAATTTATGTTGAATTTAGCTTATTATTTCTTGTTCAGATCCAAATTTTGGGTTTTTAGTATATAGAGGCAGCACATTTTAACTGTTTTTCCCTTGTGTCACTAAGCATTATGCTTCATATTTACACATATTACCATACAGAAACATGGCCATGAAAATTTACCTATCTATCCCTATCGTAGAGTTCATCAGTATTGGTTTTTTGTTTTTAATTTTGCAAGACCATGGTATAAGAATCATCTACGCGAAGGAAAATCTCAATGCTCATTAGTGCATATAGTTTCTGCATGCAAAATTACATTAAACTGTTTGACACTGGACTGTGTGATTTCATTTGAAACTTACTCGGTTGAAATGCCACAGAACTTACATAATTGAATAACTGAGTTCTTTTATTAAATTAATATTGTGTTGTAATACCATGACTCACACAGTTTTTGTAAAAACATATGCATGGGTATCATTTCAACTTACAAGTTACCATCACCAGATTCACCACTGATCCTTTAACTTGCTTATTTGGTATCCTTAAGAGAATATGGTTCTCCATTAATTATTTATCTCTGCGTTAACTTGAGAGATGTTCGGCATATCAAAAAAGTTGTTGTAGAAGCATGTTTGTGAGACCATGACATGGCAGAAAATGTATGTGCATCATTTCCCTTTGTTATAGTAGATAGTATGGATGTAAAATTGCTCTTCTGTTCATGTTAGGTTACAGAGCATATAGCTGCTAATATTGTGTCAGAGAAAACTCTAATACATCTGAGAGTTTATGTGTTCTTCACCGGAAATATGTGATCTATATTATTTTTTTGGCCAAACAATATTTGATGGTGGTTTTCCTGCATAATGCCCCTAGGTGAAAACAGTTTTAAGACTGCTAATAGCTTTACTTTGTGCTGGAATGGAAATTTGAGGTCCTCTTACTCTTTAACAGTTTTTGATGATATGCGTATAAGTTATAATAGACATGTGCAAGTGTGCCGACAAGTTGTTAAATGGTTGTAGATAATTTGATGCAACAGGGATTGTGTTTGGTCAAAGTTATTTCTGCCGTCGGGGATGATGATGCTAGTATTATTTGTGTACTTGGTAGACTATGGGTATCATATTGGACTGTCCATATGTTAGGAAGCAAGACTTAATGCTCCAGAAATTAAGGGATTACAAAAAGTTATCACATATAAAGTACAATAGTTTTTATTGATGTATCACTTATAAAGCACTATTATCGGTGTAAGGAATATGGGTGAGATGATAACTTGATGACATCTCAGGAGGAGATTGTTAACGTCATGCAAAACAAGAAGAAAAAATTGAGGGAGTTGGAACAAACTGTCAGTAAGTTAAATGCTGTTTCTTTTTTTGTGTAGAGATCATATTTTCATGGATATATAGATATGACATTGGTTTTCTTCAATTTCAGACCAAAGGAGAATAAAGTTGAAGTCGATAGAAAGAGAGGATGATCCAGATGCTGCAATAGCAAAGCTCACTGACAAGGTTAATGAATTAAAGAGTCAGCGTTTCCATGGTGCTATTGAGGTTAAGGTGAGTCAGTTTCGGTTTAAAGTTTGCAAATATTTTTTGGCTAGTTATGGAATTATTTTTAGCTTTGACTAACTCAAGATCCTGGTTTCTTATATTTCTCATTGTTTTCTAATGGTAGAATTTGCTCATTGAGGCTGTTGCTTATCGAAGAAGTTTTGCTGAAAATAACATGAGCTCCATTGAACTTGAAGCTAAGGTATGCCCAACTGTTCTTGTGATGACAGAAAATGCCCGTCTTATTTTCTTATAATTATAGGACAGAAAATGCACGTCTTATTTTCTTATAATTTTAGAAAAGGATACAGAGAATGTAAAATAGTTGAAATTCCAGGTCGGTCTAACAACAACATAGCCTTTTAGTCCCAAGCAGGTCGGTCTCACTATAAATGTTTTTGAACGTAATTTTTATGTTGCAACTTGCAACTGTCCAACTGTAATTTTGCTATCAGAAGATTTTTTTTTATGATTATTTGATTGTAAGAATCATGTTTACATTTGGTTACGTCCTTCAAGTGTCATTAACAAAGTGTCAACTAACAATCTGTATCTGTCAGTAATTAAGAATTATATATTATGGAATTTAATTAATGGATCTCATGTTTGGTGTTTGTCTGGCTATTTATAAGAAAATTGAAGGTCTGGTGTTCTTGATTTTAGTTTTGATTGGTGATGGAAATATATTTTTGTGGGGATTGAAATTGTTTGAAAAGAAAAAAAATAGTTTTCTTAGTGTCTCCACTCTTGCGTTTAGAGCTTGGTATAATTAGCTAGATTTAAGTTACTTCTTCTTTGCAAAATGGATTTAGTTAATTTTAAGGCAACCTACAAAAGAAGGTGTCAACTTAGAGGATACTGGTACACCGTCAAGTGATAATGTAAGATAAATTCTTACCCACTGAACGTGGTTAGTTCTTGGTCAACTTCTATTGACTACAAGAAAGGTCCGCAACATGATGTGGTTGTGGTAGGATAGATTCTTCACTTTTTTCTTTATTCTCTTTGTCGGTTCTGCCTAGATATTATTCTATTTCTTCAGATTAAGGAGATGGAATCCAATGCAAAGCAACAGGAGAAGATAGCTATGCAAGCATCCCAAAATCTTGAAAATCGTAAGTGCTAACATTCTGCATGATTTTGAAATTATACTTTTTTGAACCAGTGAGCTCAGATGTTATTTATGCATTTTATATCTTGTTTATTATGGAAGCATCCAACAGTTTCCTAAAGAGACCATGTGATAAGATGTTATACAACATCGTAATGACATCCGAGAGTGACCAACTCACAATACCAACATAAGCCGGAGTGTGGTACAACTACTGCTACTATATGTGTTCTACAATCATGTGCCTTTTGGAGGATATGAGAAGCACATATGTTACCATTCCCTAAAAGCTTTTATTTGTTCTGTTAAATTTATATTAGTCATTTACAGACTTCAATCTGAATAGATCACACATTGATTATCCAACATAAGGATAAGAACAACATACATGGTGTGCTAAATCAATTGAAATATGCACGGAAAAGTTTATTGTGATTGAAAATGTGGGCAAAGCTTCAAAATTTTCAGTTAGGCCATCTATATTATATTTTAATTGAACAAAGCAATCAAAATACTTTAAATCTGTATGGCATGAAATATTGATTACTTTCTGTGGTCTCCTTTCCGTGTAAGTTGATGTAATATGGCTACAAAGATTCGATGTAGTTACATGTAAGAAAATTCGACATGCACAAAGTCTGCTAGGGTTTGAGTCTGACAATTTTTTTTTTCTCCACGACAGTTTTCTTGCAAATTGAATGTAGGCATGTAATAGAATAAATATCATGGAATTCTTCAAGATGCATGAGCTGTTAACTGAACCCTATCATTTTGTGGACGGTCCAGTCTGTTGGTATCTGGCGAAAGTAAGATATCTGCATGACCTATCAGTGCTCATGGTTGTACTTTCCTTCGACTTATATTCGTAAGTGTGCTCTATGATAGATAAAGACAAAAGCCCTTCTAGTTGTACATCTCTGGGAAATGGATAATTACTATTCCCACAACTCTTCTTTAGTCTATTATAGATTTGGCTCCACTTATTACTCAAGGTTACTACTTTTTTTTAATTACTCTACTTAAGCTTCATGCTCTTTAAATTTCTGAAACTACCTAAATATGATCAACTATTCTGCATCAGTAAACTTGGTTCCACTGATTGTGTATGTTGTAAAAGGTAAAAAATATAGCCCTCTGATCATTCAACTGTGTATATTATTACTGTCCTAATGTTTTCGTATTTCACCACTGTTGTTTTCTCGTTAAAAGCTGATATGAGATGTACCATGGTTCCTTTTTTTATAGTATATTATTTTTTTTATGACTTGTTGATTAGGTAAGAGTGTCACGGAGAATCTCCGACATCAGCTGTCGGTTGCTATGGAGCATGCAAAATCAGTTGCTGTAATTACTCCTGAGCTTTCACAGGCCTTTCGAAAGGTTATTATCCTGGCTGAACTTATGATGCTGCAAAGTATTGATGTGCTTTTAGTATGTTGGTATACATTTTTATAGGTTTGCCCAAATCAAATGAATAAACTGGTTTTGACTTTCTCAAATAAAAATGATCTGTATTACTGAATTTTGATTATAAATATATAATTTCCAAATATTATTGGTTGTAGCAGTCTGGTATATTTATTCTCTGTATGCTGCAATTGCTTATTAGTTATAGCCAATCCCTTTCTGCTATTGCATTATGTGCTTCTTAGCTTGATGGAGTTTAGTAATGCTAATTTAGGAAATTTACTTGCAGATGCCTGCTACTATTGAAGAGTTGGAGGCAACAATACAAGATACAATATCACAAGCCAATTCTATCCTTTTCCTTAACAATAACATCTTAGAGGAATATGAAAGCCGTCAACGGAAGGTACATCCCATTGTGTTTAGCATTTGTAAAACACTTGCTGCTTTCTTTATTTGTGTTTGAAAACGGCAATTATGCAGATTGGGGAACTGACAAGGAAGCAAGAAATGGATGGAAAGGAATTAAAGGACTTACTTGATGAAATCAATGCTCTGAAGGTTACTGATAGATCATCTTTAAAAATGTTCCAACACTATTTTTACATATTATAATGTATCAAAACCCAACTGTTCTGATTGTGGATTGTCTTCATAGGGACGTTGGCTTCCAACATTGAGAAATCTCGTGACTCGGATTAATGAAACTTTTAGTCGCAATTTTCAAGAGATGGCTGTAGCAGGCGAGGTGTCTTTAGGTAATTGTCATGACTTCACCATCACTTCATTTTTTGCAAGTTTTGTGCAATCTTCATTGCGGTGTCTAGGGATTTATGTGCTGATCAGTCAATTTTATTTCAGACGAACGCGACACAGATTTTGATCAATATGGAATCCTAATCAAAGTAAAGTTCAGGTGATTTAGTTTTCATTCTGGCGCAAGTATATGTCTAACTGAAGCAAGTTTCTGTCTTGCTTAGGACTTATGCTAACACATTAGTTTTTGACTTGCATCAAGTCGTACAATTTTGACTAGAACATCCTTTGTAGATGCAAGCATTTTACATCACCTTAAATATTCTCCATTTTAACGCTACTTTGTTATGCTATTTTGTGATTTTTATTGTTTCCATTGCTTTCACCAGGCAAACTGGACAGCTTCAGGTTTTAAGTGCCCATCACCAATCAGGCGGGGTACAGCATTTGTCTTACATATATATAATATATACACAATGAACAGAAACTTATCTCAGCAGCTTCTAATTTCTTTATACAATTTGTTTTTTTTTCTAGGAGCGCTCAGTTTCGACCATTCTCTACCTTGTTTCTTTACAAGACCTTACAAACTGCCCATTTAGGGTAGTTGATGAGATCAATCAAGGTTTTATTTGGGTTCTCAAATATATTTGCTGCATCACTTTATTAATTGAAAGAGATTAGTCAATATGTGCAATTGTCTTCCTAGGTATGGACCCCATAAACGAGAGGAAAATGTTTCAGCAATTGGTCAGAGCAGCAAGCCAGCCAAACACTCCACAGTAATTGCTTTTGTTTCTACGAAGGGGGAAAAACCCAAAACCCTATCTTAGTTCCAAATTAAATCGAACTGTTTAATTGTGGTCTTTATTTGCAGGTGTTTTCTGCTGACCCCGAAATTGCTACCAAATCTAGAATACAGTGATGCATGCAGCATTCTTACTGTTATGAACGGACCTTGGATTGAGCAGCCTTCGAAAGGTTCCCTTATAACATCTTGATTAATGATATTTGTTTTTAATCGTTTATTAGATCTTAGTAAGGAGTTTTTTTTTTCGTTTACCAAATTTGCAGTGTGGAGTGGTGGTGACAGCTGGGGATCTCTGAGACTCCCAATAGGAGAAAACCAGTGCTGAGAGTTCGTATTTGTTGATAAATAGCGTGGAAGTTTTCATTGTTTAGATAGGAACATATGGTTTTTCTGTTTGGCAGAATTTGATGTATTTTGGATTATTCAATTTTTGACCATAACTCTAAATTGGCTCTTTGTATATATGAATGACATCCGTGTTCTGGATTCCTTTTCACGTTTGCGTTCTCTCCTGAAGTTTGAAGAGCATTCTTTGTATGTGATATTTTGGGTAGCCACAATGAACAATGTTATCCTAAGATTGTTAGTTTTTTCATGACTTGACTGAGCACAACTCTTCATTTTCTGTACAGTACATTTAAATATTTTTCATTTTTTTTGTGAGTATTTTTTGTTAACCAATTTTTGTGATTACTGCATTGTGTGCATTTATTCGAGATATTTAAGATATATTTTGGCAGCATGTTGATTGGGATTGGATCTGAATTAGGACAATATCTCCATTTAGGCCTTGTTTGTAAACTTTGATATGATTGGACATTTTTTAGGCTCGGGATTGGATTGCAACGGACTACCAATTTTGTTTGTTTCACTTGGGCCTTGTTTGCTTTGTAAGATTACACGGGATAAGAGCACGAAACTTGGGTGAATCCTGTGTTTGTAAACACAGAAACATGCCCGTAGGATTGGAGACAGTTCGTGATTTTGTCCATCTATATTTTGCCGGCGTGATTAAAAATCTTTGGGGAGGGCATGATTACTGCCTTATTGAATTGTCCCTTTTGACCCCTATTTTTTATTTTTTTACTCCAAAGTAACTTTTATTGAATCAAATTTACAATGTTACCCAAATAAAAGGGTAACATATTTTGATCTTGCTGTAAAACTAATTTATGTTGTCTCTGCTTTAATGTTATGTCTCTTAATAATTTTGTTTTTCGCTTCTACAATATCATCGTGCAGGGGTCACAGCTTCCCCGACTGATAATCCTAGTGCTCTCGTTTCTTTATTACAAGTAATTTACGATGCATCGCTTGTTGTTCTTGATAAGTTTAACAACACAGAAATTTTTTCCCAATTTTGTGGCACACAATTGTGCAAGGGGAGACCCATACGAGCTGATCGAAATAGCAATGTAGACGATATTTTTGCAGTTGCCAGTTCTTTGTTTGATTCACTAGGACGATTCTTACATCTTATTGTGAACAAACCTTATATTTTTCAATGTTCAAATTTTGAATTTGTGTAGCATAGCAACCCAATTATTAAAAAATGAGTATTTATATATTCTCTTATTTGTGCTACGACATGTTTCCTTTCTGGAGGTTAACCGTGTAGCAGCAATTTTATGAATAATGTTCCATGCTTATTTTATCAACTCAATAATACGTTGCTTATTCTCGTTGTTTTTTGTTTCATAGTTTATGGTAATTATGTATCATCAATTTCATGAATAATGTTTTAATTATTCCATGGCCTATTAGAAGTATTAGGCGCTTTGGGGGCATCTTTACCGACAGAAAAATATTGCTCCTTCTATGCTAGATATTTTCATGTGAGCATGGAGTTTGACAATGAGGAGGTTGAATTCTTATTGCTGGTCGAAGAGGTTATTAATGTCCTGAAAACGATATTCATAATTTCATATTCTTAGTTAAAGTTTTTGTGGAACCAAGACATAATCTATGAGAAAGTGGCGACAAGGAATTTTATCGTTTCGTATGGTTGACCGCCTCCTTGCTCAAATAGAACACATGACACGAGTAATCGATAGTAATGAACAATATGCATAGAGCAACTTCTTATGGATCAAAATCGTTTTGGTAGATTATGCTACTTGCTTCAAAATGTTAGAGGCTTAATACCTACTAAGAATGCCCATATAAGCGAACATGTTGCTATTTCCTAAGTGTTTTAGGTCACCATAGAAAAATAGGGTCGTAAAATTTAATTTTAGATGGTTGGGTCAAACAATCAGTAAGGTCTTCCACAATGTCCTCACTGTTGTTCTTCGGCTACATCCAATACTTGACGTGAAACCAACTCCCGTCGATGAACACTGACGATTGGAGCTGTGGAAATGGTATAAGGTTAGCCATTAATAATTATCCCTTATACGAATTATCACACCATAATTTCCGTGCAAAAGTTTCTTATAGTTTGTGATTAACTATTTGTAGGGATGCTTATGAGCGCTTGATGACACATTTATTTCTTGTAAGGTTCCATTGTGCGTTCTCCCCCGTTCTAGGAATAGAAAAAAGATTTATTTCGATAAATGTGCTTGGCGTTTGCAATAGAGAAATGAATTTTTCCTACGTACTAACCGGGCGGGAAGGGTCAGACCACCTTAAAGGAATCATGAGTTTATTGCCTCTTCCAAGAGAAAAATCCTAGAATCTATACCCTAAAAGAGTCTCCAATTGTCTTATATTATCGCATAGTTCCACCAAGAGACCGCTGTCGCGACCATGTTTAATAAACCAAGTTTCCTCTACCGAAGTGGTCTCGGGATTGCAGTCAATAAGGGAAGGGTAGAGCGGGCGGCTGGCAATGGCTCTCGGCAAGAAGGTTCGCACGTAGTGTCGGGGTGCTTGCGCTCAGGTTGCATGTCTCTCGGCGGCTAGCGCGCGGCTCGTCGCTGGGACAAAGGATTATGCTCGAATTTTTTTTAAGGGGGAAAAGAAGTAGAATTTTGAGTGGAGAAGGATATGCTTTTTGCTTGAAAACAATATATTGATATAGCCGAGAGAGAGAAATGTAGGAGAGTGAAATGAGAGGATTTTTTATTTCTGATACATGAAATAAACTTAGACAAATCTTGTAGATAACTTCCCTTCTTGTAGACTCCTTAATCGATTACAGCATGAGGAGGCGTGATGGTGAATTGGCTTGATTGAAGGCCATCAATTGAGATTTTAAAAGTAAATGGTAAGTTACACAAGGTCATTCTTCCCTTGACTTTCATGGAGGAAACAACTTCAAGGAATAAAAATCATGGGAAATAATGATGATTAAACTTACCATGCCAACCTACCTTTGTTTGAATTTTGAAATGAGAGTTTTGGTGTTAAACTTACCTTGCAATAGGGCCGAATTCTTTAACTCAAAGGCCGAGATTTTTCCAACAATTTGGGCCGATTTACTTGTGCAAAAAGGGCCAAAAAATATATTAAGGGAAAAAGGTCGGAAAACCACTCGGATCCTTGCCAGAATGTTGTCGTACTTGGACTAAAAATTTTGAAACGATAAACGCTTGACAAAGAAATAAATAAACTTAGAATAATTAAGCAGATGATAACATCTACGAAATTAGTTAGCTTATTGGGTTAAAAAAATAAGGACATCTCAATAATCATAATAAGCTCATTAGAAAATTTGTCGAGCAACAAAAAATAAATGAAAACAAGAATAAAATACACCAACTCTTATTATTCGAACGAGGCACTACAATGCCAATCTTCAGAGTTTTACAATCTCTCCCTTTGGCATATAAATCGAAAGCTCCTTGCAACAAACCTGCATTACAAACAAGGCAACAACAACAAGCAGTATACTATGTACAGAACCAACATATCATGCCTAAGAAGATGTTGTTCATAGGATCAATTTAAGTTCAAACCACCTGATACGAACAAAAGGCAGCTGAGCCCGACACACCGACCTCAGCGAGAACGACGAGCTCCCAGCTGGCAACGTGATTATTATATGATGAATGATTGAAGTGGCTCGGATCATATTTTATTTTTAGGCTTGTTACTTGTTTATTTATTTCCCTCTTGATAGTATTATATTATTTCCATATGTGTGAGTTCTACTAAGTTAGGTCTCTTTGATATTCTTAGGGTTAGATATAAATATGTTGCTATCTTGTTATTTTGGATTATGAGAAATATATAAGAAAAAGAGTTTCGACCCAAGGAGTTGGCGTTTGCTCGAAGTAACGCAAATCTTGATACCTCGTTGAGAGATGACGAAGACGGACAACAAGATGGACGATCTCACGCTCAAGCAACTTCAAGAGAGATTTGACAGACAAACTTTGACGCAACAACAAAAAAATCAGAGTGTGCATGAATTGATTGAAGAACTTAAATCGATGATGCAAAATCTCTTGAAGCAGTTGGTGGGAGGAAGTACAGGAGGGTCTTGTGAGAGGAACACAACTCCTCCATATCGTCACCCGATTATGAAATTAGATTTACCTCGATTTGATAGAACTGATCCAGATGGGTGGATTTTTAAGGTGCAAGAATATTTTAATTACCATGAGACTCCTGATGATCAACGAATTCGTATTGTTGCTTTCACAATGGAGGGGAAGGTATAAGAGTGGTACCAGTGGGGGAAGGGCAACAATATCTTGTGTTCGTGGTGCGAGCTCTTACGACAAGTTAGAATTCGATTCGGGCCTTCCCAATTTGAAGATTATGTGGGAAAATTATCTAAATTGACGCAACAAGGCACAACGGAGGATTACCAGACTGAATTTGAATGTTTAATGAACAAAGTGACGTCGAACCTGTACTGATTTTGATGTTCATAGCAGGCCTAAAAGCTGATATTTAACGTGAGTTGCTTATTTTCATGCCCCAAAACATTGGTGGAAGCTTTTTCACTAGAGAGAGTTTATGAATCGAGGTACGCAGAGGCTACACGCAGATACCGGGTAGCGAACCGATGTGGTGGCATTACAAACACAACACTTGACTCGGGGGGCACAAGAAACACACCAGTTGGGACACCAAACTCAAAAGATAAAGCGGCTGGGATCACAACCCAGATTCGAAGTGATAGGGTTCAAGTGGTAAAAGGACCCAAAGGGTCCATTCCAGTCAAGAATATCAGTCACACTGAGACGAATGAGCGACGATTCAAGGGCTTATGCTATAATTGTGATGATAAGTGGTCTCCGTCCCATTCTTGATATACGTAGGATCAGATGAGAACTTGGAAGAAATTCCCGAGCCTTTAGAAGAGGAACAGTTGACTATCCAAGGCGATGCTTCTAACCTCAATGCATTAGCTGGCTTGGATAGGTCTCGATCGTTGCTAGTATGGGGAAAAATTAATGAGAAGCACGTCCACGTGTTGAGAGACAGCGAGAGTACACATAACTTCATTCGGCCTGAAGTAGCAGAATGCTTGAGGTTACCTGTGGAGCCTATAGCACCTTTAAGGTTTATGTGGGGAGTGGTGACTCACTAGTTTGCCGAAATCGAAGTCTAGAGTTAGCTCTAGAGATGCAGGGGACGAGTTTCAAAGTCGCACTTTACATTTTACCTATTCAAGGGCCCGAAATTGTCCTTGGGATGCCATGGCTTCATGAATTAGGAAGGGTTGTTCATGACTATAAACAATTAACCATGGAATTTGAATGAAACGGTAAAACAGTAAATTTTCAAGGAGTTGAAGGAATGGAGCCAAGGCAAATTTGTTACAATCAGTTGTGTGAATTAATGGAGACTGATACAGTACACGAAATTTATGAGGTCAATGAAGTCCCAAAAATTTCCGAGCAAATAAAAGATCGAGAACCGGCAGACCCTTTAGCAGGAATACCTAGAAGTTTTCGAGAACTCTTGAAGGAGTACGAGGGAATTTTTGGCGAACCCGATGGGTTACCGCCTCGGCGGATATTTGATCATCGCATTCATTTACAGCCAGGATCCCGGCCTGTCAACGTTCGACCATATCGATATCCCTATTTTCAAAAAGACGAGATTGAGAAGTTGGTGAAGGAGATGTTAGATCAAGGGATAATAAGACGGAGTCAAAGCCCGTTCTCATCGCCTGTGCTTTTGGTCAAGAAAAAAGATGGAACCTACAGGTTTTGTGTCGACTATAGAGCTTTGAATTCACTTACCGTAAAGGATAAATTTTCAATCCCTACGGCTGATGAATTGTTTGATGAGTTAGGAAAGGCTCGATATTTTTCTAAGTTAGACTTGCAAGCAGGTTACCATCAAATCAGAGTTCATGAAAAGGACATCTACAAGACTTCTTTTCGCACTCATGAAGGGCACTATGAGTTTCTCGTGATGCCATTCGGTCTTACCAATGCCCCATCAACGTTTCAGGCTGTCATGAACAGTACCTTGGCGGATTATTTACAAAATTTCGTGGTTGTTTTCTTTGATGACATTTTAATTTATAGTCCGTCGATTGAGGATCATCTATCACAGTTGGCGTTGTCCTCAAATGTTTATAGACTAACAATTTTTTTTGTTAGGCAGGTGGAATTCGGGCGGATGATCGAAAAATTGAGGTTATGGTGCAGTGGCCCATTCCCAAGAACTTAAAGCAGCTGAGGGGGTTTCTCGGGCTTACTGGATATTACCGCCGATTTATAAAAGGATATGCAGGAATAACAACCCCTCTGACTAATCTACTAAAAAAGGATGCTTTTCAGTGGTCTACAGAAGCTGAATTGTCTTTTAATCAGTTAAAATGGATGATGACTCAGACACCTTTGCTGCGATTACCGAATTTGGAATTGACTTTTGTTGTCGAGGCAGATGCTAGTGGAACAGGCATTGGAGCGGTGCTAATGCAACAAGAACAACCCATTGCATATTTCAGCAAAAAATTAGCGCCACGGGTCAGAATGAGTTCCACATATAATAGGAAGTTACATGCGATTGCGGAGGCTGTACAGAAGTTGAGGTAATATCTTTTGGGTCGATGTTTTATGATCAGGACCAATCAGAGAAGTATTAAAGAACTTCTTCTACAGGTCGTGCACACTCCGGAGCAGCAGGGACATATTAGAAAATTAATGGGATTTGATTTTGTCATCGAATATAAGGCCGGAGTGGAAAATAAGGCCGCAGATGCTTTATCTCGTCGAGACGAGGATCTAGGCGAAGACGGTGGGGAAAATAGTCAATTTAAAATGTTGGTTTCGGTCCCTATTAATCGAATTATTGAGAAGCTGGAACGAGAAAATAAAGAACTTCCTTCTATGACTCGTTTACACGAAGACTGGGAGAATGGAGCATTACCAGAGGATTGGATGGTGAAGAATGGAAATTTGTTACGAAAAGGGAGGCTTTATTTGAGTACAGAATCAAAGCTCATAGATACGATCATGTTTGAGTGTCACTCTACTCCTCTGTCTGGGCACACGGATGTCTCTCGAACCTTGGCTCTGGCGTCAGCTAACTTCTATTGGAATGGCATGCGGGGGGATATCCGTAGGTTCATTAGTGCTTGTCCGATATGTCAAAGTGTGAAGTCTATAAATAAGCCACCGACTGGACTATTGTAACCACTTTCAATTCCACAGAGGGTGTGGGATGATATTTCTATGGATTTTATTGTTGGTCTGCCCATCTCTAATGGTTGCACGGCCATTATGGTTGCGGTGGATAGACTCTCAAAGTTTGTTCATTTTTCCGGCTTACTTTCCCAATTCACAACGTCGAAAGTTGCGGAGGTTTTTGTGGAGGCTGTAGTTAAGTTACATGGATTTCCAAAAACAATTGTAACTGATAGAGATCCAATTTCCATGAGAAATTTTGGACGGTTATGAGTGAATTAAGTGGTACAAAACTCCTCCACAGTACCGCATATCATCCACAAACGGATAGGCAAAGGGAGGTGGTGAACCGTGTTTTGGAGCAATACCTTAGATGTTTTGTTCGTGAGCGTCCGACGTCGTGGCGCAAGATGTTGGCCTGGGCAGAATTTTGCCATAACACCAGCTTCAATAGCAGTATTCAAATGACTCATTTTCATGCGCGATATGGTCGTGATCCTCCACTCATAATTCCCTATGAGCGCGGTGCAACCAACGTGCAGGCCTTGGATGATCAGCTCGCTGAGCGTGATTTATTAATACATGAGCTTCGAGCGAATATACTCCAAGCTCATAATCGAATGCAACAAAAGGCAAATAAGAAAAGACGTGACATCGAGTATGAAGTGGGTGACTGGGTTCTCCTCAAGTTGCAGCCTTACCGTCAATATTCGGTAGCCCGACGCGCATCTCATAAACTTGGCCGCCGCTATTATGGTCCATTTTGGATTTTGGAGAGGATTGGTCAGGTTGCCTATCGACTCGAGCTTCCACAGGACTCAAAAATTCATAATGTCTTCCATGTATCCCAGCTCAAGGTTTTTAAGGGTGAAGCTCCAGCCGAAAGTAGCACGTTACCTGTTTTTGTTCCTGACGGGGTTTGACAATTACTCCTCTTGCCATTGTGGGAGAAAAACATGTTTTGCGTAATGGTCAGTTGGAACGATGGTGCTAGTCCAGTGAAAAGGTCTTCATCCGGAAGAAACAACCTGGGAGTTAGCTTGTAGGATTGAAAGTGAGCTGCCACGACAGCACCTTGAGGACAAGGTGTCTTCCAATGAGGGAGGAAATGATACAAACAAAAGGAAGCCGAGCCCGGCACACCGACCTCAGCGTGAACGGCGAGCTCCCAGTTGGCAACGTGGTTATTATATGATGAAGGATTGAAGTGGCTCGGATCGTATTTTATTTTTAGGCTTGTCACTTATTTATTTATTTCCCTCTTGATAGTATTATATTATTTTCATATGTGTGAGTTCTACTAAGTTAGGTCTCTTTGATATTCTTAGGGTTAGATATAAATATGTTGCTATCTTGTTATTTTGGATTATGAGAAATATATAAGAAAAAGAGTTTCCACTCAAGGAGTTCGCGTTTGCTCAAAGTAACGCAAATCTTGATACGAGATTGTATCACCACCACACATAAAAACAAAAGAAAAAAAACAAAAAAAAAAAAACGGTGTTCATCACAAAAACACACCAAACTAAAACATAAATAGTTTTTCAAAACACAACCAAATGAAGTCCAAATTTGTTGAAGCTACTCGTCTGCGGGCCGAGCTGCCCTAATTCACTGCTTATTTGGCCGATCGCAAGGTTGTATCTCGTGAAGAAGGTCTGGCTTCTTTTCCGACCTCAGACCAAAGGAGGACGTTCTTGGAGCACTATCAGCTGGGACCTACTTTCTGCTTCAAGTTGAAGTACTATACGGGCACTTTTGATGATGATAAGGCCTTGGCAAATCTTCCCAATCCTATCAGCTAAGAGGTTAATCTCGACGAGCCCCCCGAGCATCATTGGTGGGAATCAGTGTTTTCCACAGTCCTTCAGTGCCTTAACGTCCGAGCTGACCAGGATCACACTGCGGAGTCGTCTTCAACTTCGCCCTAAGCTTTTCTTAGTTTTTGTTTTGTTTTTGTTGTTTATTTTTTTTTGTCCTTATTAGAGTTCTCTTGTAATGACAATGCTGAAGTAATGAAGTTTTTATTTTCGTATGAGCTTCTTCAATGTTTTTACTTTATCTGGTCCAAATATTGTACAACCCTTAATTTTGGTACTTGTTTGTTATACTTTTCTTGTTTATGGCTATCTTTTGAGGGCGCGTAGAATTTTCTCATTTGCATGGGCCTTCGAGCTACAGCTCGGAGTTCTGTCTGATGTCCTTTAGGCCTCCAAACTGGAGTTCTGCTTAGCCTTCTAATGTAAGCCTCCAAATTGGAGTTCTGCTTAAGACTTGTTCTTTGGGACCTTCAAGCTCGTCAGCCCAAAGTTCTGCCCTGCGACTTTGCTCTATTCAACCCTCTTCAGAGGTTCTACTGAGCACTTTTGACTTATGGGATCCCACTAACAAGTAAACTTTTTTATTGCACAATAACTGATTCTTACTTGAAATGAATTTAATTGTGATGAAACACAGAGTCTTCACGAGACCTCAGAGCGTGCCAACTAAGAGGTCTTGTCCCTACTTACTATTCACCAAACATGGTTGCAAAAGAACATAAACATGTATTAAGCATGCAAACTTACTATCCACTAAATTCGGTGGCAAGACATAAACACGTATTAGACATGGGCACAAAACACTTTAACACTTTGGGCATACGTAAAGAGAAAACTTAACATTCTTAGGCATAATACTTCTTGAGGTGTGCCACATTCCACGGTTTAGGTAAGATGTAAGAGCTCTCTATGTCAATCCTTGAGCTCGTACGCTCTGCCTACAAGGACTTGTTCTACTTTGTAAGGACCTCTTAGTTTTTCTGTAACTTGCCCATGTGCTCGAGTGCGTCTTTTTGTCACCACACCATGTCGCCGACCTGAAACATATAAGAATGTACCTTCTTATTGTGGGCGGACCTCATCCTCTGTTTATATACCTCGATCATTACTTTGGCTTGGTTGCGGAGCTCATCCACCAGGTCTAGCACTTCCTTTCTTAGCTTGACATTCTTCTCTTCTTGGTATGCGGATATCCTTTCTGAACGTAGACTTGTCTCGACTGGGATGATGACCTCCATCTCTTCAACCAGGTTGAATGAGGTCTTCTTTGTGGAAGCCCATGGGGTTGTCCTATGAGCCCATAGGACCGAGTCAAGCTCTTTGAACCATTCTTCTAGTTCTCCTTCTAAGCGGCCTTTGAGCCCATTAAGTATGGACCTGTTTGCCACCTCGACCTACCCTTTTGCTTGAGGGTGAGCTATAGAGGCGAAGTGTTGCGATATGCCAATGTCTTTACACCAATTCATTATCCTTTGAGCAGTGAAATGGGATTTGTTGCCAGAGACGAGTATTTCTCGAAATGTCGTACCTGCAATAAATATTTTAAAACAGAAACTTAATGACCTTCTCTTCAGTAACTCATGCTAAGGGTTCGGCTTCAATCCATTTGCTAAATAAGTCAATTGTGATTAACAAGAACTTTCTTTGCCCGGTTGCTTGTGGCTGGAGGCCCACTATGTCCATCCCCCATTTGTAGAAAGGTAACGAAGATCTCATGGGGAGCATCTCTTCAGCAGGTCGGTGGATCAAAAGTCCATGTTGTAGGCACTACAAACACTTCTTGACGAGGTCTCGGTCCACATCCCTCATCTTGGGCCAAAAGTAGGTCACTCGTAGTACCTTCCCTACTAGAGCTCTTGCTTTGATGTGGTCTCCACACCATCCTTCATGGACTTCTCTGAAAACATATTCCCTTTCATGGTCGGACACACATCGCAGATGTGGGCCTATGAACGATCTCTTATATAGGTTGTCGTTCTGTAAGAAAAATCTCATGGCTCTTCTTGTAACAGGATCCTTCCATAGGTCTTTATCTATTACATGGTTCCTCAGCCACTCTATTAGCAGTGACCTCCAGTGTTCTTGTTCTACGAGCTCCATTACTTGATCCAAAGTACTTACGTTCATCTCCAGCAGAGTGACCGACCTGGACCTATGGTCAAGTAATGACGCGGCGATCTTGGATAGTAAGTCCACTCTGTTGTTCTCCCCTATGGGTATCTGCAGCAACACCCAAGTTGGGAATCCCTTGAGTAATGACTATACCTCGACCACATACCTCTGCATCTTATCCTCTTTGGCTTGTACTCTCTTTTGACCTGCTCGAACACAAGCTGGGATTTAGAATGGAAAATTACCCGTTGGGCTCCGTCTTTGGTGACGAGCTATATTCCCTTTAGGATTGCTTTGTATTATGCTTCATTATTCAAATGTAATCGATCCTAGACCGCAAACTAGTCAGTCAGACAAGAAAGTAAGGGAAGCCAGTAGGTGTGTAGGCAAGGCTAGTTAGACAGTTCTTTAAATGACAACTTTACGGCGAACTCGAGATGGTCCTGTTCTGGTGTCACAATTAGCACCTCTGCTCCTGCCCTTCCAACATTTGATGACCCGTCAACATAGACTGGCCATTGGCTGACCTCTTTCTCCATCGTACATTCCAGTATGAAATCGCTTTCATTGCTCTTCTGATTCCAAACTCGATGTTGCATTCGCTGAGCACTACTACCCACTTTACCATTCTACTTGAGGGTGAAGGTCAACCCAGGGTGTTCTTCAATGGGTAGTTAGTTCAGACTATGTCCTTATGTGCCAGAAAGTAGGGTCGTAACTTTCAGGCTGTAGATAATAGTGCCAGCACGGCCTTCTCGACCTCAGAGTACCTCTACTTGGTGCTTTATAGTACGCGACTAGTATAATAGATTGGCTTCTGACAACCTTCTTCTTCCTTTAACAACACCGAGCTGATAGCTATCTTGTCTATGGATAAGTAGAGCACCACGGGCTCCGGCTTGGTGAGTAGAGGTAACTCTGCCAAAAATTCTTTGAGCTAGTTGAAAGCCTGATGAGGTTGGGGAATCCAGTGTGCTCGAAAAATTGAAACGATCTTCTCTGCGAACTGGGAAATGAATCTACTCAGCCCGACCAGACGTCCTATGAGGACTTGGACTTCTCTAAGATTCTTTGGGGCTTTTATCTCGAGAACTACTTTGACTTTTTTTGAATTGACCTCAATTCTCTTCGCTATGACTAGGTAGCCCATGTACGTGCCTGACCTGACCCTGAACTTACACTTCGTGGGATTCGGCTTCATGCCGTAGCTCTGCAATGTTCAGAATGTCTCTTAAATCAGTGACATGGTTCTCAGTTCGTCTGCTCTTTATGAGCATATCGTCTACGTAGACCTCCATGTTTCATTCGACCTGGTCCTGAAACATCCGATCTACCAGCCTATGGTGGGTTGCTCCTGCTTTCTCGAGCCCAAAGGGCATCATTACGTAACAATACGTTCCTCTGGACGTAGGAAGCTGACTCCTTCCGATCCTCTACTATCAGCGGTATCTGGTGGTATCCTTTCAAAGCATCCATCATACTAAGGAGCTCGCATCCTGCGATTGAGTCCACTAGTTTTTCTATCATTGGTAACGGGTAGTGGTCCTTCGGGGATGCTTTATTGAGGTCTTTGAAATCGATACACATCCGCCACTTCCCTTCTCTCTTTTTCACCATGACTCAGTTGGACAGTCATTCCAGGAACAGTATGGGATCGATGTGTCCTATTTATAACAACTTGTCGACTTACGTTTCAATGACTTGATCTAATTCTACAATAAAGTGCCTTCTCTTTTGTTTGACTTGTTTAACCATTGGGTCAATGTTGAGTCGGTGCTCGGCCATGGTTGGAGTTATGCCCGTCAGGTCATTTGTCGAGAATGAAAATATATCTTTGAACTCTCTCAGTAGAGCAATTAAGGGCATCTGGACATCCTCTAGAAGGTGTGACCTACGTTAGTGACTTTGACGACCTCCCCTTCCACGATCTCAACCTCCATGAGCTAGTCCTGCGATGAGATCTCCAACTTCTCTTGCTTACTAGTTCTGTTTGAGCTCTCCGGGTGGTCTACTTTCAGGTTTTTCTTTGCCCCTTGGATTCCTGAGCTCTTCGATGTAACCTGGTTGCACTGCCAAACCAGCTGCTCTCTCGATACCTCACCAACCTGGTTCCCCACTGGGAATTTCCTTCATGCACTAGGTTGAAACTGCTCCTTGAAAGGAAAGTAGATTGGGTTGTCCTAAGATGACGCTGTAAGCAAGGTTGCGTCCACCACCATAAGTCTGATTAACCTTCTTCTCTTCCATGGTAACTCCTCGAGCATGAATGTAAGGCATACTTTGCTGACTAGTTTGACTTCTTCTCCACTTAAATCGTAGAGGGTTATTACAAATGGCTGCACCTTATCCTTTTGGCCCATTCGCTCCAAACAATGGAGGAAGATTACATCAACCAGCTGCCCGTGTCCACCATGACCCTTCATACCACGTAGCTCTCGATTTATGCAGTTATGTCTAGTGCATCAGTGTGTGAGAGAAACTCTCACGGCGTCTTTTGACCCCAATATTAGAGTAGCATGGGGTTGTTTTTTATAGACTTCTACAACCTCTTTGTTTCTATTGCTGTGAACTTCTTGTTGTCAGTATTTTAACCGGAGTAGAATCGAAAGATTCGTCCCCGGGTCGTATCGCAAGGAAGGTTAGCCGGAAATTCTTGTGCGTATATTCAGTCACGAAAAATAGAAGAAAAATTCCTAAACACTCTATTTCAATATTTGGGGTTTCAATTACCAACTACTGATGCGAACTAAATTAAATGAAGGCAAATAGCTAATGAATTTACTGAATGAATAAAGTGCTAGGGAATCGGGGATAATTGTTTTCGGTTCTAACACAATCACCGGCATTCGATTGCTCGGTTAAAGGTCTTGAGTCGTTTCTCGTTCAGAGGTTCACTCTCAATAACTCTTCGTAACAAGAGAGTGAACGTTAACGATTTACTATCAAGTCCAACAACTCATAGATTATATGCTTCCGAACAAATCTGTTCTAAACGAGCCTAATTCTACCAACGTCTCCCCTCTCGGTTCTACACGTTGATTATCTAGGCTAGAAAGGTGATCAATCTCCTAACCCTATGGTTCACACAACTCGAATAGACATGAACAATCAAAAGCACTCAATTATACGAACCTAATCAATCATCCCCTATCCCTAGCGAGTGGATTTAGCTACTCATATGGAATTCAACATTAACATTCACACAAACCCAAGACATCATCATCAACAAAGGAATTGAGAAAAATAACTTACGATTTATATAGAGAATCCAATGTCAAATCCAATGAACAATCCAGATCCAAAGCGTAGAAAAGGAGTTTTTCAATCTCCAAAACCAATCAAAAGTGCAAAAGAAAGAAAAGGAATGGTTTTTTTCTCCAGAGAGAACGTAAAAACAAAGTTGGAATAGTGAATAATAAACCTAGGATAAAAAACAGCAATAAAAATCCCGCTCCTCGAAAAACGCGCCGGTTAAGTCGCGACTCGCGACTTGAGTCGCGAGTCGCGAGATGGCTTTTGTCTTGGTCGCGAGTCGCGCGTCGTCTTCTTCTTTAAATTCAGGGGCTTGGTCGCGACCTAACTCGCGAGTCGCGACTCTATCTCGCGAGTCGAGACCTTGACTCGCGAGTCGCGACTCGTTCTTCGGAAATCTCCTTTAGCCTCAGTTTTCCCCGCGAGGCGCGACCCATTCGCGAGTCGCGAAACATTCTGCACATGGTTTCTGTCCGTTTTTCGGTCCTCTTCGTCGTCTTCTTGGCTCGGTCAACGGGAATTCTCGATATCCTGGTCTCGGCTCAAGCAGTTCCATCCTCGACCGACACAACCTACCTCCTGAAAACACAAGTACAGAAAAACACGAAGCAAAACACGGCAAAAAGATACAAAAATATAAACTAAAGACAAAAACACAAAACGAACGAAATGGACCAAATAAACTACAAAAATCCTACAAATGGGGGGAAACAAAAAGAAAATAAACATAAAATAAAGACACAAAAATGAGACAAACAACTCCCCCACACTAAGACCTTTGTTCGTCCCGAACAAAGAGAAAAGAAAAGAAGAGAGAAGAAAAGAAAAGAAAAGACACGAAACTAGAAACGAGTCTGGACATCAGTCGATAACAAGATAAGTCTCAACACGTTCAACTTCAACAATGAGCATTCAAATAGCATATATGAACATAACACGACTACATGCTTGATCGCTAAACTTCAATATGACGTCCACTCAATTATGGGAATGTATATGTCTGCCTCACTCACTTTCTTATACAGATAAAGATATGGATGCACTCAAATTGGTCAATAACAAGTTCAATCATAAGCTTGCCCATTGTCCAACTTCTACTCTAAGCCAATCGAAAACTGCAACTAGTGAATCAAAAGGTCTTTCAGGGTTGTAACGTAGGATCTTTGGACAGGTAGGATAAATATAGGCTAAGTGGCTCGAATATAATTCAGACTCCTAACCCAAGAATGCACGCTCATCCAGTTACTCAAACAAACCGGACCTCCCCCACACTTCTCCTAAAAACACACAATTACACCCAACTTATTTTGGTTTTTAATAATGTCATCATCACGGGGTTATATAAAAAAAACAATTAGGCTCAAAAGGGCAACTAGGGAATAACTGCAGAAAAAAAAAATAAGGATAGAAAGATACAAAAAATGCCTTAATCATATTCACAGTTCACAACTCAGATTGATTCATTTCGATGCAGACTCAGGGCAAGTTCTAATCAAACAAGAGCATGACCAATGTATCTCAAGAAGGAAATAAGGCTCAAACCTCACTAGGCAAATATCTGAATGTCAATCAAAGCCATTAACCAAGCATTTCATCATGCTATGCCATACAATACCATCATCACAACTCATCGAATTCATAAAACATGTCTTAACTCATCATGCATTTTCCAAGTACACACTCAAAACACATAAATCCTACACTAGACTGGTCCACAAGCAAAAGAAAGAAATAAAACACACCCTAAAACAAGAAAAACAACTAGACCTGGTCAATCATGTAGCCACATAAACTCCCCCCACACTCAAAATCAGACAATGTCCCCATTGTCGATCCGTAGTGAAAGGAAGTTGTACTTACACAATCAACCGACAAGACACAATAAAGAGAAAATACAAAAGAGAAACAAAATAAAGAGAAAAGAAAAAGAAAAGCTAACCAACACAGTGACAAGTCACTGTGGTCCACGAGGAGGAGAAGGAGGAGGAGGTGGATAGGGCTGGCCGGTGCCGGAGCTCCACTGGGCGTAAAGGCGAACGTGTGGGCCGTGGCTCCCAGGAATCAGCCTCGGGGGTCGGGTGCCAAGCGTCAGGAGGTGGAAGGCGATGGTCCTCGTCGATAAGAGCCTGGTCGTGCTCCATCGCCTCCGACTCGTGGGTATCCTCGGTCGCCTGCCGAGGACGAGACGAACCTGCTTCAGCCGCGGAGGCTGCCGCAGCCACCTTCTTCATGTAAGTCAGGTAAGCCGGGCGCTTCTCATAGATCTCAAAGGCGCGACGGGTAAGTAGGAGGCCCGCATGACTGAGCTCGTAATAATCGATGAAACGCATACGCGAAGGAACGCTGCCAGACACCTCGGGGTCATCCCCGAAGTGTAAAGCCAAAGCAGTCACTATATGACCAAAGCAGGCAGCCGCTCTCTTGTTCCGGATGATAGCCCGGCACTCCTCCTTAAAAATATGCAACACATCGCGCGGCTTCCTCTCGAGCATAGCCCACAGCAGGGCGAGGTCAATCTGAGTGACCTTATTGGCCTCCTTCTTTCCGAACATACCATAGCACAAAAATTTGTGCAGCACCGCGACAGCACCGTCCCGGATGAGGCTGTTGGGCATGCCCTGCGAGTCCCACACCGTGTCTGGAGAAAGTCGGGACCAAACAACAGTAGGTGACATCCCATGAATGATCCTATCACCGCCTAGACGGAGACCCACGACGTCTTTCATGATGTCGGCAGTAATGATCCTTTCCGTCCCAAGTAGACGGCACGTCATGTAGTCCTCGGTCATCGGCATCTCGAGGGTACTAAAGAACTCGAGTGTGAGGTTGCGGTACGTCGGGTGGACCAAACGGGCATAAGCCTTCAAACGCAGTGCGTCAAGATAGGTCTCGACGGTCTCGAGAATCCCGAGGTCGGAGAGCAAAGCGAAGTCGAACGTTTTCGAGTGCAAGACATCCTTCTTCGCGAGCCGGGCATAAACCTCCCCCTCCCGTTCGGAGAGAATGAGAAAGGGAGCATCGTAGACGGCCCGTAGATCGACCGGTTCGTCTTGAGAAGCAGAGGACTCTCCGACTGTCTTCTTACGCTTACTACCGGCCCCTTTACGCACCATTGTGAATATAGCGTCACTTAGGCAAAGGATCGAACACCTCACGGGCAAGAACACGAAATTGAAGTTATAGTGAAGACAAGAATGGGCGAGCCCAAATGTTTCGAAATTCACCTCAAGGCAGCACCAATCAACCCCATAGAACAGAATTACTTCAAGCACAATAGGAGGAAGCACGATTACCCGAAAATTCGAAACGGCGAAGGCGAGCTGTGAAGATGTTGAAGGAGGCAGGTGGTGGCCGCAGTCGGTTGAAGGAGGTGCTCGGTGGTCAGAGAGGACAGGAGCCGGCAAGGTATCGACCGGAGAAGACGCCGGCGAAGCTTGGTCGGAAACGATGGTGGTCGGAGCGTGAGCTGTATCGAGCAGTGGAGGGTGAGCGAGTGGTTGGTGCCGGACTAAAGAACAGTCGCGTGCTAGTGGTTCGCCGGAGGTCGGAATCGCGCGATGGTGGAGGGTCGGCGGTCGGAGATCCGAGCAAGGTCGCGCGACGCGCACAGAGGACGAGATGGAGGCGGCAGTCGGAAATAAGAGGCGGAGGTGGTCGAAAAGCAGAATCGCGGGTGGCTGCTGCTGGACGGAGATGGCGATCGTGGCGGCCGGTATGGTCGGAATCGATGGTGCCCGGAGCTCGCAATTGACAAGAAGGGGGATTAGGATTCACCGAAATCCCGTCGCGAGAGGATTGAGCGGAAACGGCGAGGGTTGTGGTGGTCCCTGGAGAGAGAGAGAGTCGTCGGCGGTGATGGTCGCCGGTGGTAGCCGGAGGTGCGAACGGACGGAATTGGGGAAGAAGGTTGCCGGTCGTGAGAGTTCTAGGGTATCGCGAGAGAGATAGAGATATCCTGCAAACAGAAAACGTCAATGTCAAATATAAGTAACAGGGATGTCGCGACTCGCGACAATGACTCGCGAGTCGCGAAAGAAACTGCAGCCGAACCGGAGTAGAATCGAAAGATTCGTCCCCGGGTCGTATCGCAAGGAAGGTTAGCCGGATATTCTTGTGCGTGTATTCAATCACGAAGAAGAAAAGAAAAATTCCTAAACACTCTTTCAATATTTGGGGTTTCAACTGTTAGAGTAGGGTACCCAGCGTTCCAATCTAATTGAACGTATTCTACTTGTAAATACAGTCTATTGGAATTATATTATGAATAAGGCATTTCTTTATCTTAAGAGAAAGCATTTATCTTATAATTACACTTAAGATAAAATCCCTAGATCACTTATGGTTATAAGGTATGGTTGCGCATAGAGATGGTGATCATGGAACATACCTTGAAAGCCGTGATCTTAAATACAGTTCCAAGTCGATGGATGTTTCGAGATGGGATATCGAATAATCCATAAAAGACTTGCACATAGTTTGTATGCTTGTTGGACAAGAATGTTGCATTCCATCAACATTAGCGTAAGACGTAAGTACATTTATGTGGGTGCTTGTTAGAGAACAAGTTCACTGAACATGACCGTATGAAAATTCTTAATGAAGAATTTATTCAGTCGAATTAGAATTTTCATTTTACAATAGTACATGACTAATCCTAAGACTTGAGGCACAATGGTAACTTTGTGCATATTACATTCTACTTTGATTTATCCTTTTGGTAGCTAGCACTATCGTTTAAAGGGATAAGTTGGGTATTATGTTAATATGTATGGATGTTTATTAGTGGCCAATAAAGGATTCGACACTTATGAAGATAAGTGAATTTCCTATGTGTTTCATAGTTATTAATCCAAAGTCCTTGGCCAAGGCAGAGATGAATAGTGATTCATAACCGGGTTAATAAACATGATATAGAATCATAGTTATTAAGTCAATTTGGGTTTCGACAAAATCATACCCAAGACTTAATAGGGAAATTAGATGTCGAAAGGATTTTACATGTATGGAGTTGTAATCGGAATAGGTTTACTCGCTATTCACTTAATACTAGATTCATGCTACTTGCTAGGTGTTACCATGATATGTGGGTTCATAAATTAAAGGGTTAATTCATGAATAAGAGTTAATAAGATTTAACTCAAATTACAAAGTGTTGTAAACCCACTACTAGTATTAAGGTGAACCTAAAAGGTCACACTAATTATGAACAAAGGTAAAGATTGTATTTCTAATGGTTAGAATTAATTGATAAATATCTAATTTGATTAGATATCAATTAAAGGAATATATTAATCAATAAGATTGATTAATTACATTTTGGATATTACTTTAGTAATTAAGGTAATTACTAAATTAATAAAGTTGAATTTTAAAATAGGATTTTAAATTTCAAAAATCCAAAATAATAATAATATGATTATTATAATATTGGGAAAATGATATAATAATAAAGTCTTGAGAAAGATTCTCAAGATTTATTATCCAATTATTATTTATATCTTTAAATATGATTTAAGGATTAAAATAATAAATATGATTATAATAAAATGGTTGTTGATGGTTGTTTGAACTACTTAACATATCTTATTATTTTCAAAGTCAAAAGTTAGTAAATACTATTTAAATAAAATTTGATTTTATTTAAATATTACTAAATGTTGATTATTTTATGCTAAAATGTTTAGTATAAATATGTGCAAAATGGTTTTGCATTTAAGTGAGGTTTTGATCCTAAATTTCTAAGTGTTAGAAAGAGAAGAAAGTGTTCTTCATAAAACTTCAAGAATGAGTTCTTAAAATTCCCAAATAAAATTCATAAATATTTCTATACAAGAAAACCGAGTCTTTTCTACTAGCGAAGGAAAGTCGTCGGAACCGGGCTTCATAGGGTGGATACGTTTAGAGGGAAGACACTTGGATTCCTCTAGTGAGTAACCTCAAGTCGTTGAAGTTACAACCGGGAACCGATTCCCTCATCCATCATCAATAGTGAAGGAGTTCAAGACATTCGGTAAATATTTTTACTAGTATTTACTTTATAGTAACAAATCAAAATTTGTATATGATGCATGTTTTAAAGATGACGATCAGTTAATTCGCAATTAGTATGTATGGGTGTTGTATTTATACGATAAATACTTATTTTAAAAATTTTAAATTCTGCTGCGTACAGCCCGTACGGTACTATCGAACCCAACAGTGGTATCAGAGCCACCGGTTATCGTCTTTAAAACAGATTTTGATTTGTTAAGACTTATGAGATAAGCAATATAATTAATTTTTTATATGATAAAAATATTAATTATAAAATTAAAAATCGTTTTTAGCCACACGAGTCGTGTGACCTTGTCACACGAGTCATGTGGCATGAAGAAAAATTTTGATTTTAGCTTCGTGATTTTCACACGAGTCGTGTGACCTTGTCACACGAGTCGTGTGAGCTCACACGAGTCGTGTGACGAGCCACACGAGTCGTGTGAGTCTGGGAAGAATTTTAATTTCCATTCGTATTTTTCACACGAGTTGTGTGATAAGATCACACGGGTCGTGTGACCCTCACACGAGTCGTGTGACTCATAAATTGATATTTTATGTTCATTTCATTAGATGAATGTTTTAGGGATGATCATGAGCCTCATATTCATTATGTTTGAATGGATGTTTTCATTTTCAATATGATTGAATGAATGAATGGATGTTTAATTATGTTTTCAATATGATTGAAGAAATGTAATTTATTGAGACCTGCGAGTCTCTTGATATGAAATTTGTAAAATTTTAAATTTTGTATCGTTAGAGATTAGATCAAGGTGGAGACCGTTCGATGACAAAGGCCCACGCATGTGTGGGTAATTTTACAAGTTGTAATCTCGAAGGCCTGTGCTTGTACGGGTAGATAGAATGAATGTAATAGAAGTAGTTCTATTATTTGTTTTATCACGTACATAGGCATAGATCCATTTTGGCTCGAATGGATCGAATAGGCAAGGACATGATCATCCCACCATGCATTAGATGTATGTTAGGTTTATTTACGCTTTCGTTTCATTAGGTGACTGAAATCGGTAAATAAACGTAAAGATGGTAATCGATGAGATCAAGGAACCC
>BKCP01002113.1:758987-771116 GCA_008636005.1 Striga asiatica
ACTATTTCTATGATCCCTCTGAACAAAAGGTGTTTGTTTCGAGGAATGCTGTATTCTTAGAGAAAGATTTTATCTCAAAGAATAGTGGAGTCATAGAACTTAATGAAGAACAACCACAAATTCCACTAAGTACCACGGAAAACATACCAGTAGAGACTGGACCATCTAAAACACAACCTCTTAGAAGATCCGAAAGGGTTTCTAGGGCGCCTGAAAGGCTATACCTATTGTCAAAAGACAATGAAGAGGGATTCCTTTTGGATAATGATCCAATAAGCTATGATGAGGCAATGTTGGACATTGACTCAGATAAATGGCAAGAAGCTATGCAATCCGAAATAGATTCCATGTATTCAAACAAAGTATGGACTTTGGTTGATCCACCACAGGGTATTGTACCCATAGGTTGTAAATGGGTTTACAAGCGAAAACGTGGTGTAGATGGAGAAGTAAATACTTTTAAAGCAAGACTGGTTGCTAAAGGTTATACTCAAAAATAAGGTGTTGATTATGAGGAAACTTTTTCACCAGTAGCAATGCTTAAATCTATTCGGATATTGCTAGCCATAGCTGCGTATTATGACTACGAGATATGGCAAATGGATGTGAAAACTGCTTTTCTTAATGGAAATATTAAGGAAGACATTTATATGAAACAACCGCAAGGTTTCATATCCAATGAGAGTGAACAAATGGTTTGTAAACTCCAAAGGTCTATTTATGGACTTAAACAAGCTTCGAGGAGTTGGAATATTCGGTTTGATGAAACGATCAAAAAGTTTGATTTTCATAAGAATCCGGATGAACCATGTGTTTATAAGAAGGTTAGTGGGAGTGCAGTTACATTTGTTATTCTATATGTTGATGACATCCTACTCATTGGGAATGATGTAGGGATGTTGCAGTCAACTAGGACATGGTTGTCAAAACAGTTTTCCATGAAAGACTTGGGAGAAGCATCCTTTATCCTAGGGATAAAAATCTATAGAGATAGATTTAAATGGATGATCGGACTATCCCAGTCGACGTACATAAATAAGGTGCTACAACGGTTTAGCATGGAAGAATCCAAACGAGGATATATTCACATGAGTCATGGGATTTCTCTTTCTAAGACGATGTCTCCAAAGACACCTGAAGAAAGAGAACGGATAAGTCATATACCTTATGCATCAGCTATTGGTAGCATTATGTATGCAATGTTATGTACAAGACCTGATGTGGCTCATGCACTTAGTGTAACGAGCAGATATCAGTCTAATCCAGGTGAAGAACACTGGAAAGCCGTTAAGATGATTCTTAAGTACTTACGAAGGACTAAGGATATCTTTATGGTATACGGCAATGGAGAACTGAAACTAGAAGGCTTTACTGATTCTGGTTTTCAGTCCGATAAAGACGACTATAAATCCATGTCTGGATACTTATTTACTCTGAATGGAGCAGCAGTTAGTTGGAAAAGTTCCAAACAAGAAACAATTGCTGACTCTACGACAGAGGCTGAATATATTGCTGCATCTGATGCTGCAAAAGAAGCTGTTTGGATAAGGAACTTTATCCAAGGGTTGGGTGTAGTACCATCCGTTGTTGATCCAATAATGATTTATTGTGATAACAATGGGGCTATTGCGCAAGCAAAGGAGCCAAGATCTCATCAAAAATCCAAACACATTATGAGGCGATACCATTTGATTAGAGAAATCATTGGTAGAGGCGATGTCGTGATGGAGCGAGTCGACTCAGCAGAAAATATAGCAGACCCCTTAACTAAACCCTTATCACAGAAAGTGTTCGAAGGACATCTTGAGAAGATGGGTCTTAGATACATGAGTGATTGGAACTAGGGCAAGTGGGAGATTGTTAGAGTAGGGTACCCGGCGTTCCAATCTAATTGGACGTATTCTACTTGTAAATACAGTCTATTGGAATTATATTATGAATAAGGCATTTCTTTATCTTAAGAGAAAGCATTTATCTTATAATTGCACTTAAGATAAAATCCCTAGATCACTTATGGTTATAAGGTATGGTTGCGCATAGAGATGGTGATCATGGAACATACCTTGAAAGCCGTGATCTTAAATACAGTTCCAAGTCGATGGATGTTTCGAGATGGGATATCGAATAATCCATAAAAGACTTGCACATAGTTTGTATGCTTGTTGGACAAGAATGTTGCATTCCATCAACATTAGCGTAAGACGTAAGTACATTTATGTGGGTGCTTGTTAGAGAACAAGTTCACTGAACATGACCGTATGAAAATTCTTAATGAAGAATTTATTCAGTCGAATAAGAATTTTCATGTTACAATAGTACATGACTAATCCTAAGACTTGAGGCACAATGGTAACTTTGTGCATATTACATTCTACTTTGATTTATCCTTTTGGTAGCTAGCACTATCGTTTAAAGGGATAAGTTGGGTATTATGTTAATATGTATGGAAGTTTGTTAGTGGCCAATAAAGGATTCGACACTTATGAAGATAAGTGAATTTCCTATGTGTTTCATAGTTATTAATCCAAAGTCCTTGGCCAAGGCAGAGATGAATAGTGATTCATAACCGGGTTAATAAACATGAAATAGAATCATAGTTATTAAGTCAATTTGGGTTTCGACAAAATCATACCCAAGACTTAATCGGGAAATTAGATGTCGAAAGGATTTTACATGTATGGAGTTGTAATCGGAATAGGTTTACTCGCTATTCACTTAATACTAGATTCATGCTACTTGCTAGGTGTTACCATGATATGTGGGTTCATAAATTAAAGGGTTAATTCATGAATAAGAGTTAATAAGATTTAACTCAAATTACAAAGTGTTGTAAACCCACTACTAGTATTAAGGTGAACCTAAAAGGTCACACTAATTATGAACAAAGGTAAAGATTGTATTTCTAATGGTTAGAATTAATTGATAAATATCTAATTTGATTAGATATCAATTAAAGGAATATATTAATCAATAAGATTGATTAATTACATTTTGGATATTACTTTAGTAATTAAGGTAATTACTAAATTAATAAAGTTGAATTTTAAAATAGGATTTTAAATTTCAAAAATCCAAAATAATAATAATATGATTATTATAATATTGGGAAAATGATATAATAATAAAGTCTTGAGAAAGATTCTCAAGATTTATTATCCAATTATTATTTATATCTTTAAATATGATTTAAGGATTAAAATAATAAATATGATTATAATAAAATGGTTGTTGATGGTTGTTTGAACTACTTAACATATCTTATTATTTTCAAAGTCAAAAGTTAGTAAATACTATTTAAATAAAATTTGATTTTATTTAAATATTACTAAATGTTGATTATTTTATGCTAAAATGTTTAGTATAAATATGTGCAAAATGGTTTTGCATTTAAGTGAGGTTTTGATCCTAAATTTCTAAGTGTTAGAAAGAGAAGAAAGTGTTCTTCATAAATCTTCAAGAATGAGTTCTTAAAATTCCCAAATAAAATTCATAAATATTTCTATACAAGAAAACCGAGTCTTTTCTACTAGCGAAGGAAAGTCGTCGGAACCGGGCTTCATAGGGTGGATACGTTTAGAGGGAAGACACTTGGATTCCTCTAGTGAGTAACCTCAAGTCGTTGAAGTTACAACCGGGAACCGATTCCCTCATCCATCATCAATAGTGAAGGAGTTCAAGACATTCGGTAAATATTTTTACTAGTATTTACTTTATAGTAACAAATCAAAATTTGTATATGATGCATGTTTTAAAGATGACGATCAGTTAATTCGCAATTAGTATGTACGGGTGTTGTATTTATACGACAAATACTTATTTTAAAAATTTTAAATTCTGCTGCGTACAGCCCGTACGGTACTATCGAACCCAACATCAACTACCAACTACTGATGCAATCTATATTAAATGAAGGCAACTAGCTAATGAATTTACTGAATAAATAAAGTGCTAGGGAATCGGGGATAATTGTTTTCGGTTCTAACACAATCACCGGCATTCGATTGCTCGGTTAAAGGTCTTGAGTCGTTTCTCGTTCAGAGGTTCACTCTCAATAACTCTTCGTAACAAGAGAGTGAACGTTAACGATTAACTATCAATTCCAACAACTCATAGATTTTACGCTTCCGAACAAATCTATTCTAAACGAGCCTAATTCTACCAACGTCTCCCCTCTCGGTTCTACACGTTGATTATCTAGGCTAGAAAGGTGATCAATCTCCTAACCCTATGGTTCACACAACTCGAATAGACATGAACAATCAAAAGCACTCAATTATACGAACCTAATCAATCATCCCCTATCCCTAGCGAGTGGATTTAGCTACTCATATGGAATTCAACATTAACATTCACACAAACCCAAGCCATCATCATCAACAAAGGAATTGAGAAAAATAACTTACGATTTATATAGAGAATCCAATGTCAAATCCAATGAACAATCCAGATCCAAAGCGTAGAAAAGGAGTTTTTCAATCTCCAAAACCAATCAAAAGTGCAAAAGAAAGAAAAGGAATGGTTTTTTCTCCAGAGAGAACGTAAAAACAAAGTTGGATTTCTAGCCTAGATAATCAACGTGTAGAACCGAGAGGGGAGACGTTGGTAGAATTAGGCTCGTTTAGAATAGATTTGTTCGGAAGCGTATAATCTATGAGTTGTTGGACTTGATAGTAAATCGTTAACGTTCACTCTCTTGTTACGAAGAGTTATTGAGAGTGAACCTCTGAACGAGAAACGACTCAAGACCTTTAACCGAGCAATCGAATGCCGGTGATTGTGTTAGAACCGAAAACAATTATCCCCGATTCCCTAGCACTTTATTCATTCAGTAAATTCATTAGCTATTTGCCTTCATTTAATTTAGTTCGCATCAGTAGTTGGTAATTGAAACCCCAAATATTGAAATAGAGTGTTTAGGAATTTTTCTTTTATTTTTCGTGACTGAATATACGCACAAGAATTTCCGGCTAACCTTCCTTGCGATACGACCCGGGGACGAATCTTTCGATTACTCGCGACTCGCGACATATCCGCGAGTCGCGACTAATGAACTCGCGAGTCGCGAGATTACGTCGCGAGTCGCGAAAATAACTGGGACGATGACCAAATTTTTGGGGCTAACTCGCGACGTAACTCGCGAGTCGCGACACTACTTTTTTTTTTATAGAAAAATGCAAAACCAAAATGGAAAAGTTACCTACCGAGTTAACCAAAACGAAAAATAAAACAAAATGCAAAAAGAAAAAGGGAGAGATACAATCATACAGTGCACAGTGATTATAATAGTTACTGTGAATTCGGGGGTGCTGGCAGAGGATGAAGATAGTCAGGCCCCGGACAGCGGCGGGCGCCTGCCACATCATACCTTTCGCTCCAGTGGAAACGTGGCAGCTCCATCGAACTCGGCATGGAGGGAACAGTGTGATGGTTGGTATGGACATGACCCCGCCATTGCATTGGCGGCTCAGGCTGAGACCCTCGGGTGGAGATGAAAGTAGATTTACCCAACACCATCATGCTTGCAATCCTCTTCTTAACATCAATTATTGTGTTGGTGATCGCCATAAAGGGTCGTCCGAGGAGGATGGTGTGCTGATACCCGTTCTCTCTAACATCCCCTATATCAAGAACCACAAAATCAACGGGGACTATCAGCTTCCCCACTCGTACCTGGACATCTTCCACAATCCCTTCGGGTTGACGGAGTGAGTGATCAGCAAGCTGTAGACTCATCCTGGTGGGCCTCAGACCGACGAGTCCGAATGTCCGATAGATAGATAGGGGCATCAGATTTATGCCTGCCCCAAGGTCTAACATCCCCGATACAACCTTCCCACTCTCAAAAGCTACATCGATCACAAACTCACCGGAGTCACGTTCTTTCTTCTCCTCCAATAGTTGGCTGGGGAAAGGAATCTTCGGCCTGAATGGGTTCGGAGATTTGTGTAATGTTGACTCAGCCAGCGGTGTCACTGGAGTTTCTTGCTTTCTACGGTCCTCATTTTCCTCTTTCTTCTTGTCACCCGCAATCTCCCTCTCAATGTCGGGCAAAATCACAGTCACAACATTCACATGCTCCGGCTGACTAGGCAACTTCCCCTTGTTCAATTCAGTCTCAATGATTCCGACCCGAGCAGCCAGTTGGCCTAACTGAGTCTCAATGCGCTTGATGGAGGCATCCTGATTTGCATCTCTCTGCTCTCTGTTAGCCATAAACTGAAGAATTTTGGCAACATCGTCTTGAATGTTTGAACTTGACCCGGCTTCTGGTCCCCTCTGCTGCTGCTGCTGTGGCTGGTAGTTCTGACGGGGCACAAAGTTGGGTCGAGGTTGTTGCTGCATGAAATTTGGACGGGGTGGCTGAAGGGTGTTCGAGTTATTCGACCATGAGAAAGCTGGGTGATTCCGCCATCCTGGATTGTACGTATTCGAATATGGGTCATTGCCAGGCCGGGCTTGGTATCCTTGTAAGGCGCTGGCATCTGCATACTGCTCACCGAACTCCTGGTCAAAAGCTGAAGGGCACACTTCAGACCTATGGCCAGGGACTCCACATGCCCCGCACGTGTCAACGGACATGGTCTGCACCGGCTGAGCTCCTCGTGCGTTAAGTAAACGCATTTGCTCTGTGAGCTCAGCTAACTGTTGGGCCATCTCATTGTTGCCCTGCCCGACCTCGTGTACTGCCACTCTCTTCCCTCTGCTGCTCTTCTGCGACGAATTCGTGCTCATCGTCTCGAAAATTTCGAACATCTCTCCAGCCGTTTTTGCTCCGATATCTCCCCCTGCCGCATTGTCAACCATATACTGCAAGTTCTGATGGAGGGAGTCGTAGAAGCAGTTGATCAGTAGCCCCGGAGAGAGGTTGTGATGAGGACACTGCCGCTGGAGGTCCTTGAACCGCTCTCAAGCCTCGTGAAGAGGCTCGTTCGGTAGTTGAGCAAATGAGACGATCTGCGACCGGAGCTCCTGGGTCTTCTGATGGGAGTAGTACCTCCCAATGAACTTCGTGTATACGTCAGTCCAGGTAGTGAGAGAGTCCGGTGCGAGGGTCATGAACCAGGACTTAGCCCGGTCCTTCAGTGTCTCGGGAAAACACCTCATCTTCAGTTGCTCTTCTGTAAGCCCGTGGAGAGGGAAGGTCTGTAGCACATTGTAGAATTCCCGAATGAAGTTAAGCGGGTCTTCATTCGGGAGCCCGTGGAAGGATGGCAGCTGATTATAATGGATCATCTTAAGCTCGTAGTTCCGAGCTTCTTGTGGCAACCGGATGCATGAGGTTATCGGCCCAATTGTCGGATGGGCTAGGTCTCGAAGGGTGTTGCGAGGCAGTTGTTGCTGTTGTTCATCCATGACGACGTTACTGCCTTCTGACGATTTCGGGGAGTGTTCGTTTCCTTCGTTAGACTCGAGAGTCAGCTCTTCCAGCAGCTCCCTCAGGCTCTCGTTGACTGATTTGTTGATCGGAGATAGCAATTTGCGTCCACTCCTGGTACGCATACACTAAGACCAACAAGGGTTACGAGCACCAATGATAAAACAAAATAAAAACAAAATAAAACGAGAACTAATACCTAACAAATAAAAAGAAATCAAGAGAAACACGGAAACAAGATAAATCACAAGAATTAAGAGAAACACTAAGAACACGATGAATAGGCGCACAATTATAATCCTAAACCTTCCCCGGCAACGGCGCCAATTTTGTTGTCAGTATTTTAACCGGAGTAGAATCGAAAGATTCGTCCCCGGGTCATATCGCAAGGAAGGTTAGCCGGAAATTCTTGTGCGTATATTCAGTCACGAAAAATAGAAGAAAAATTCCTAAACACTCTATTTCAATATTTGGGGTTTCAATTACCAACTACTGATGCGAACTAAATTAAATGAAGGCAAATAGCTAATGAATTTACTGAATGAATAAAGTGCTAGGGAATCGGGGATAATTGTTTTCGGTTCTAACACAATCACCGGCATTCGATTGCTCGGTTAAAGGTCTTGAGTCGTTTCTCGTTTTCTTCGTAACAAGAGAGTGAACGTTAACGATTTACTATCAAGTCCAACAACTCATAGATTATACGCTTCCGAACAAATCTATTCTAAACGAGCCTAATTCTACCAACGTCTCCCCTCTCGGTTCTACACGTTGATTATCTAGGCTAGAAAGGTGATCAATCTCCTAACCCTATGGTTCACACAACTCGAATAGACATGAACGATCAAAAGCACTCAATTATACGAACCTAATCAATCATCCCCTATCCCTAGCGAGTGGATTTAGCTACTCATATTGAATTCAACATTAACATTCACACAAACCCAAGCCATCATCATCAACAAAGGAATTGAGAAAAATAACTTACGATTTATATAGAGAATCCAATGTCAAATCCAATGAACAATCCAGATCCAAAGCGTAGAAAAGGAGTTTTTCAATCTCCAAAACCAATCAAAAGTGCAAAAGAAAAAAAAGGAATGGTTTTTTCTCCAGAGAGAACGTAAAAACAAAGTTGGAATAGTGAATAATAAACCTAGGATCAAAAACAGCAATAAAAATCCCGCTCCTCGAAAAACGCGCCGGTTAAGTCGCGACTCGCGACTTGAGTCGCGAGTCGCGAGATGGCTTTTGTCTTGGTCGCGAGTCGCGACTTCCTCGCGAGTCGCGCGTCATCTTCTTCTTTAAATTCAGGGGCTTGGTCGCGACCTAACTCGCGAGTCGCGACTCTATCTCGCGAGTCGAGACCTTGACTCGCGAGTCGCTACTCGTTCTTCGGAAATCTCCTTTAGCCTCAGTTTTCCCCGCGAGGCGCGACCCATTCGCGAGTCGCGACTCCACTCGCGAGTCGCGAGATGACTCGCGAGTCGCGAAACATTCTGCACATGGTTTCTGTCCGTTTTTCGGTCCTCTTCGTCGTCTTCTTGGCTCGGTCAACGGGAATTCTCGATATCCTGGTCTCGGCTCAAGCAGTTCCATCCTCGACCGACACAACCTACCTCCTGAAAACACAAGTACAGAAAAACACGAAGCAAAACACGGCAAAAAGATACAAAAATATAAACTAAAGACAAAAACACAAAACGAACGAAATGGACCAAATAAACTACAAAAATCCTACAAATGGGGGGAAACAAAAAGAAAATAAACATAAAATAAAGACACAAAAATGGGACAAACACTTCTGTTCTAGGAAGCCTTCAGTTATGACTTGGATATGTTTGCCTTTTGATGGTCTTACTGAGGTTGTCACTGTCATGGTACTTTGCGTGCATCTTGAACTGCCTTTTGGATCTTTAGGTTGTGAGAATAGCATCAGCTCCTTATAGGCTGTAAAAGACTGAGACTTCCCGCAGGCGGCGCCAATTCGTTACGTTGCTTTGAGTCACGAATTGGTTGAATACCTTACGCCTTGAACGGTCCTCTTCCTTGAGCTCCAGCAACTTGAAATATGCCGAGAGGGGGCCCCGGTGAAAAACTCTCTGACGCTCAAGTCAGAACTCGTTCAAACTATATACTTAACAATATATGAATAAAGGCGTAGAATGTATGTATTATGTAATGGTAATAAGAGAGAACCTGACGTCCTTATATAGGACTTAATACCTTAGGGCTAAAGGGAAATCTTGTTAGGAAAGAGATCCAGCCAGATTTTACTTCACTAACTTACCACGTCTCTATATTGGTAAAAGTTCTTGAGTGAGCGATTCTTTCTTTCTCACTTGGATTCTTTCCACTTTTACTGTTTTGGCCCATGGATCCTTAGGCCGGGAATTCGACCTCCCGAAATGTCTGATGTGGCCTTCCCAAGGGCATACTGACCTTGTCCTGAGGTCTAGAGCGACCTCGTCTCTAGGTATGTCCTGTCCTCAGACCACCTGACCTCACTACCTCATGGTTGGTTACTTTGTCGGGCTCCCAGATGTTGGTACCTTCAGGTCATCTCTTTTCTGATAGCTTAGTACCCTAATCCCATGTCCGAAGCTACTTGAGCGAGCATCTTACTATTGTACACACGGGAGATCTTCTAGCCCAGCTTTAGCCTAGCTACCTGTTCAGACCGTATCCCCGAGCTACTTCTGAGTGTTATATCATAGTTCCACAAGTATAGGGGGTGTCATTTTTTGTCTCGCAATATAGTGAAAATAAAATAGTCCAACAACTTTCAAAAAGTAATCAAAAGAATGACTTTTGATACGATTTCCTACCTAAAAGGTCTGAAAAGCCATGTGGTGAAGGGGTGACATTTCTTCTTGTCACACTTACAACAGTCATCACTGTGGAATGACACTAAACCTGTGTGACTAGTTTTGAATTTTCTTTTTCTATTTTTATATTGCTATTCTCTTCTTTTGTTATATAAATTACTATATACATATTAATTAATATAAATATATTATTGAGTAAATATAAGACAAGGTTATGAATATATATATATATAATTATTTATTAACTATTAATAAAAAAATTCAATTTTCAATAAGAATACAATATACATTAAAATAAAATTAGAATATATTTTTAATTACTTTTATTTTGCGATGTGTTATTTTTAAAAGGTATTCTTTTAGTTATTTTTTAATTAATTTATTTTAAAATTACAAAAAAAAAAATTATTAATGAGATAATTATAGTTAACATGTTTTACTATATTTCTAATTAAATAACTATAAAGTTACAAACAAAAAATTAGAAATGTGATTATTCGTTAAACATTTCAACAACTGTACAATGCTTCAAAAGTTTTTTTTCTTAGAACTATTCTTTTTAACATTATATGGGGTTTGTGATGTCGAATTTCTCAACTCGTGCCATTTATGCTGGAAAAAGCTTCAAGGCGAAGATATTTATATGTATAGATAAATAATTAGTTTAATTATTATTATTATTATTATTATTAAATTATTATTATTATTATTATTATTTTGGTTTGCTCATGCCATTTGGGATGGCAAAAAATAACTTTATAAATATCATATTATATGAATCCGTTACCAATATTTCCTTGGAATGATTCTCTTTAATAGGTAACTTACTTAAAAATATGAACATTTGAAGCACTGCCCAATTTTTGAATTGATTTAATGTCGAATATTCATGTTTTAAATATATATCAAATTTTTGGTAATTTTATAATTATTTAATAAAAATATAGTAAATGTTAACTACAATATTAAATTATTAAAAAATTATAAAAATAATTTATTCATGACATACTTATGGTTAACAATTTTACAATTATTTAATAAAAATATATTATTTTTTTTTGAAATTTTATAATCATTTAATAAAAATATAGTAAAAATATTAACTATAAAATTAAAACACTATAAAATTACAAAAAATAGTTTTATTCAACTTATCAAGTGACATGTCAAATGGAGGACCACTCAATTGGAGGGGAGGTCATACGCGTCTACACCGTAAAATCGATTTTCGATGGAATGAAAAATACATATATCTTATAATTTATAAAATTACGAAAATAGTTTTATTCATGACACAATTATAGCTAACATTTTTATTCATGACATATTTTCTTGGTAATTTTATAATTAGATAATAAAAAAATTTAGTAATAAGTTTTGTGATTTTATAATTATTTAATAAAAAAATATAATAAAAACAAAGTAACTATAAAGTTAGATTATTATAAAATTACAAAAATAGTTTGATTCATGACATAATTATAGTTAACACTCTTTTACTATATTTTTTGTGAAATAATTATAAAAATATTATGTAATGCATAAAAAATGTTAACTATAATTATCGGATAACTAAAAATATTTTTTTTAATTATACAATAATTAATATAAAAAAAGAAGCTAAAAAATACCTATTAAAAATAACACATTACAAAATAAAAGTAATTATTTTTTTTCTAATTTTATCCATATTCATATTTGAAATTGTTTATAAATAGCTACAATAAATAATTATATATTCATAATTTTTAGTGAATAAAAACATAATCTTGATTGGAATGTTGAGTTGAAGCATAAAAAATGCAATCTGGATACGATGGGCAAATTTTCAGAAAAGATAAACAAACTTAAGATGGGATTAGTTAATTAGCTATCGACAAAAAACTTACATATATAGAAGGGCTTAATATATCTTCTCAATCGCTA
>BKCP01002113.1:771367-805016 GCA_008636005.1 Striga asiatica
TTNNTNNTNNTNNTNATTATAATTACTATTATTTGTAAATCATAATTATAATAATAAATCATTATAATAATTATAATTAATTATAAATTTGAAAAATAATATTAATAATTATAAATTATATATGCTTATAATAATACTATTATAAGAAATAATAATTATAATTTGTAATGATAATTATAATTAAATATAATAATGATTATAAATTAATGTTAATTATAATAATTGAACTAAAAAATTATAATTATATGAAAAGAAAACAATTATAATTATAATAATAATTAATAAAATTTACATATGAAAAGAAAAATGAATTATAATCTATTTTAATAGTTATTAGAATAATCATTACATTGGAAAAATCTAATAATTATATTTCTGATTCAGGGTGTTGGCAGACCTGGACAATCTAATGCCAGGGACGACGACGATGCGTACGATGATATATGATGGTTCTGGCACCCGACACACTAGAAGTCGGGGTGTCAATGTGTCCGTTCGTCGGGAGAGGGACGCGGAAAGGCAGGCGTTGATCGATGAGGCTCGTAGGGTACAACTTCGTCAGGCGAGCCAGAGTTCCCGCCCCCCCCGCACCAGTGCCCACTGGTCCATATCATTTTGAGGGCCAGCCAGGTAGTTCGCGACCCCACGGAGCCATCCCGTACGGCGAACATGGATTTTATTATCCTGGCCAGGCGGGCAGGACGATGCCCCCGGCACCAGTACCGTACGATCAGCCGGGATGTGCTTTTCCCTGTTTCGCAGGGAAGTCGTTACCCCCCGCGCACGCGTACCATTACCTTATGGTCAGCAGGGGTATGCTGATGATGAGTCGTACGACGAGAGGGAGCCGGGTCCAGAGGACTATGACTCGGACGACTCTTTAGATGATCAGGACGACGCACAGCCTACGTGTCCTATCCACCCTCGTCCTACTGTACAGCCAGTTCGTCCGGTATAGCCGGTTGTACAGCATGTTCGTCCGGTACATGCTGTTCGTCCCACACAGCCTGCTCCTCAACGGCAGGCTGGGGGGCGTTTTGGCCCTTCTGCATCCTCATCAGGTAAATAATTTACTTATTTATTGTTGTTTAACATAAATTATCGGTACTGTTAGAAAAGTATTATCGGCCTGCTCGTCAACTACAGTATAATTATTTTGTAATTTAGGGTAAGTTGAATAAATTGTAATTAATTATAAATTCAAAAAATAATATTAATAATTATAAATTATATATGCTTATAATAATAACGTAAAACATAAAATGTAAAATGTAACGTAACTAATAAAATATGTTTTATTAAATATATTTTATTTAATGCATCTGCCAGCAAGTCAATATATACAGATATGTTGTATTTTAATGCAGGTACTAGCAAACGAGCTAGGTGCTCGACGGCTTGGATTTGATTGAGGGTTACTCATGGGGATCGGCTACGCTGGCATACTTGTACAGACAGAGGTATTGCCAGCCGAGGGGACTCTGCCCAGATGTCGGGCTGCTTGACTCTTCTACAGTCTTGGATATATGAGTATTTCCCCGATTTTCGACCCCGAGGGCGTCTACCCATCGGTCCTGACTGTCTCGCACGATCACGCTCGTGGGGCGTAGGGAATGTGCCACGGTCAGACGATCGGCTCACAGCCATCCGTCGGCGCCTCGACAGACTCACTGCCTCCGATGTACGTGAATTTATTTTATTTAAATTTAGTTTCCCGTTATTTAACATAACATAATTATTTTTATAAATTCTCTTATGCAATTGTGAACAGGTGCAATGGTTGCCATACGGCAGCTCCAGCCCAGATGCGATAGAGCCGAGGACTCTTTATAGCGGATGGATTCGATACCGCGATGTCGTCGAGCCGTACTTGCCTGCGCGGTGTCTGCGTCAGCTGGAATATGTCCAGACTGTCCCTCCCCCTATATTCCCGCCAATCAGTGCAGTACGTGCTTGGGAGTCTAGGAACTACAAGGTTGAGCATTCTGAGGCTGGTGCAGTATCCCTCTGGACCCAGTTCCCGATGTCTGGGACGGTCAACACAAGTATGTTGACCCAGACCACACAGGATCGCGGGGAGGCGACTGAGGATTACCTGCAGTGGTACAGTCGGGTTTCCCATCCGACTCTCATGGGCGAGGAGCTGCCGGACGAGGACGAGGTCCCAACGCGTGTCAATACCGCCTATGTAAGTTGGTTACTAAATTTTAATTAATGGTAACTCATTACATTTTTTTTTCTAATAAATTTTAGTCTTATGTTTTTATTCTTCTATTTTTTTAGTGGGAGGGACCGTCTTTTGGGCATTACATCGATTTGGCAGCAGGGATGCGATTGTCCGGTGGCGGCGGAAGTCGAAGAACAGCTGGCTAAGTTTAAGTTGGATTACGACAATGCCCAATAATAATGTAATGAATGTTTTTTTTTTTTTTAATTATTATTGTAAAACATTAAGTTGAATGATTTTATTTTTTTTAATTTGCTGAACTTAAGTTGAATGAGAAGCGTCATACCATAACTGAATAATATCGTTCTTTTATTCAAGAACGCTTTGTTTGAACAGTATACCACAATTGCAACCTAGACAGGTACTGATGCTCCCAACCCACAACCGATTGATCTCGGTAACGGAACCACATGTTATGAATAGGCGGTAATGGACAATCATCAGTCAAATCTAAACGAATGTAGTGTTCTACGGTACCAAGATGGCAAATGGCAATCTCACGACATGGTTCTCTAGCCGATGATCGTGCAGTGAGAGGCAACACTGTGGTGCTGAATAAGTCGTGCTACCCACCGTTTGGACCAGAGCTCAAATGAACGACAACCACATTAAATAGGGTCGCAACGGCATAGAGGTCCTGCGGAACTTCGAACCAGTGAGTCGGTCCACAAGAGCCTCTGGCCCACCTTATGCGACGGAGTCCGGCCTCGATATCTCTAAAATAGATGTACTCGTACAATTCAGGGTGGTTGTCGACCTCCTTTGCAATGTTATCTCTTGCATCTGGCCAGTACTTCTGTTGACCATACATGTGACTCGCGATGACCCGAAATCCGCAGTTACCATCCGCTTCCACATTCAGATAACTCACTATGTAGTCCAACATATGCCAGGGGATACATTGCCAATATGAAAATCCAAAAATATTTGTCGGTCTAAACTCTGCAATAAATATCATAATAATTTCACGTCACAATTTATATAATCATATAAATACTTTAATTAACGCTCAGCGTATTTAAAAAAAAAAATGTATGACCTTCATCCCCTTGTGACTGTTGAGAAGACGAACTTGTCTTTCCACGCGAAGAATTGGTCGTACGGCTCGATTTCCGACCTCGCGATTTTTCGTTGTACTCAAAAGCAGATGGTTTACGCTTAGTTGAATTAGTTTTCTTGGGACGACCTCGCGGGTTATCCTTAACCTCAGGTTCCGCATAATCCTGTTGGTCTGGGTAAAGATGACTGTACATGAACTTATTCACGTACCGCATCGTCGCGGGATCGTGGGTTTCAACCTCAGTCACAAGCGTATGAAAGAACGTCGCATCTGACCATGCAGCGTTGCTCGCCTGGCTCGGATGACCAGTCCCTACAAGTATACGATAAAAAAGTCAATGAATTAAAACAAATAATGTATTTTAATAGAAAATTATAAATAAAACATTAATCTTAAATTACCTGGCTCTAATATCTCGAGCGTTCTCCAGAACTGGTGAATCATTCCGAGATCAATCGGAGTGTCGAAATCTTCTGCGTTACGGAGGAGACAGGCACAAGGAAGTCCATGAGTGAGCTGCAATACACAACCGCAGCTAGTGTAAACATCGGTGTCCAACTTGTGCATCCTCGTAAGCTCAACGTCCAATAAACTCAGACAGTAATGCGAGACCCTCAGTATCACGCTCGCGAAAAGGATTCCCTTGTACCGTGTATTCTTCTTAGATCTCGAGACCTCAAGCGCCGTCCTGATAATACGTTACATAACGTTAGATTATAATTAATTAATGCAGTAATATAATAACGCATTTAAAAATTGCAGTACGTACTTGATTTCAGTCACTTGATTATCGATATGCTTATTAATCTTCTGCCAAACCGTATCGAGCGCGCCGGTGGACGTCTGAAGCCACTCCTTCAACGCAGAGTGGGCACTCTCCACCCTACAGGAAGTTGTGTTTCCAAAATGTGTCACTCGGTTGGTCCAAGCCTTCACAAACTTCTCGCGGTGCACTAACCATGTGCCCTCCACATACCGTATCACCTCTGCATTGTTCGAATATTTTGCGCGCAGCTCGGCAACGGCATCGTTGTAGGCATCGAACGTACTGGCCTCTGCAATCGCCTTCCACGTACTGTGCGTGAAAATCTCCGAGAATTTTTTATTCTTCCCAAATAGGTGGTAGGTTCTGGCTTCCACATCCTTGTTGATGTGCCACGTGCAGAGTAAGTGGGCTGCTTCAGGAAAATGCCTCTGAATAGGAGTGAGTAGACCCAACTCTCTGTCACTGACAACAACATGAGGATATACGCTTTGGCCTATCAGTAGTCTCAACTTCTCTAGAACCCAGTCGTAACTGGTCTCTTTCTCGTCCCTGATGAGGGCATACGCAATCAGGAAGTTCTGGTTGCACGGCGTCATCCCAATCATCTCGACCAACGGCATCTTGTACCTGTGCAAATGTGACCAAGAAGACAAAAAATATAAGCACATAAATATATGCGTCAACACTTTTAAGATTCATACTAATAAAGTATTTACAAGTAACATACCTGTTGGTTTTATACGTAGAATCTATACCGACATACCAGTGATATGTCCGGAATAGATTGATCGACGCAGGATGGGCCATGAATATATGCGTCAACACTTTCGTGTTCGGATCGGATTCTACATAAACTGTATACTCGCTGCTCACGGCCAAATGCATAAGCTGAGTAGGAACGTCTCTACCGTCGGAACCCTCTCTCCGCAGCTTATCTCTAAAGTTATATACCTGTCACCGATTAGCGTTAATTATAATGATTATTATAATTTGAAACAAAAATTTTATTATATTAATAAATAAAAAAGTATATTAATGCAATTAATTTGATAAAAAAATTATTAACTATCACAATAATAATACATTAGTAAATATAATAAAATATATTAATTATTACAATAACTTTTACATATAAAAAATTACTAATTATCATAATTAACTTAAAAAATTTAATTAAAACATATATTACAAGATATAAATATATATACCTGGCGCACATGAACGTTGTCTCCCGGATTCTTTTCCTTCAGCGCGGCCATAATTTTTTTCGGGGCCACCTGAGCGTCCGTCATGTCACGAACGATTCTCTTAGATGAAGCGCTGAGACCGCTCAACTGGCTATGACCCTCAGGATACACAGCAAATGCATGGTTATGGTAACCTTTCTCTTCATTGCTACATCTACAGATCCTCCAGTATGGAACGCCGGACACCTTTTTTTACTTTGATCTCAAAATTGCAGCCGCACTTATTCGTTTTTGTCCTTCTAGAATTTCCGCCTGTGCCTCTGTACCGTTCGCCTCTATGGCACTTCAAAAGTCTGACCGTTTTCTTTTTGTGGCTCGAAATAATTAATAGGAAACCATTCAGCATTGCCTGGTGTTTTGCAGCTTCAATAGCCTCCTGAGCACTATTATAGAATGAAGATGTATCGAAACGCAGACTGTAATCAACACCATCTCCTCCAAAATCTTCCCATGACTCCTGCTATATAGTACAATATTTTTATTTTTAGAACATGTTAAATTAAGATAATTAATTCTACGATGTAACATAATAATTTGTAACTCGTAACATGCTAAAGTTCAATTAATATAATTTGTAACTCCTAACACGATCACGATAATATCTAACGTCCAATTTATATTATAATAAACATGTAACACAATAACTTGTAACTCTTAACACGATACTATCTAACGTCAATTTATAACATAAATAAAACTAATATATAATGTAATAATTTCTAACTCGTAACACGATAATATCTAAACGTCCAATTTATATTATAATCAACATGTAACATAATAATTTGTAACTCCTAACACGATAAACGTCCAATTTATATCATAATCAAGTCTAAAAAGTAACATAATAATTTAAAACATAATAATATAGCCCAATTTATAACATTATTATTTCGAATAATAACATAATAAATAAAAAAAAAAAAAAATCGGCCGACCGGCCGGCCGAACCGGACGGACCGGTTCCGACCGGCCGTCGTTTCCGGACGGCTTTCTTGCCGTCCGGCCGGCCGGTTCGGACACGGCCGGTCCGACCGGCCATGCTTTCCGGACGGTCTTTAAGCCGTCCGGCCGCCGGTTCCGGACGGGCTATAAGCTGTCCGGAACCGGCGGCTGGACACGTATTTTTTCGTACCTCCGAATTTGACGACATTTCACCGTACACTTTCCTCTGAGATGTTTAGAAAAAATGAGAAGGGCAAAATTATCCAAGGGGGGCGGTGACTAGTAAAATGGGGGGCGGTGAATAGTAACGCCCTATATCTTTCAAATTTCAATATAGATTTGACAGAAAATAAATACAATTGATCAAATCAGTTTAGCATCAACCTTTTGAATTTGGATTATACTTTGGATGGAATATAATTATGGTAGTTGGAATTTTGGAGTACAGACTTTGGATGGAATATAATTATGGTGAAAGGAATTTTGGAGTATCTATACTGCTCCATCTCATCTCATCTATCATTATATAAAAAGAATAACATTTTTACAAATTTAAAAATTTTTTCCCGCCAAAATCATTAAATATATTCTATATATAGTAGTTGTTAGAAAAATCTGAATAGGCAAAAAAATCGGTTCATTATGTAAAGATTTGTTTCTCTTTTTCCTGTTTTTTAGTATATGAAAACCGTTGTTTGACAATAAATATTTGTTTTTCTTTTTCTTATTTTTAGTATAAATCTACACGAGTTACAAAATCCCATTGCTTATCTCTTCTGTTACAAAATCTCATTGCATACGTCTCACGTGTTTAAAAAATCTCATCCCTTATTTATAAAGATTTGAAAAAATAAAATAAAATAGAAATCAATTCATAATTATTACTAGAAATCCATTATCTTTAAAAAAAAAAAGAAAATAAAATATAAATCAATTCATAATTACTATTAGAAATTCATTATCTACTTTAAGAAGCTAATTTATCGGTCTAATTACTAATATTTTTACAAATATTATAAGCTAACCATACAAAAAAGTATAATAATAATTTTGAAATGGTGTGTAATCAAATTTTTTTATATTCCCTTATACAAAATAATTTTACATTGTTGACCCTGGATCTTTAATTTATAATTATTAAGTATTGTTTATCCTCCTCTTTAATTTATAATTATTTTTTTCTTCCTCTTTTTAAATAGGATCAATAGTAGTTTCCACTTCCGCCATTGAATGACTCAAACTCGATGTCTATTTATAATATTGTTAATTTAATATTGTTCCCGTGCATCGCACGGGGTACACACTAGTTAGTCAAGATACGCCCACATCATTTAAAATCCTCCCTCGTCGTTACTCCCTTCAGAAAATCTGTCTTTTATATGTAAAAGAAAAAAAAATATTATTTTTCATTACATTGATTAACTTTTTAATATAATTTAAAATCTCTCTCACCAAAAAGTAAAAATAAAAAATAAAAAGAGAAAATAGACATTTTCAACCCGCTTTGAATACGAAATAAGTTTTACACACCGCCAAATAATAAGTTTACTTTTTCACTTCATAAAGTGCTAAATAATTTATACGATATGTTATGTGATAGACAAATGAATATAATTGATAAAAATTGAAACAATTATGCGATATGCTATGCGAATTACAGACGGAGATAATTGATAAAGTGTGAAATAATTATGCGATCAACTTAATAGTTATGCGACAAACAGACGAATATAATTGATAAAGTGCGAAACAATTATGCAACACACCGAAGATAATCAATAAAGTGCGAAGAGTTATGCGATCAACTATGCGACAGACAGACAAACATATTGGATAAAGTGCGAAAAAATTATGCGGTAAGCTATGCGACAAGCAGGCGAAGGTAACTGATAAAGTGCAAAATAGTTATGCAATAAACTATGCCACAGATAGATGAACATAATTAATAAGTTCGAAACAATTATGCGATAAATTGTGCGACAAACATGCGAAGATAATTAATGCAAAAAGCTATGCGACAAACCGAATATAATTGATGCAAAAAGCTATGTGAAAGATAGACGAAGATAATTGATATAGCGTGAAAACATTAAGCAAAAAGTTATACGACAGGCAACCGATGATAATTGATAATTTCGATAATATTATGCGATAATTTGTAAAGTGCGAAATATTTATACAATATGATATGCGACACACAAGCGAAGTTCATTGAGTAAAGTGCGAAACAAATTATGCGTTAAAGCATGCAACAGACATGCGAAGTTAATTGATCAACTGCAAATATCTTATGCGAGACAACATGCGAAGATCATTGAGCAAGTGCGAAACAAGTTATGCGATAAAGTAAACAACAAACAATTGAAATTAATTGAGAATGTGTAAATTACTTATGAATTAAAATAATATATTATAATAATGTATGATAATATATTATAATAATGTATGAGTAAGCGAGAAGAGAGAAAGTATTATAATCTCGTGCATCGCAGGAGCTACTTTTATTAGTATTTTAGAATAAGAGATGGAATCCCTATGTAATCTCATAAAGCTATAATAAGAGCTATTAAATTGTATTTGTACCTCTTCTACAGGTGTATAGGTTTCACCTCTATATATATCCCAGTTCACTTTCGAGCCTTCAAATAAAGTAGAACAAACTAAAAAAAAAATTATCTTCTTCAAGCTAAAAGGCCAAAATCTTTGGAAAGGGATATGGAGAAGAAAATCATTGGTGGCGCTGTCCTTTGCACACTTTTCATCATTTTTGCCTGGGATTCTACTGTTATTGCTAATGGTAATGAAATAATTTTGGTTTCTAACCTTTTTTTTCATCTTATTCTTTTTTTTTTTTCNATTTTTTTTCCTGAAAGTCTATGTCGTTCCAATCACTTTGTGATTTCTTTAAAAAAATTTTTTAGGAAAAACTACTTAAAGGCCGGATAAAAAAGTGATTTAAATAAATGAGATAAAGTTGATCCAAAGAAATCATTTAATTTGTGTTTTATCTGTCTATGTTTTTTGTCCCATCAGATCCTCACTACTCGCCGCCGTTGCGTGTCTGTAACGAAACAATTCCCACGCCATCCGGTTGCAGATATATGAACTATTGCAAAACTCAATGTCAGATTTCTCACCCTACTGTAGTTCGTGCAGAATGCTCTAAAGACGATGCGCATTGCTTTTGTTACTACAAATGTAGGGAAGCCGCGCCCCCCTTGGCCCCACCACCTTATTAACCTCCCCCCCTTTTTTTTTTCCAAAATAAATGTTTCCCAAATAATAATATGGTCAGTAGGAAGTTATAACTCCAATAAATCGTCTAGTCTTTTGTTTTGTCTTTGCAAGTGAAAACAATGGGAAACTACAATAATCGATCGACTTTTTATCTTAAATGTGCCAAATGATCAAATTATCATCATCCCATGATGTATAATTCATGAATGTACTAAACTTATGTGGCAAATTCGCATGTTTTGTGGTCTTATATGACAAATTTTCATGCTTTGTTATTTGACTTGAATGGATTTTAGTTTAGTTTCAATCCAAAATTAATAAATATGTCTGAAATATCCGTAAAAATATACTGAATATTTACGTTCTTTTTAAAAAAATCATTAATTATGGTATATTTTAGACGTTTTTTTAGTACACATAATATTTTTCAATCTTTCTTTTTCCTCACATTTTTTAAATTATATAGAACTACTAACTTAAATTATAATCAATTATAATTATTTTTTAGATATAATATATCAAATTAGTCATGTATTAGTTTCGATTTGACACATATATTGTACATACATAATAAATAAATAATTATACTTATATTTATAATAATTCAAAAAATAAAGTTATTTAAATTAATTTAACTATAAAGTTGTTATATGATATAAGTTTAAAAAAACTATTATAATATAAGTTGCTAAGTCGTATAAGTGATGAGAGTCATTTTAAATATAAATAGTAATATAGTTTTCCAAAAAAATATTTGAAAATTTAAATAATTATTTTTTATATTTTTTTATTTTAAATATAAATTTATGAGTAATCACTCCTGTAATACACATGTACTATACTAGTGTGATATCCCCTCTATATATAATTTCAGAATGCGCTGAGCCTACGTGACAAACTCTTATGCGCTTCGGAAACCTATTTGGCAAAAAATTATGTTTAGGAGTTAGGCTTGGATATAAATTAATATTTTTTATTACACTAAATCTATGATTGATTTTTTTCTTCTTTACTTCTACAATTAGTTACCATAAACTAATTTTATGTTTCATTTTCCTACATTACCATACATCACATTTCATTTTATTATATAATTCATTCATTAGTTTTTATAAATGTTTCTTCTTCTTATTTTAAGACTTTATAACTTTTTTGTTTGTATTTTATTTTTTATATATGATATATCAAATTAACTATCTTTTAAGGATTTTCGATTTGACATCCATATTATATATATAAAATACAAAACAGTAATATATATCCTTATAAATAAAATTTAAATTTATTTATCAAATTAAATTAATTAAATTAAATTATATCAAATAAAACTATAAATTATATTATAAAGTAATAAAAATTGGTATGTATTCTTTTAAAAATGATATTTATTTCAAATCTAACTGGTATGTTGTCAATCTAATAAAAATAAATAATTATTTATCTAGATTCTAAAATTACATAAAAAGTTAAAAAAACTGTGAAACACGACCGATACGACACTTGATGTATTAGACATCTAATTAAGTAAAAAAATAATATATTTTGCTTAATATTAAATAAACATATTCTACACTTATACTTATACATATCACCATATTATTTCTATTTATTTAAGATATATATTTTTGTACTTATGTAATAGTAAATAATATCGATATTTTTATACGAGATAAGTAAAAAAATTCAAAACGGGTTGACATTTTCATTTAATGTACAGGTGTTTAATTATTATGATTAAAAAAACATAATTTAATTTTAATTAAAACCAAAAGTAATATTTTATATAAAATTAAATTATTTTAGTTTTTAACAAAATAAAAAAAATTAATATTTTTTACAAAAATTTTCTAATTCAACACTTGTGTAATACCCGTAATACACGGGTATTGTACTAGTTATTATTATAAGATTAGCGTTCATATAACTTTTATTATATCCTAAAATATATGTATGCTTGAATGCTGCAACATCGCAGAGCTAATCACAACAAGAAAATTAGTTATTCAGCGACGTTTTTTTATCGTCTACACTGACGCTTATTAGCTTTATATAATTACCTACACTCTCAAAAAGTGTAATGATCTGCATTTAAATTTGAACTACCGTATGGCAAATTTGGCGTGCTCCACCTCATTGGGAATGCAACGTGTACCTTCGCCTCCCATAGGCCTTGGGCATGATATTATCGGGATATTCCATCCCGGACACATTCTAGCATAATCCTCCTTTAGGCATTTAGCCTTCTCTTTTGCACTCAAAAAAAATAAATAAATAAATAAAAAATAAATAAAATTGAACTACTGTTTGGGACTATTTAATTTCAAAGTGCACATGTAGCATTCCCAATGTCATTTTCATCTTATTGGATTTGGTTACATTATTTGGTTCTTCACCTTGCACCTCAAGATTTACGTATGTTTTATTTTTTGGAGATTGACTTGCTTGAGTTTGACACGATCCAATAGAGTCATTTGGTAGAGATCCTTCCGAAGGTGCCCAAGCATTTTTTCCAGTTGCATATCCTTCTTTGAATAAGGAAGTCAGTTCATCAGAGTTATCAAGTCCTTTGTAGCGAAACTTAAAAGCATCTGCATTAACCTAAAATTTATAATAAAAAAAAGTCATTAGTTTATAATTCGATAAATTTGTCTAAATTTTTTAGTTTGATGAATATATAAGAATAAATAATATACCTTCAAATAGGGTAAATAATTTTTTAATCCTGTACTATACGCGTTTTTGGCATTTGCAACCTAATTTTTTTTTTTTTCATTAGTTGCAACCTGTAATACACGTTTTGTCTGTATCGCAACCTAACGGCCATCGGAGTCCATATTCCACCGGAAAAGCGAGCGTGCGACTCGCACGCTTGAACTTGAGGGTAAGATCGCCAATTGAAGTGTGTGACTGTTCGGTATCCCACAGAGTAAATATATGCAAATAATTTTCAAAGTTAACACAAAATCCCCAAATCAAAAACTCAGAAAACTAGGGTTCTTGCCTCTGCGATTTTCAATCTCAAACTTTCCTTCGATTTAAACATAGAAATTGAGAAACAAACTTGATCGCCATCTTGATTGGCTGGAAGGTACGCAACGACAATGAGAATCTTCCTCTTGGAAGACTGTGCCCCGATTACGGCTTGTTTTTCGAACCGTAACTTTTTTTTTTTGTTTTTTCTTGTCGAATTTGACGCAATCTTTTTATATTGGTAGTATGTTTGTGATTATGCCTTCTCATTTTAGTATTTGAACTTGCCAACAGTTTAGGGTTTAGTATATTGGTAGTATGTTTGTGATTATCCTTCTCATTTTGGAGACAAACTATTTGAACTTGCCGACAATTTAGGGTTTAGTTTAGTATTTTATTCATTTTTTGTTAATCTGATATTGATAATATTCTTGTCCCTTCAGGTCACAGTTCACAATTGTTTACCATTTCATTTCATTATGGTGGGCAATTTCTGGAACTTGGTGACACTTGTTACACTGGTGAGCACATGAGGGTAAGGCACATTGACCATTGTGACCCTGATGAACTCTCATTGATTGAAATATTCTGTATGGCTTCTGAAATTGGGATAAAAGATGTTAAGTGTGTGCATTGTAGTAGAAATGGTGTAAATGATTGTCGGTCTGTGTTTGTCTTGCAAAATGACATGGATACTATAAATGTTGTTAATTGGGCTGATAGTAATAGAATGGTCGGTTTATATGTTGAACATATGGAGGGCACAGGGATATGTACTCAACCTGCTGATGATTTGCCTTCTGATGATTTGCTTTCTGTTGATTTGCCTTCTGTTGATGAACCCTTGCCTTTTGTGGGGGATGATGGGGATGATTTAGATGATATGATTGACAATTGGGGGAAAAGAATGTTGATGATATGGGTGATGATTTGGAATTCCAATCTGATAGTGACTCTGATAGTGATTTTGAACTCCAATCTTTTGGTTCAGACTCTGATTTTTCTGATGAACTTGTTGAGAGTGATTGTGATCTATATGATGAAGACGATAGGTTGTTTGAGTGTCATGTACATGCTGATATTGAATGGGGAGGGGTAAATAGAGATGAAACTCATGGCCCTGAATATGTAGGTAGCCAGTGTAAGCAGAAAAAAAAATGGGCCATCCAACTTTTGATCATCAAAAAGACATGAAAAATCCTCAATTTGAATTGGGCATGACATTTCCTGACTTGGCCATGTTTAGAAAGGCAGTTAGGAACTTTGCAATTGCACAGGGTAGGGATGTGAGTTTTCCCATTAATATGAGCTATAAGGTGCAAGCAAGATGCAAAAATAAGTCATGCCCTTGGGTCATTTATGCATCCAAACTTCAAAATGAAGACACTGTGCAGGTTAAGACTTACAATGGTAGGCATAAGTGTCCTATAAACCAAAAGGTAAGTCATGCTAACCCAAAATGGATAGCTGAAAATTACAAGCACAAGATATTAGATTATACTAAATGGCCTGCAGAGGCAATGATGGCAGAAATGCAGAGGGAAGTAGGGGTAGTTTTCAAAAGATGGCACATGTACCAAGCTAAAAAGTATGGGTCTAAGATTGGTGTGGGGTCTGACAGTGAGCAATATGCCATGCTTTGGTCTTATGCTGAAGAGATTAAAAAAACTAACCCTGGGACCACTGTGGTGATTAAAAGTAAACTTGTTGATGAAGTTCCACTGTTTAAAAGAATCTACATTTGTTGGGGTTCATTGAAAAGAGGGTTGCTGAATGGTTGTAGAAAGGTGATTTGCTTAGATGGTTGTCATCTTAAATCATCTTGTGGTGGTGTTCTACTCACTGCAGTTGGTGTTGATGCAAACAACTGTATGTATACTTTTGCCTATGCTGTTGTTGAAAAAGAAACTAAAAAAACTTGGCATTGGTTTGTTGACCTGTTGAAAGGGGATTTGGGGATTGAGAACTCTTTTTTGTGGACAATAATGTCAGACAAGCAAAAAGGGCTGGTAGATGCAATTGAAAATCTATTGCCAGATTCTGAGCATAGGTTCTGTGTTCAACACTTATATGAAAATTGTAGGAATTCATTTAAGGGATTAGCCCTGAAAAACTTGTTGTGGAGAGCAGCCCGGTCCACAAGGGTTGTTGACTTTCATGCTGCAATGAAAGAACTGCAAGGGAGGGACAAAGAAGCTTTTGAATGGTTGGCTAATGTTGTAGTTATTTTTACTGGAATAGAATCAAAAGATTCGAACACCGGGTCGTATCGCAAGGAAGGTTAGCCGGATTAAATTGCGCGAATATTCAATCACAAAAGAGAAAATAATCCTAACACTCTAATCAGATTGATTTGGTTTGATTTATCAACTACGAATTATAGAGCTAATCCTAGCTATTCAAATCTCACAACTCCGAACACGAATTCAAATAGTAATAAAGGAGGCTAGGGTATCGGGGATAATCGTTTCCGGTTCTCAAAACATTTAACGGGAAGTCAATTACTCGGCCAAAGGACTCGAAAAACTAACTCATCTAGAGATTCATTCTCAATATCTCACGAAATAAGAGAATGAACATAAACGAACAATTATCGAGCCAATCAGCCTATAGACAATACGTCATCGAACAAGCCTATTCTAAACGAGCCTAGATCGATCGATTTCTCTCCTTTCGGTTTTAAAATCAATTAATCAGATTGAGATGGTGATCAAGCATCTAAAACCCTAGGTTAAGCACAACTCGAAAAGATTGAGCAATTATCAAGCATGTAAACGAGATCGAACCGGAACGACAATCCCCTAACCCTAGCTAGAGAATTTAGCTACTCATAGTGATCTCAACACAAACATTCATATCAAACAAAGCCATAACATTCATGAATGAAATGAAAATAGAAGCTTACGATTAATACGAAGGTTCAACGTCAAAATCCAATTGCGAAACGAATCCGAAAATAACAATCTTGGAGTTTTTCACTCTCCAAGATGAATTTCTAACAAAAACTAAGAGAAAAAGTGTTCTGGGGTTCAAGAGTACGAGAGAATAATCAAAACCTAGAAAGAACATCATGAAAATCGGATCTAAAATCCGTACATAAATTTCTGCGCGTCGCAACCTCCGCGGCCGCGACCACTCCTCCGCGGCCGCGGTGAAGGATTTCCGCAGCCATGACGATACCCGAGGCCGCGACATCTTCATGACAGAAAAGGGACTGTCGGGAACCTCGCGGCCGCGGTGAGGATTTCCTGCACAGCAAAAACGTTCTCGGGTTCGTGTTCTCGCATCCGGACATGGAATTTAATCCCGTCTTTTCCAATTCGACCCCAACTCATCTATCTAGATGGTAATCCTCGACTGGCCACGCACCGAGCTACCTATCCTGCACATCACCACCGACAAGAAATACGAAAAACTGGGAAAAACGAACAAAAAGACAACAAACGACTAAAACAAAGGAAATGCACGAAACGACTCAAAATGGACCAAGAACCAAAGAAAAACACCTAAGGAGGGGAAAAATAAGCATAAAATAAACAAGAAAAACATGACGAAAGTGGAACGAACATCTAAAAAACCAGCAAATCAGTGGTCAAGGTCACACTATAGTTGCAACTCCAAGTGTGATATGCAGTTGAATAACATGAGTGAGTCTTTCAACTCACTAATCCTGAGAGCAAGGAGTAAACCTATTGTTTCTATGTTGGAAACAATAAGACTTATCCTAATGAAGAGGACCTACATGAGAAGGGATCAAATAAGAAAACATTTGCATGGGAACTTGTGCCCAAAAATCATGAAGCTGTTGGAGGAATTGAAGAAAAAGTCAATGGGTTATATTTGCCACTGGAATGGGGAAGAACAATTTGAAGTAGAGGGGAGCTCAAGTAGATTTAGAGTTCATATGGGGGAGCATACCTGCACTTGTAGGAAGTGGGACCTCACAGGTATCCCTTGTGAGCATGCAATAAGTGGCATGTTTTTGTTGGGCACTCAACCTGAGGATTATGTTGCTGACTGGTATCACAAAGATAAGTTTTTGAAAGCTTATTCTGAGATGATGGGCACTCTTCAACCTCCTGAGTGCTGGCCAAGTGTAGAAGCAATGCAACTGAACCCACCATTTGTTGGGAGACAGCCTGGAAGACCAAAAGGCAATGCCAGAAAAAAGCAGCCACATGAAGTGGTGCAGACAGGAAAATCTAAAAAACAAGTTCAAGTGAAGCTGAGTAGAAAAGAGAGACTTATGAAGTGTTCTCTTTGCAACAAAGACAACCACAACATTAGATGTTGTCCATTAAGAACTGACAAGAGTGCAGCAACTGAGGTAGTTGTTAAATAATTGTAATTTTTTTGTTTTAATGTTTGTGTTTTATACAAATAGTAATTTCTGTAAATGTTGACTTGGATAGGTAAATTTACCATTGTTTTTGTTATGAAGGGTAAAAAAAGAAAGCAACTTTGGAAGAAAGTGAAGTCAGTGCCCCTAATGAGGACATCTCTGTGGTCAAGGTAATGTCACAAGTACTTACACATGTCTGTAGTTTATGTCTTATTACAGTTAGTGTTTTTGTATATATATATATATACATATCACAAATTTCATAGTCACATGTACATTGTTGTTTTCTATGAAGGGGAAGAAGAGAAAAGCACATGGGAGAGAAACTGAAGTAAATGCCCCTGCTGAAGATTTTGCAGAGAGAGAAGTATTTGTCCCTAATGAAGAGATTGTTGTGTCCAAGGTAATGTTTTTTATAAATATTTGAGCAGGCATGTTGATGTGATTTTTGTGCTGTCCAATTTGTGCTTAGATGCAACAGTACTTGGGTTAATATAATATAAATGTTGAGTTTAAGGTTGAGTTTCAGTGCATTAATGTCTAGTATTTCATTGAAGTGTCTGTTTTTTTTCCTTATTCATTTAATGGATAGTTACATTGTACATTGTTTGTTATGAAGGGAAAGAAGATGAAAACACATGTGAAGGAAACAGAAGTTCTTCATACACAGGAATCAGTGGCAACAATACCTTCAAGGGTCACCAGAAGTTATGGGTATTCCCATGAACTTGTTCATGAATCTGTACCGAAAAAATCCACAAAAAGCCGAACCCAATCTGCATGTACAAGACTCACAAGAAGCCAAGCACAGCCTGCATTTTCACCAAGAAGCCAAAGGCAGCCTGCATCTTCACCAAGAAGCCAAAGGCAGCCTGCATCTTCACCAAGAAGCCAAAGCCAGCCTGCATCTACAAGACTCACAAGAAGCCAAGCACAACCTGTATCTTCACGTACAATGAGAAAAAAAGAGTGAGTCTGCAGGGCCTTCAGTTACAACTTCACCTAAAGTGAGAAAACAGAGTCAGTCTGCAGGGCCTTCAGTTGTAACTTCACCTACAAGGGTGACAAGAAGCCAAGTTCAATCTGCAGCTACACCTACAAGGTCAACAAGAAGCCACTCCAAAGGTCTCACACCTACAAAGGATTTGGGGCAAAAAAGCAAGACATTGGGCTTGAGGAGAAAACTTGAGGTAATGTATTTTATTTTTTTATTGTGTGTTATTTTCACTGTCTGTTTCAATATTTTAATGATCTTACTATCCATTTAATAGGTGACCAAGAAAAAAAATCCATTGACTCAAGGTGCTTGCTTTACAACAACAAAGGGACCAGTGGTGAAGAAGCATGTGATACAATCTCAGCCTGACCAGAGATCTTGGGAACATATTGGGTTACAACTAGTGGGGACATAGTGGACCAGTAGGGGTCAGTTCTGAGAGATATTGGAAACTAAAAACAATTTCATGTGGATGTGATTGATATTTTGTCACAATGGATGTGGTTGATGTGTTTGGTGAACTCAGATACAATGGTTATGTCTTCTGGATATTATGATTTGTTTTGGATATTATGGTTATTTTTTGAATGGTTTGTTTTGTAATTGTTTTGATGTAATCATTCACAATCATTCATAATGTTTGGCTTTTAATTGTGTTCAATGAATACAAGTTTATTTGAATGGGTTGGTTTTACTGCCATTTATGTGTGTATGATTGTGATTATGTGAAAGTGTGGCAAAATTACAGAAATGATACACTAAGTTGGGTGTTGTCAACAAAAGAGACAACTTGTTGTCCCTTACGGAAAAGATACACTTAGTTGGCTTTTTGCACGAAAAAGATACAAATTTAAAAAAACGATACACTAAGTGTATCGTTTATGCCTGACTTTGGATTGCTTATGCCCGACTTAGTGTATCATTTTTGTAAATTTGTATCTTTTTCGTGCAAAAAGCCAACTAAGTGTATCTTTTCCGTGAGGGACAACAAATTGTCTCTTTTGTTGACAACGCCCAACTTAGTGTATCATTTTTGTAATTTTGCCGTGAAAGTGTCATAATATATGGCATTGGCATAATAGTCATAAGTTTTAATTCCTACAAATGACTGAACCACATTCATTGAACAACTAAAATAGTTTGATCAATCAAAAGAGGACCAGAAGAGTTTCAACAACACAAAGCTACAAGCTGAAAATTCTACAACATGCAATACATACACAATCACCAAATGACTGAACCACATTCAGTCAACAACCAAAACCAAAATGGTTTGATCAACCAAAAGAGGACCAAAAGAGTTTGAACAACACAAATCTAAAAGCTGAAAAATCTACAACATGCAATACATGATTAACCAAGAGATCATAATTACAATCCACATCCAATGCTCCCGAACACTCTTCCTCTTCAAGCACAATTCCATTTCAGCCATTTCTTCCTCAATAGCTTCAATACATGCTTCGGCCACCTTGAAATCTGATTGAAGCATCTTCATATCATTTTCCAACCTCATCACGTCTACTTCAAGAATTTGAGTTTCGCTTTCAAATTTGTTGGCACGTTTCAAAAGCCCTAGAATGATTTCACGAGCTCTAGGGCACAATGGTGGTTCAATCCACATCCAAAATGAACAACCACCCTCCTCCTACAAAATTAAGAGGAAAAGGGAACTCAAATTTACGAGATCAATTTCAGAAATTAGGGTTGAATAATTTTGCCCAATTTCAGAAATTAGGGTTCACTAATTTAGCCCTTAATTCAGAAATTAGGGGAATTTCATTAAAAACAAAAAAGGAACAATGACCATCCTCCTACAAATATCAGTGGAAAAGGGAACTCAATTCTACGAGATCAATTTCATAAATTAGGGTTCAATAATTTTGCCCAAATTCAGAATTTAGGGTTCACTATTTTTGCCCAAATTCACAAATTAGAGTAAATTTCAGATAAAAAATGATCAATCACCATTTTCCTACAAGATTTCAGAAATTAGGGCTAACCCTAATTACGAGAACAATTTCAGAAATTAGGGCTAACCCTAATTACCATCACCAAATTTGCCCAAATTCAGAAATTAGGTTAACCCTAATTAATCACTTACCCGTGACTTCGAGCAACAAATGTATCTCCTTCCTAGATTATGAACAGTCCACGACGTTTTCGTAACAACATTGATGCCACAATTGCAATATTGAGCCATCGTCTCCAAGCTGTCTCCAAGAATTTTCGCCTGCGTCTTACTCTGTTCACTTCTTGTGATTTTAACGGGAATTTGTTCAGTGATGGAAAGACAAATATGTCCTGCAAACATCAGAGAAAAAGGCAATCTTACCCTCAAGTTTCGAGCGTGCGAGTCGGACGCTCGCTTTTCCGGTGGAATATGGACTCCGATGGCCGTTAGGTTGCGATACAGACAAAACGTGTATTACAGGTTGCAACTAATAAAAAAATAAACTTTAGATTGCAAATGCCAAAAACGCGTATAGTACAGGATGGAAAAAATTATTTACCGCCTTCAAATATTCGTCCCACCATTCGTCAGATGCAGTTACCGTGTTTCTCATAGTATCCCAACCAAGCCCAATATCTGAATTAACTAACTTATACCAAACTTTCTAATCTTGCTTGGTATTGTCCCAATGGTTTTTTAATTGTTTCTAGTCATAGTTCAGACCAGTTTTCTGAACAAACTCACTACAAATTTTGTTCCAACCTTCTCTAGAGAAAAAGGTTCCTACTTTACTCCCTTTGGACATTTGCTCACAACATAATTCAACAAACACTTTGTGAGTATAACCATTCCAAACAGCCTTGGATTTCACAATTTTCTTAAACAAATTTGCATTTGGATCAATTCCATAACTTCATCAACAAGCATAAAAAAAAAATCAAATAATATGTCATATAAAGAAAACAAATTATCTTATGCAACTCAAAATAGAGTAAATAATTAACAGATGTAATAAATACATACAAACATAGATCTGTATTTGTAAACAAACTTCTATTAAATCTTGTTCTTTATAAATAAATAAAAATAAATAAAATCCTGTTCTTTATGCTGTCGTGAGACCCAAGCAGTTGGTACTCAATTATCCAACAAATCGAGCAAGTTGGATTTAAATTCTTGACAAGTTGCAAGCAATTCCCAAATAAAAAATGCAGTCACCTCTTTTCTCCCTTTAGTGCATATTTCCTTGCCTAACATTATTTGATTAAAATATGGGCTAATTGCTATATAAACCTTGACCTTTTAGCGTTTGACAATTTAATCCAAACCTTTAGATAATTGTAATATAATCTCTACATTGTCTTACTATTGCAAAACGAACCTAAAACTCGTCGGACGTTCAAAAAATGCCAGTGTGTCCGGCCAATTTTATCCACGTCAGATTCTCTCTTGCTGAGTATGAATTCATAAATTACGTCGAATTTATGGAATTTGATGTTTAAATCCTGAAACTTTATTTGAATATTTCTTTTATTGAACAAAATAAAAATTAAACTGAAACCCTAAAAATTAATTTGGTACAAATGAATTGAATCTTCTTAATTAGCAGATACAGAACAAATTCATTTCATGCGATTTTTCTCAATCAATTAATTACTCTTCCTACAATTTCAAGTTAGGACCAGATTTATTTTCGTATCTAATTAGAAAAAGAAACAGAAAGAGAAAAATCAAACTGATTTTTTTTTTTTAATTTATCGAACCAGTTTTGTGAAAAATAATTAAAAACAGTCGCAGGCTTTTGGCAAGGGAGTTCCCCGGTGAGTCGTTCGATGACGGCGCCACCATCCTAGGGGGTCTAACAAGAATCTTCTCAGCCATTCCTTGCCCAAATTACGCATATCAAATTGTGCCTCCAGATCCAGGAATTCCTGCCCTCTGATTCATGTCGCCGCACTAAAGCATCGAATTCCGACCATTGTCCCCTCTTCGTTCTCCGCCTTCATAAACTTCGCCACGTTATGGGTATCCGGCTGCGAAGAAGGCACCGGGACACGCGCCATCACCGTCACGTTGTCGACGGTATCTCCGATGAGGGGTGGTGGTGATCAGCCATATGCCGGTGGTCTTCAAATGAACTGTAGATGTAGGGTCATATGAATGATTTTTAACAAAATTGAAATTGAATTGATATTGTCGATTTAGTGGATTCAAAAAGTCAAATTCCATAAATTCATGTAATTTATGAATTCATACTCAGCAAGAGAAAACCTGACGTGGATAAAATTGGCCGGTCACGCTGGCATTTTTTGAACGGCTGACGAATTTTAAGTTCGTTTTGCAATAGTAAGATAATGTAGAGATTATATTGCAATTATGTAAAGGTTTGAATTAAATTGCCAAACGCTAAAATGTCATGGTTTATATAGCAATTAACCCTTAAGAAATTGAGTACAGATTATCCAACATATGCATTTGTGAATCAAGTATTGAAGCTCTGACATACCTTTAGATATGTCCACATTCGGAGTATATTTGACTGAAGAAGATAGATAAAATACAGTTCTTTATAGCTAGAATAAAGAAATGAGAAAATTTGGGGGGAAGTCGGAAAAAAAAAATGCAGGAATAATTGTGAAATAGGTTTCAAACGTAGCTAATTCCCACTTCCCCAAAATGGATTTATTGGGAAGTAACTTTTCTAAAAAATGCGTTCAATATAAATCACCAAACACCCTAAAATCATTCAGATGGGCTTTTAAGTCAAGAAGCCTATTTCAAAAGTGTTTCCAAACACACACCAAGTTAGTTTATCTTCCATATCTTATCCTGCTACTCTCAAGTCTCATTTTATTTCTGTCAGATATATTGAATTTACCCTTTTAAATCATTTCTATGACTATACACGGGCGGATCCACCTTTGTCCCTCCAAATTTTTAATTTTGCCTAACGCGCATATGTATGTATATATATTCTAAGACATACAATTTTTTTAATATATATACACACACACAAATATATATATATATATATATATATATATATATAGATAGATAGATTAAATGTATATAAAACATATACAATTTATATGCATTCCCATAATTATTATAAATTATTGTATAAGTCTATTTACTAATTAGTTTTAACTTCATCATATTGTTGTAAGTACCCTATCAACATGGTTTTATAATATTTTTTTTTTAATATCATGTACAATTAAAAAGTTAAAGAGTAAATTTGAAATAGAAGAACATTCAGCATATACAAATCAATGTTTCGAAATAGAATTGCTAGAACTATTAATATCTCGATATGCCTTCTCTTGACTATTTAATAGTTAGACAACCACACTCTTCCAACAAATATGTTTATACTTTCATACTTAAATGTCATACTTTATAGTGAAATACATATAAAAGTATGACATTTCATAGTAAAATAATGTATTTTTTGTAGAAAAATATATATGTCTAACAATAATGACTTTAGGCTCTCCCAAAATTTTTTTTTAGATCCGTCCTTGACTATACACCTCAGACTAATAACCAATCATTAACAACGTTTTGTTGGAATTAACCTCATGTGAAAATCATTCACTTTAACTAAGAAATATTCATATGGAATAATTGAGAAACATAATTAAATAAATGAAGTGTACTTTAAGTTAATATGGATTCAATCCTTTATAAACTCCATATCGATAACGAAACGAACCACGGAGATCAATTTTATCGTCTTCCTCATTTTATCGTTTTCCTCTACTAAATCTCATATGGGGCTTCATTTTCATTCTTTAGGGAGAGAATAAAAAACTATTTACAATTAATTATTTTGTGGATCATAACCAAAGGGATATTTATATACTACTAAGTAGGTCACCTAAGTAACTCTATTAATTAGTATTAGATATCTACTCAATAATTTCATATCAATTAGGTAGTCTATGGACTTTTACCTTATTTACATTACTTAATTAAGTCCATAATAATTATATAGATAATATAATTGCATAATAACATACTGCTCATACTAGTACAGAACCCGTGCGATGCACGGAGTGCACAATTTTAAGGCTATTTATTCAGGCTTATAATTATATACATGAATAAAGAAAAATGTACGGGATATATATAGTATGTGCGAAGCACGAGATATATTTATTTGGAGAATATTATATTATAAAGTGCAATATTCAATAAAAGTTTATAATACGCAAAAAATTGTACAATGTTCAATAAAAGTTTTATAATATTCAATTGGAGTCTTAAAGTCTCTTGTACATTAAGACTACTGACAAAATAATATTTTAATCAATGAGTTTCCTTTCCTTGTAGCCAAATTGTGAATGTGATTTGAGGAGTACAACAAATCGATATATAGCTGACTTGCTTTTTTTATTGTAGTTTTTTTTTTCTTTTTTTTATAATGAATTTAAAGATATTCTAAAATATAGCAAAAATTAATTTTTTTATTACAATTAGGAATTTTACTAAATATAAACTCTCAATCTATGGTGTTAATCAACGTTTAAGTCTAAAAAATTAGGAATTTTTACCTCTTTTAATCAACGTTTAAGTCTAAAAAACAATAGAGTTATTATAAGTTTTTTTTCTACATCTTTTAAAACATTAAATATGAGCATGTTAGGGCTAGCTTGTAAAATAATTAATATATTATCTCACTAAAACATTTATACTAATAAAAATTTAATTTTAGCATATAAATTTATCCCTTGATATAAGAGAAAGTAACAGTTTTACTTATTGTTGTTCACCATATAATATTTAATTATTATTTTATTATATAATAAAAAAGAAATATTGTTAAATAGTGTAGTAGAATTGTTATAAAATTATATGATTTTTTTTTTTACAATATGGATTTAATATTTTTTTATGATTTGATAATATAAACAAATCTATACTTAACTTTGACAAATAAAACAAATAAATACTTTAGTAAGTATTTAATGTATATACTAAATAGGAATATATTTGCTATAATCAAATACCAAATATAATCAAATAAGTCAAAGTGTACATTTTTATTTGGTATTTGATTTTTTTATTATTAAAATCTTTTTATTATACTTATCTTTTTTTAAAGTAAAACAAATAAATAAATCAATTAAATAAATAAATATTATAATACCAAAATAGTAATGACATTTAATGCAGTTGACTTTTCTGAATAGTAAATGTAGTAAATAGAATATTTTTTTATATAGTATAATACGAAAATAGTAATGCAATAAATGCTGTTGACTTTTCTGACTACTTAATTTGATAAATAGTACCCCTTTAATATAAATATAGATGATATCTCATTCTGATCAAACTTATGGAAGGTCAAGGTACATAGTTTCAAATCTTATGAATACGTTGAATTGTTACAATAGAGTAAGTTAAGGAACTCAATCTGATCAGACTCTGGAAAGTCAAGGAACTCTAAGATATATGATAGTTAAGAAATTATTTGGTAAACTAAAATGTATGATAGTTAAGAGATTATATCCTTAGGATAGTGTATCTAAGTAATTGCCTAAATATGTTTAAAAATTGAAAAAAATAGTTGGTAAAATTAGTTGTAACTCTGATAGGTATTTAAACCATTCATTATGACATTTTTCGACATTCGCACGCATTCAGAAAATAGAGATAGGAACGCCCTTTCATTTGTTAAAAGAAAAATACAACCTTAGTTAAACCGAGAAGCGACATAAACTGACATAAATTGATGTATGAAATTTCCAAAAAAAAATAAAAAAAAAGGGCCATTACACAACTATAGAAGGATAAAAACGCATCAGAGATCCAGATTATGCTATATTTGCAGAGTCACATAATTTTACAGATAGTAAATAATGTATACTCCTGTGGAACAAAAGCTGAAAGACAGGCATTTGTCATAACCCTAACTCGCTTCTCTTTTAGTGAAAAAATAACTAAACCAAGTCTTAAAGCAGCCGAAAGGATGTCTGTCTATTGAGACAAGTTGTGCAGATGATGGCTAATATAATAACAACACGATTTGTTTTTAAACTCAGCATTAGCTGCCTTGCTCTCCAGAGCAAGGCTGAGAGGTAAGTGGAATCAACATGGCAAAAGAATACCAGAAGAGTTCCTAGTTAGCTGGATTTTTTAAACAAGGTTCAGAAACGCAAGCTGCACCAATATATCAACTCTCTTCTTCATTGTGTTGTCACACTTTTCGCAAGATTTCGAGGCTGATCAACATTGTATCCCCTTAAAACAGTCAGATGATACGCTAAAAGCTGCGGTTGCAAGAAAATTGTGTTAAAGAATAATCATAAAGGTTAAACTCACTAAAGATTGAAATTGAATAAGAAAGAGTTTCAAAATGATACTGAAGTTTGAAGGAAGTTTTCCATATAAAATATCAGGGACTAACGAATAAGAAAATCTGAATAGGGGATCTCGTGGAGAATATTTTTTTGTTCCTCGTTTACAACAGCAGGGTTCATCCAAAATGAATCAAATAAAACTGACATTTGTGTTTAACTCTTGAAAGCCTTTTTCCTATACCACTCTAAAAGCTGAATAAGGAACAACAAGAACAAATATATTACCTGCAATGGAACTATATTTATAACTGGCTGTAGGCAGTCCTCAACCTGAGGTACTTCAATTACTCGGCAAGACCCACCAACACAAACAGATGATGCATCGCCTTTTGTACACATCACTATGAGCCTCCCTTTCCGAGCATGAAGCTGCTGAATCACAGACTGCTGTTTGCTGTTCATCACCCACAAAAAAATAAATAAATAAAAAAATAAAGAAACATAAGAAGCTAGCAATAAAGTAAATAAGAAAATCACTTTAACAGCAACTTTTTATTGGAAGAAGTCTGACCTGAAACAAGCGTCACGGGTAGCAATAACAAGAATCGGGAGATTTTCGTCAACTAAAGCCAACGGACCATGTTTCATCTCTCCAGCTAGTATTCCTTCACTGTGCATGAGTGCCACTTCTTTTACCTTCAGGGCACCTTCCAAAGCAGTTGCATAATTATATCCTCTTCCGAAAACAAGAAGTGATTGCTCAGCAATCAATAACTTTGCGAGATCTTTCATTTCCTCGTCCAGCTTCAGAACCTCTTTCACATTACCTGCAATTTTATAGAAGCAGTGGCTATGGGTCACAAGATGCACATATCTTCAAAAGATTCGAAAAAATGTAAAAAAAAAAAAAAAAAAAAAAAAAAAAAATGAGTACGAAAACGAATCAGACATACTCGGTAGATCGAATAGCCCATCAATTATTGCCTCCCTTCTTGCTTGACTGGAAATCTTGTCGTCTCCAATTGCAAGAGCCAACATTGCCATAACGACAATTTGGCTAGTGTACGCCTGTTCACGGAAAGTTCACTAATAAGATGAGTGAAAGATTTGAGGGACAACTGTATGAATACAGTAAAGTAGGTTTTCGAAACAATCTTAGTGGTCCATTTTTTAGTTTCTATTCATTCTTCAAACTTTGGGATGTTCTTGTAATTAGAAACAAAAGGAAAAGACATATGGGATATTTTACCTTAGTACTAGCTACACCTATCTCACAGCCAGCATTTATGTGAACACCGCAATGTGTATTCCTAGCAATTGCACTACCAACAGTATTAGTGATGCCAACACAAAGGGCACCATTTTCCAATGCATACTCAAGTGCCTGCAAAGTATCTGCTGTTTCCCCCGATTGACTAACAAAAACAGTTGTATCTTCTCTGTAAATGGGCCCCTGCCTATCTAGCAGATCACTAGCAATCTCCATTGTTACAGGGATTCCTGCAGCACAAACACTGATTACTGATAAAAAAAATTTAAAAAAAAAAACTTGCAGTCCATGATAAATATTGTCAACTGGACTAACCAGAGAGTTCTTCTAATATGGGCCTTGCGGCCAAAGCTGCATTATAACTCGTGCCGCAGCCAATGAAAACTATCCTTCTGCTTCTCCTAATGGTTTTAAGGTGATCCTTTAACCCTCCCAAAAGGACACTCTTGGCTTTACATGATCCCCCACGTATAAGCCGCCCTCTCATTGTTGTTGTAAGGGATTCTGGTTGCTCGTGAATTTCTTTCTGCATGTAGTGCTCGTATTTTCCTTTATTTATTTGTTCAACTTCCATTTCCAAAACTGACAGGGCACGTTGGACAGAAGAAGGTCTTGTTAGAGCTCCATTTGGTTTACCTTTAGTATGGTCAACCTTGAAAATGGATGCACCTCCATCCTGGACCCACGACCCATAATAAAAGTTATTCCAAAGTAAAAATGAGTTAAATACAACTCTTCCATTTTTGAATGCCCATAAGAAGCCTAATTTATTACACAGTCATGAATTCAATGTTATTCTTGTCAAAATACTCCTTGAGGGTAGGAAAACCAAAGACCTTCCATTTCTTCTAAATATTAGCTGTAATGAAACAATAAATACAGCCTACTTGGACTTACTGCTTCTAACAAGATAAAGCAAGAATAAGGATAAAGACGATATATTTCTGTAATCCAACACAATTTGATGTTATCGCAATTCGCAACTAAGTTATACTTCTTGAGAGCTTGATCATTTTTAAATGCCAAGGGAAACACTAAGAAATATAAAATTGGATACTGTAATCAAGCAATGTAAGAAAGTACCTTTAGGTGAACAACTTCACCATCCTCTATCACCAAAACCTTTTTGGTGTGCTCCACCAGAGCACTTGGGTCACTTGACAAAAAGAGTTCTTTTGGTTGTCCATTGCTGGAAAGAAAGTTTGCGTCGTTAAAAGATGCTCGACTGGCCTCTTCTGTCAACTCCTGTAGCGAGATCAATGTCATCTCTGAGACATGTACTTAAGGTTACATCCTTAATTCTTTATTCTTAATATAGAAAATTTTGTTATCCAAAACAACCATGCAGAGCTGCAGGGATATAGGATCCAGGAAAAGGACACTCAAGAACTTCAACAGGCTGCATGAATCTGATAAACTAGAAAGTCCACTATTGAAATTGGTTTGATACAACTCAGGCGAGGAGAGTCCCAAACGTGCTACTGAATTTATACTCACAGGATATATACAGATGATATGTTCCCACAATAACCATGCGCGCGTGAATGTGAACATATATTCTTAATAAGCAAAGATTTCTCTTTTTATGATTATACTACTGTAGGATGTATATGATAAGAGTTTACTAAACTAGATGAACAGATAAGTTTTAAGGTAATGTATCGAATATCTTACTTTTATCCCAAGGACCAACGGACTACCACGTTTGCAAGCAATCAGCTCATTGGGATAATGTTGGCTTTTAAAAATCAGAGCATATGCTCCTTCAAGATGCCTCAATACTTCAAGCACAACTTCACTAAATGTCACACTCTTGTCACCTACACCAAATAGTTGCATTAGAGACAGGTGAAATTGCGAAAATAGAGAAAAAGAAATGAACAGAATTTGATGTAAGACAAGGTAACTGACACCATGAAAAACAGCTTTACAAAAGCCCTATACTTGGTACCGGGGTGCATAAAAATTTTCGAATTCTGAATGTAGCTGTAAACTCATGTGTCTACATGTATTCAGTACTTTATAAGAATAAAGGATATGCATTAATTTGAAGATAATCCCATTGAAGACAATAAGTGAAGACAATTTTAATTTCTTCATTGCAGATTTTCCATTCGAAAACTATATATAAAAAATTATTTTTAAGTTTCAAACAGAAAACAAAAATTCTCCACCAGAAAAGCTAGATATGAAAATAAAGATGGAAGAAAATCTAAACCAGAGTACCAGATTATACTTCCACCTTCCCCAAAAGGTCCGTTAGGGATACACCATAACTAAACTGATTAATATATGTAATGTTTAAGTGGATAAGCGTTGATCTGTGAAGTAACTGAAGAGGGGTTTAATATAGTCAACATCCTACACTAAATGTTACATCTGCGTGGAAACTGTTTCTTTCTTTTGTGTCTAACCATGTGAATTGATGAAAAATAAACCAACTACACATATTGTCCCTTTTAGTAGATGAAATAAGTTCCTGAATGCCTTACTGCTATGCTGGAATTAAGAACTACAAAAGGATGGCAGGAAGATTGAGAAAAAAAGAAAAAAAGAAAAAAGAAAAAGATGCTAGAACTAAAGCATTTACTTCCACAGCCGCAAGGGTAATACCTTCCTCATTTGCATTGTCAAAGACAAACTTTGCAAGCTTCGGAATGACTTCGGTATCTGTGTCAGATTCGAAGGTAAAACCATGTCGAACTAGTGTCTCTTTCAGCACCTAAAGACGCATATAATAATGCTTAAGTATCACGAATGAGAACATGACAATATACAAGTATGACAAATAACTGAAATTTGTTTTCAACTAATAATGATATTCCCAGAAACTTTAACAGCTGGTCTAGTTAGGTGTGTTCCAAGTAATTAAATAAAGCCGCTATCTAGATATTTCAGGATAAATATCGTAAATGTGCATTAGAAACTGAATTGAACTTAAGTAAATCACTAAAACTAGCTATACTAGGGCATTGATCTTTAAATAATAAATATAATTCGACAGAGTATATTGATAGTTTGATATGTTCCCTTTCTACTAGTTGTGACAAGCAAAACTAGCTATATTGATCTTTAAATAATAAAAAATAAAACCATGTTATAGATTTAACATGCTCCCTTTCTACTAGTTGTGACGAGCAAAACTCAGCTCCCATGCTTAAATTACCTCTCAGAGTCCCACACATACATAAGGAAAGGCATAACTGAACACAAATAATATTTCAAAGTTTTTACCTCCAAAACAGAAAGTAAATAACTTTTAATATTTATGACCAATAATTAGTATGTATATCGCAGCATTTATACCAACGGAAAAAGTCGCACAACATATAAACTTGACATAACAGCATCAGGCATTGGGTAAAAAAAATAAAAGCAAACAAAAAAAGGCAGTAATTGACAAGAGAAAATTGACCTCATAATTGGTTATGATTCCATTATGAACAACCACAAACTCATTTCCGGGACCAGATGTCTGAGGATGAGTATTCTTTGGAGCAGGTTCTCCATGCGTAGCCCACCTAGTATGTGCTATTCCAGCATGAATCTCAAATGACTCTTCCAAGTTTAAATCTGTAGCAGCTACCTCTGAAAATATGCATCAAAAGTAAAAAAACATAAACAAACACGTACAAGGGCTTTAGCTATAAGCAACATATTAAGAAAAAGCTGGAACTAGAATCCAAGATGTATTTAGTTGAATTCCAACTTTCATGCCTAGCTGACCATAGGTGAACTGAAGAACCCGTAAAAATTAACTGTAAACAATACACAAGATAAAGATAATAAAGTTAAAGATCAGCTGCAGTACTAACATCTTCCTCCTGGTTTGATGAAGTCCAGCACATGGTCTCTGGAAAATATTGAAACCCACTAAATGCAGTTTCAACAGTTGAAAAAGAATCTTAAGTTAGAGACCAAGATTCTCATCAAATACAAGAAGCCCAATTTTGAGTATCTAAACCAAACCCTGGAAGGGTTCAGCCATGTGTATACTGTAAAAATGCCAAAAACCCATCCACTAGACATGAACAGCCCGCCACATTCAGTTTCAGAAGAAGACAAAAGAAATAATAAAATCCACTCAAAATAAAACCAGGTAGAAGTCACCGCCACAATAAACCTTAATTTACAAAAAATTACATTTGGAAAAAGAAAAGAGCGAAGCAAGCAAAAAAAAAAAAAAAAAAATANCACCTTGATATACGGATTTAACGAGGGATTCGATGTTGCCTTCCTGACGGAAAACAAGAGGCGGAGGTAAAACAATGTCCGCTGCATTAGACGACGAGTCAATCGAAATTCCAGCGGAATCATAGCCTCTGTACTCCAAGCGGCGGAGGCCATTGAAGAGGACCTCCAAAATATAGCGCCTCTCTCTGTCGATTTTGTAATTGAGATACGCGAAAATCCCGCACATTTTTTTTTCTATTTGTAGGGATTTCCCACCCCAATTGCGATATGTGTGTGTGATTTCTGTCCTGATATCTGCAACGGGAGAGAGAGGAAGGTGGAGAGAGATTGGAGGGTAAGGTATTCAAAAATCAAAATAACAGTTAATTGTTATGTAGACTTAATATGTCAAGGTGGTGGTGTTCTGACCAATAGACGGCGTTTGTTTTTGTCCATCTGTCCAAACTGCGTCATCTCTCTCCCAAATATTGTCAACTCTAGAAATATCCTAATTCCTACCCACACAAGGGAACGGAATTGTTATGTTGAGGCACGTTTGAGATAAATCAAAATATTGGACTTTCCAATAATAAAACAAGATGTGTAGCTACAAGAAAGACAATAATGTTAAGGAGTCAACAGCCAATGAGACAACTTCATGTGGGGTTGTCCCACATAGCTCCAATGTGGGACAGTCCCACATAGAATTGTCCCATTGGGTGTTGGCTCCATAGCGGAGCCAACGGTTGGCTCCTTAGCATTATTGAAAGAAAAAGTACCCTTTTATTTTTTTAAACTAGTAAAATAATGCTAATTAAAAAAATACTAAAATTAATTAAACAGATAAAATATAAGAGAGAATTTTTCTATTCAAATTTTAGTTTACAAAGGAAACTGCATTACTATATATATTAATGTAGAATGTCTCGATCTTATATGTCTATTTCTTGTGTTGTGTCAGAATTTTGATACTTTGTAATTGATTTTGACTTTTGAGTAGTGCAACTACATCTAGACTTCTATCTCTGCCTATTAGGACTTTTAAAATTATAAAACACTTGATTAACTTAAACTATAAATATATTTTAAAAGTTAACAACTTTTTGTTATATTTTCATATGTAATATGTCAAATTAATCGTCTCATATGGAGTTTCGGATTGACATCCATATTGCACGTATAGATAAATATGTATATTTGCCCTAAATTGTATATCAATATTAGTTAAAAAATAATAAAATTATTTAATAAATTTGTCTATTAAAGTCATATTAAGGATTGGATAGAGAATTTTTTAATGTATGTTGGTGTGTCTCCATTTGAAACTGAGGAATTTGAAGGGCAAGAAAATTTTAATAAAATGAAATAACTATTTTACAATTGCTATTTATATTATTATTATTTTTTGTCTTGTATATATCATAATAGGCAATCATTTTTTTTTATTTTTTATTCTTTTTGTATCCGATTCATTTTCTAACCAAATAAAATTATCATTTTCTCTCTCTTTTCCCTATAATCCCTTGAACCAAACAGGTCGAGTCGCGACCCGGATAATTATTAGGAGCAACTTTAATGGTAAGGTTTTATAAATCTTATTTTTTACATTCCCAATGCTCCACATCATTCAAACCTCATTCTTACTCCTACTACCACAAACCTCCAATAATCATAAACCTCACAAACATTCTTTAGTGGACCCCGCATGTTTCTCACTTACTTTAATTTATATTTATATATTAATATAATTTATATTTACTAAATACTTAATCAATATTTTTTACAAGGACATATTTATTATATATCACAATAGATATATTTTACGTATAATTAAAATTTGAAAAAAATAATGATAATCGCTAAAATTGACGTAATGTAACATGATTTAACATGCTAAAAAATATTTTAACATGATTTAACAATATGTTAAAAAACGGTTTAACAAAATTAAAAATTATTATCCTAACAAATATTACAAAAGGATTTTTTTTTTAAAAAAAAAACACTAAATTCTCAAAGAAGGAGTGAAGCAGCATTAAATTATATATATATACATATATATATATATATATGTATAAAAAAGACTAGATGGGGATATGTCTGACATATGTGGGCCACAAAGCGAGGTTTATACAGTGAATTTTTTTTTTTTGGTC